>VFFE01007232.1:2783792-2872070 GCA_008921705.1 Burhinus oedicnemus | reverse complement strand
TAAAAAAAAAAAAAAAAAAAAAAAAAAAGGCCTTTACTAGCATATGTAAATTGACCTTTTTAAATCAATGTTGAAAAAAAATCTAAAAGCAAATCATTGTACTTTGGCAGTGATGTATTTTTTAGTACCTCAGACTGAATTCACCAAGAGCACTTTTAAAGAATAAAATAGGAATAATAGTATTCATCTATGACTAACTTCAAAACCCATTTCTTAGCTGTAATTAAATCACTAATCAGACTAAAATTCGTTGACTTACCATCACAGATAATCATGGGTGTTTTGTACACTGTGATAATAACACCGTATTATTAAGCATTGACATTCCTCATAGGTGTATTGTTAGCTACCTCACCAGTTTTGATCCTTATTCAAAGGAGACAAGAGCAAAAATGACTTGGGAAACCTGTCTGTTGGAAGCCATTTGAGCTTAGCCGCTTTCAAACAAAGGTACTTTTCAAAAGTTTTGCGTTGGTAAAGGAAATAATTTAGAATATCTTGGACATAAGAAAAGATTATCTGACTTACTGTAATGAACTAAATATTGAATACTTGTGTCAATACAGATAAACTGACAAGCGTATTTGTGGCATGTATCCTTAATAGTATCCGAACCAAAACCATAAGCTGTCTGAGTCTGAAACTTTTACTCTAAGGACCTTTAATCCTGTCATAAATTGGAAAGGGGCCTTCCTATAACTGAAGGCCATGCCCTCTGGCGTAGCAGTATCACAGCCCCTGTGACAGTGCTCCTTAAAGCTAAGGTGTTATTTTGTTGCCCTCTGTTTTCAGAGTCCCTGAATTGCATTTTGATAGCTGCAGCCCTCTCTCCTCTCAGGACTCTCCATTAGGTAAACTATCTCAACATGAATGATTCCTGGTTTTCCCTTGTGCGTTTGCATTTCAGCAATAATATGTACGTCTATTCCTGTAGCCTCCTTATGGAATTAGCTTGTCAGTGCTCAGATACTTTTGGAAGCTGTCAGGACTTGGAGGGATGGTAATATTGGTATTCCCTTTCAAAAGTGGACCCTCGTTCATTTTCTTCTGTGCCATTTTTACTTTAGTTGTACCTCTTACACCTTGTCAGAAGTTTCTCTAAGTTTCACTATTCATGCATTTCTCCTGTATCTGGATTAGGTACAACTGAATATGCTACCTATCGCCAGGCTGATGTATCATGGTGTATCATGACCACACTACCATATAGTATGTTTGATTTTCTTCTCCAGCCTTTATCAACCCCACCTTCTGACTGCTGCTTTATGCAGCACAGTGTCTGAGTGGTATTATTAGGAATTTAGGAAATAGTGTTGTGTATCGTATTTTTTTTCTCAATTCTTTTCTGAGCGCTCTGGACCCAAGATCCATAATCTATCTTTGTGTGCACTGTAAATTTTCTGTGGTTTGATCTTTTGGTGTCTCTCTGACTTCTGACCAAGAGGACATTCTAGTTTGGGACAAAACTGCAAATAGCACTCATTGTGGTAATGTACTTTGGTCACATGCCCTCCAAAAATTTTGATTCTCGAACTGCCACTTAGAAATTTCTGTTTCTGCTGCTTAGGAATGTATATTTCAGACACTGCTGAAACCAGCAGTCCAAGAGTATCTATGTATATCTATCATCACACACTCTTGAAACAGCAAAATTTTATGCTGTGAGTACATTTTAAGAAAACCATAACAAAAAATCACAAATCAGTGGGAGCACTATTTAGTTCAGTGTAATAGATGAATAACACTGTGGATAATTTTAACACTTCTATATTTAGGGAAACAAGGCCTTGTAGTATGTTGGTTACAGCAAAACTTGATCCGCCTGAAGTACCAGATGGTGTTCTATAAATGCAGATCTTAAGGCGGGCATCCGAAGAACTCTTATGCTATGTAAGTAGCAGAGAAATTATAATAACTGCCATGAAATGGGTTACTGTATGTATAATCAGTTTTGAGTCGGTAAGATAACTGATGAGAAAGACATTTCCTTTCACTAACCAGAGGAAGAAAGCATGGTTTATCTTAGTGCTTTACCTGGAAATGTTTCCCATAATAAAAATGTAGGCCCTCCTCGTTGACTCTTTGTAGGTGAACTCTTTTCATAGATACTTACAGATTTGGTCACTAGAAGGCTGTAATGGTGTGTCCAGCTGTAAGGTTTTACAGCTTTTGTGCTGTCATTGTTTTGACAAAATAAATGCTTAAGCATGAGGCCACCTGAAAAACAGTCATGTAGAATGAACTGATATAGACAAAACTGATACACGTACATCTGTGTCAGTCCCTTAGTTTTCTGGAAGTTCAGCAGTCAGTGTCAGTTATGGATTTAACTTACTGTAAACTGTGGATAGTTTACCTTTTTAATTTTAATGCTTTATTAATGTCCTTTCTTTTCGCTAGCTTGTACAAGGAGTTGTTTCAGGAAATTGGTCTAGCTAAATTGACACCTGCCTATTCATATAGAACAAGATTCTTTGTTCCCCAGGGAATCCTGCCAAGATTTTCATATGATTAACAGCATTGAAGAATTGCTTTTTCAAATCTACTAGTTTCCTTTTTTAAAGGAAATGGGCAGCATGATGACTTGACCCTTTTGCTTCGTGGAGCACAGGGCAGTGTGGCAGGGGAAGTAAACCGTGCCAAATGCAGGCACTTGCAGAATACTTCTCTCCAAAATAAGAGAGAAACTGTGGGAACCAGGTAAAGACTCTGAAACAAAGCCAATTTCTGGTCTCCTCTTCATGCAAATATGTGATCAGTCCCTTTTTTAGACCTTGTACTAAATCTGCTGGTGAGCACTTTATTGCAGCAACTGCAAGGGTGTTGGAGCAAGTCTTATTTGTAATATTGTATTTGGAGACTGATTTTTTTTTTAAGAATCCTTTTCTGTTGCACAGGAGAGGCAAAAATAATTATCTTCTGCTTAAAATTTGTTTATCATTTTGTCATGTATTCATAATGCTTTGGGAACAAATAAGCATTCTTAAAATGAAAAATCTTTTTCAAGGGTAAGTTGTTAGACAGATTCCTAGCAGCTGAATGAGAAGATATATGTAGAGTTTGACAAAAATTAAAGATGTGCATACATAAAGTTCTACATACCTATTCTTGTTACCACAACAGTGTTATTAACACAGGGATGTTTTAATTCTTGTTAAATTCTTGTTAAACACTTGTTAAAACAGTGCTTATACAGCCTCCAGGCCCTTTCTGTTTCTCAGGCTGCCCTGCCAGGCAGTGGACTGGAGGCTTTACTTATTAAACTGTCTTTATCTCAAGCCACAAGTTTTTCTCACTTTTGCCCATCCAATTCTCCCCCATCCCACTTGAGGGGGCAGTGAGCAAACAGCTGGGTGGTGCTTAGCTGTCTACTGGGGTTGACCTACGCCACCAGCTTCTCTAAAAGCTCTAGCAGAAACTTTAGCACCTTGCTTTACATCAAGATAAGATGGATCAGCTTGGTTCATGGCAGCAGGTGGTTCAAATACATCACTATAATGACTGTCCTATCTAAACTGACTGCGGCTTTGTGCCACACATAAACATAGATGGCAGCAATTTATTGGCTTAGAATTGCAGGAAAAACTCCCTGTTTACTCATTTGACAGTGGTGCTGATATTCTTTTGTCTGTGATCTCGTTTACTGTGAGTAAAGCCACAGTTCCCATCTGTTGTTATTTATGGCAAAACTTAATAGTAGTTTGAATAGATTTTCTTTTTCATTTGTCTCCATTTTTGGGGGTTCATTTTTGTGGTTTGTTTGTTTTTTGGGGGGGTTGTTATCTTTTGTGGTTATTTTTGTTGGTGTTTTTTTGGGGTGTATGTTTGTTTTTACTGTCGTGGCATGAAAGATCTTGTCGTTACTCCCAAGAGGCTGTGTCTGGTAGAAAGTTTTCTTGATAACATGCATTTAAAAAAAAAGAATTAGTTCTCATGTTGTATTTAAATAGCTTTGTGCATATGAGGATAGTGGTTTGTACCTCATCCATTTCCTCTGACAAAGACCATTTCCATCTCCCTCCTTGGCTCTGTTTCATCTTGCTTGACTACCCTTCTTGTCTCTTATGTAAAGTGCATCTGTGTGGAAATATTAATATGTCCAAGAAAACAAAATCCAATGAAAGTGAAAACAAAATGAAATTAATTAGGATAATTAAATAAGAAAGCAGTCCCCTATTATCACCTTGTTCCCTCTTTTGTGTACGTCTCGTAGAAAGAATAGCAAGGGCCACGATTGTGGTGTAATATTATTTTATATCTGCATGAGCTTTCTTTAAGCACAGGGAGAGGTTTTCCAAAGATCTTGCAGCCTTGGTTTGGAATTCTTATGCATGAAGGAAGAATCTACCTTAAGGAGAAGCTACTATGTTTGAAATATTTGTGTCATAACTTTGTGAGAAAAGTTCATCTCTCATCATGGAAAGCAGTGAAAGCTGATATATGCCATCCGTGGTGTGTTAATAAAACATTCCAAATGCCCAGATATCTGTTTCTCTTTACCTGTAATAAGAGTAAGTCTGTATCTAATATTGATAAAATGAAATTGAAGTAATTAATAACTTAAGTTGTATCCTTCTCATGTAAAAATAAATTATACTAAAAAGCAGAATGGAGGGAAATGTTTGATTTTAAAATGTAGTAAACAGTTAAAATTAGTTCTTATAGGAGTATACCAGTTAAAACTTTGGTCTCTGTCAGGAAAATGTTTGTCATTCCAGGCTGGCATTTTTAAAAGACAAAAGACCCCAAGCAGTGGAACCCAAATAAAATGTTTAAATAATAGTCAAAGATAAGAATTCAGTAAAGAAAAACCCAACCAAACCACAACAAAGCTAATGTGGCCAGGTGTTTTGCATCACATTGCAAATGAATGACTGTAAGCTGTATTCTTGTATAATGAATACATCCCATGCAGAGTTCAGAGGTGTCTGATGGAAGCAGGGAGGCTGCATCAGTCTGCTGAGAGATGAGCGGCAAAGGAGCAGACAAATGGTGGATGTCTCTTTCAGGTTTTCCACATGGCCATTTCTCCAGAGAAAGTGTGTAATGTTAATATTCATAGTATTCACTGAGTATCAATTATAAAGTGCAAGGCAAGGAAATACATAATGTAAAAACTTTACAAATACAAATTTCTCAGTTGTGTAAGTCTTGAAGAAGTGTTATGATTGCTTTCCTTTTCCTGCAGGGGATGAAAAAGAAATAAGCGTAACAGGCAAAGAGATTGTGATTGATGTGGAAAATGAGTATGTAGTGTTTTATGTGTACTGTACTCTTTCTATTGCAGTCAGGTTGCAGAAGGCAGGCGGTACCAGATGCCAATATGAGAATCAAGAGTATGCAGTGTAAATAACAGGAATTTTAACTCAATATCTGCGGACTTTTTTTCAAAAAGTCCACAACTTGCTTTTACTAGAGAGCAGTTGTTAGAAAGTTCAAGCTTCCTCCTTCCTACACTTTTTCTTTGAACCTCTGTCTTACTATCTTCATGAATTTGTAGCTGATACCTTTACTCATCTTAGACCAGCCATGATCTTCATTGTGAGACTGTCCCTGTGATAAGTTGATTGCAAGTCTCTGTTTCTCAATGATTACTATTTTTAATGGTAGAAACAACCAAAGCAGAATTTTAAAAAGCACTTTGCATTGGTTAAATTCTGCTTTCCTAATTTTCTGAAAACTAAAGGTACATCAGTCCTGAATATCTCATCCTAAAGATCGGATATTAAGATACTACCATTAAAATTAATTTTAATGAATTAAATCTGGCAAGGGATGCCAAGGTCAACAGGAAGGGTTTCGTCAAGTACATCGGAGGCAAAAGGAAAACTAGAGAAAATGTGGGCCCGCTGTTGAATGAGACGGGGCCATGGTGACAGATGATGCAGAGAAGGCAGAATTACTGAATGCCTTCTTTGCTTCAGTCTTTACTATTCAGGCCAGCCCTCAGGAGTCCCAGACTTTGCAGGCAACAGAGAAAAGTCTGCAGGAAGGAGGACTTTCCCTTGGTTGAGGAGGATAAGGGTAGAGATCAGTTAAGTAAACTGGACATCCACAGGTCCATGGGTCCTGATGGAATGCACCCGTGAGTGCTGAGGGAGCTGGCAGAAGTCATTGCTGGGCTGCTCTCCATGATCTTTGAAAGGTCCTGGAGAACAGGCGAGGTACCTGAGGACTGGAGGAAAGCCAATGTCACTCCGGCCTTCAAAAAGGGCAAGAAGGAAGACCCAGGAAACTACAGGCCAGTCAGCCTCACCTCCATCCCTGGAAAGATGATGGAACAGCTCGTTCTGGCTGTCATCTCAAAGCATCTGGTGGAAAAGCAGGTTATCAGAATTAGCCAACATGGATTCACCAGGCCGAAGTCATGGCTGACTAATCTGACAGCCTTCTACGATGGCGTGACTGGACAGATAGATGAGGGATGTTGTCTACCTTGACTTCAGCAAGGCTTTTGACACTGTCTCCCACAGCACCCTCATGGGCAAGCTTAGGAAGTGTGAGTTGGATGAGTGGACAGTGGGGTGGATTGAAAACTGGCTAGCAGGTAGAGCTCAGAGGGTTGTGATTAGTGGCACAGGGTCTAGTTGGAGGTCTGTGACAAGTGGTGTTCCCCAGGGGTCAGTCCTGGGTCCAGTCCTGTTCAACATATCCATCAACGACCTGGATGAAGGGATAGAGTGTACCCTCAGCAAGCTTGCTGGTGACACAAAACTGGGAGGGGTGGCTGACACACCGGAAGGCTGTGCTGCCCTTCAGCGTGACCTGGACAGGCGGGACAGCTGGGCAGAGAGAAACCTTCAACAAGGGCAAGTATAAGGTTCTGCACCTGGGGAGGAATAACCCCATGCACCAGTACAGCTTAGGGGTTGGCCTGCTGGAAAGCAGCTCTGTGGAAAGGGAGCTGGGAGTCCTGGTGGACAACAGGATGACCATGAGCCAGCAATGTGCCCTCCCTTGTGGCCAAGAAGGCCAAAGGCATCCTGGGGTGCATCAAGAGGAGTGTGGCAAGCAGGTCGAGGGAGGTTATCCTCCCCCTCTGCTCTGCCCTGGTGAGGCTGCACCTGGAGTACTGTGTCCAGTTCTGGGTTCCCCAGTTCAAGAAGAACAGGGAACTGCTGGAGAGGGTACAGCAGAGGGCTACAAAGATGATTAGGGGACTGGAACATCTTTCTTACGAGGAAAGGCTGAGGGACTTGGGTCTTTTTAGTCTGGAGAAGAGAAGACTCAGAGAGGATCTCATCAATGCTTGTAAATACTTAAAGGGAGGGCACCAGGAGGATGGGACCCGTCTTTTTGCAGTGGTGCCCAGTGATAGGACAAGAGGTAATGGGCACAAACTTGGAACATAGGAAGTTCCATCTAAACATGAGGAGGAACTTCTTTACTTTGAGGGTGGCAGAGCACTGGAACAGGCTGCCCAGAGAGGTGGTGGAGTCTCTGACTCTGGAGACATTCCAAACCCACCTGGATGCATTCCTGTGCAACCTGTTCTAGGTGACCCTGTTCTGGCAGGGGGGTTGGCCTAGATGATCTCCAGAGGTCCCTTCCAACCCCTGTGATTCTGTGATCCATGCAATTCCAGGGATTCTTCAAAATTATCTGCATAATTCCCACAAGAAACATGTTGGAGAACAAAAATGATGCTTCAGGCTTAGAAGTTTTTCAAATAACCTCCATCACATGGAAGGCTTGTCTAACAGTGGCTCCCAGTAGTGATGCCATACCAATGGCTTGCCAGTAGATGTTCAGAAAGTCCTGCACAGTTTCCTTTCTTCCATCACGTGTATGTATAATCTTGTAGTCTTTGCTTGCATATAGCAATCACTGTGCTCTTGAACATGGTCCACATTGTACAACCTGTTGTTGATGCTAGTGTATGCTGGTGGCCTTGGACAGATTTGCTAGACATTCAGTCTATCAGCTCTTGCAGATTCAACAGGATTACTAATCTCTGGATCTCATGTCCTTTTAGCAGACTTTTACACATAGTTTTCCAGTGCTGTTTTCTGGCAACTCTTTCTCCATTCACATCCATCGGTATCTACAGAATACACTTGCACAGAAGGTGCTTTGATGACACTGTGAGGTAAGCACAGTCCCTACTCCAAAACTCCTGCCACTTCAACCTCCTGGCTGTGATTTCTGCACTGCAAGAACACCCTTTACCAAGATCTTTGAAACCCTGCTCCTGGCAACAGCTGACAGTGCCATGTCAGGTCCTAGCTGTTTATTTAGCTGCCAACATCTAGAGTACTTCCATTCATTATGCACTTAGGTCTTGCTTATATGTGTTAAACAGAAGCATCGCTGATAATCAAGTCATGAACAGTTTAATCTCATTGCTTCCTGATTTTGTCTTAAACATAATGAAGGGAAAGGCAGGGATCAGGTTTACAATTTGTCCTGCTGGACGTATTCCTTGATATCTGTAGGTTCTTCCTACCTCATCTCTCCTTGTGCAAAATAAATGGGATACATGGACTCAGATTGATCCAGTCATCACAAATCTCCATTCACATAAATTACAGCAAGGTTGCTCAATCTTCCAGGTCAGCTTTCGTATCTCAGGCGCTTCAATGAATTCTTAGGATATCTTACTACTGCAATTTCGAGAAAAACTGATTCTTACATTTAAAGTGACTGTAATATATATAAAAACAAACTAAAAAAACCCCCAGTGACTTCCCCCTACCTACCTCACTGCCCCAGCCTGGAGCATGTACTGGGATTCCTGTTGTTTGTCTGACCAGTATTCATTCCTGTCCAAGCTCCATTTTTTTTCTCTTTTTTTTATCTTTCCTTTTCCGTTGATGTTCCTGGACAAGTAGGTTTTACTGATGTCAAATTCAGTGACTGTCAAGGAACAATCTCGTAATTTCCAGCTGCCCCCATTTTAAGAAAATAAATCAAGGACATAAAGGTTTTTAAGATAGTGAATTAATGGAAGTGTAGACTGGTCATTCATTATATCAAGCACTACTTTTGACCTACATGGAGAAAATGCTGTCTGTTCTTCTGCATATCTATGAATTCCTTGTTTTTAAGTTTTCCTTTCACCAGAATGTGAAAATACCTTTGTGCTATGAACAGTTCTCCTCAACCTTCTGGATGAGATGAGCTGTGGTGAATAATGGGGAGCTGTGCAAGGGAAGGGAGCGAGCGGGAAGCATTACCAACCACTGATGCTACAATTCCATAAATTTCCCTTTCATAGCAGGCATGGCTTCAGTAATGAGGGTCATTGATATCAGTATTTCCATGATCCTTCATGTCAATTAGATTTTTTTCAAGTCAACAAAAAAATAATCTGGAGTCCTCATTAAAGTTGGTGCAATTTCTGACCAAGGAATCATATTTGTGTGTTATATGAGTAAAACAGCATGTAAAATATAAAAGCGGTTTTCAGTGATTTATAACCTCTAGTTTTCTATGATTTTTAATCATTAAAGAGTATGTAAAAACATATTTTATACACAATCTTTTATCTTACATTTATTTTTATATTTCTCCATAGCAATTTATTGCAATAGATATATCACCATTACTATAGACATTTATAGTGCCATTAAAATTCAATGCCACCATAAATTCATGCTCTTTAAAGTGTTGACATTTGTAACAGCTTCCACAAGGACATATTTTATACTGAAAGTGAAACTTAGAGGAGAAACTTTTGTTAAATTTAAGGTGTAGGCAAGGAAATAAATGTCTTTTATCTGTTTTCAATAAATTCAGTAACTGGGGTGAGACTCACTTTTGGGTTTCATTTGCTCAGGCCACTTCAAACAAGTTCAAAATGAAGCATGATACACAAAACTATAAAGCAATTGTGTACTGGCTAACACACAAAATATAGACAGTATATAATGAGCTAATTCAGGTAAGAGTGAGCATCCTGATCCTTCCGAAGGCACCTGAAGGATCTTTGCTGTCCCAAAGGGCATCAGTCAGGAGAGGAGGGGTTGGTCTCCAGGGCTCTCTGGGACAGACAGTCAGTGCTGCCACGCTGCTGTCCTGCAAGGGCAGCCGAAACTGATGGTGCTGACAGCTCAACCTGACCACCCAGCTGCTCCTGACTGGACTGACTGGCCTTTGTGTTTTGTTTCTTCTCCGTGTCCCCCCGCCCCGCCCAGGATCTTATCTTTTCCTATGTTCATGTTTTTCCTCTTGAATCCTTGCCTTTGTCTCAACAGTCCCATCTCTCTTTGTAATTTTTACCTTCCTTACCTCTTTACAGACTTCTTACAGCTCTTTCTCTGCAGTCTCAGGAAGTTTAGGCAGCTGGGCAGGGTCAGAGCTGGGCTATGCATTCATGATACACCATCCGCTAAACTGCCCGTGGTGGGAGGAAGCTTACAGCAGAGATTACAGAGATGGGTACAACTGATGATTTTTGGTTCATGTGTTGGCAAAGTGTCTTAATGTTGAAAGAGAGCATCTGTCATTTGTTTTAGTGGCCAGCCCAGCCCAAACCACGACAGATTTACACTTCATAGGGTGGGAGTATAAGATTTAATTAGAAAAGTTAGAAAATTACAGTTCTGAATCCTGAATGTTTAAAGTTATTTAAAGATCACTTAGTCTTTAGGTTTTTTCCATGTTGATTGAAATGGAGTTGCTAGTTATTTGTAAACGGCAGCTTTCATCTATGGGACAGACTTTGTCTTATGTAATTGCTTTATAAAATAGAGCCTATCTTGCAGTCCTTACCCAGAAAAGCTGTCAGAGTACAGCATCAAAATAACTCCTGTAATCAGAGCACAAAAATTTTTTAGTCAATGTATCTATTTGTTACTAGAACTCTAGGACAAGAGGTAATGGGCACAAAGTTGAACATAGGAAGTTCCATCTAAACATGAAGAGGAACTTCTTTACTTTGAGGGTGGCAGAGCACTGGAACAGGCTGCCCAGAGAGGTGGTGGAGTCCCCTTCTCTGGAGATATTCAAAACCCGCCTGGATGCATTCCTGTGCAACCTGTTCTAGATGACCCTGCTCTGGCAGGGGGGTTGGCCTAGATGATCTCCAGAGGTCCCTTCCAACCCCTGTGATTCTGTAACTCAGCTAAACTACTTTTTGGAAGTGGAGGATTCAATCTAGTTTCTCTGTGAATTGCACTCAAGTTGCATAGAAACAGGCATTTGGGAAAAGTCTCCCCATAGCCTCTCTAAACAGGGAATGCATGCATGGAACCTAATTTATTGGTTAGGTTGTCTCTCCCTTCTAAATTGGGAACCTTATCTTTGTGTCTTTTGCACTGTTTCATCACAGGCAGTGAGCACAAGCCAAGTTACAGGTTTTTTTATCCCTCTCCGACCAGAATCAGAATAGAACCCCATCCATTGGGTAGGTATTATATGCTTTCTAAAGTGAAAAAGCTGCTGATGTAGTTCATATCTTCATGAAGGTATCTCTCATCTAGAATTCTTTGTAAATACTTCCGCTGCATGGGATGTTTCCCCAAACCTTTTGCCATTATTTCTGAGGGTACTAAAGCCCACTTTAGCTCTGAAAGAAAACAGCGTAAAATCACCACTGAAACAAAAGTGGTTTCCCTCCTGCCCATCATTGCAGAATCAGGCAGGAATCTCTCTCTGTCACGTTTGTTTCTTTATTCATGGAAAAAATAGGCTTCTGACTAAGTATCAGCATGGAGTTGAATGCAATGTGCAAGTGAATAACAAGTTGATTTTTCTGTTGCTAATGTTTTTTCATGTAAATTCAAAAATGAAAGTATGTTTTGACAGTTCAAAGTATCTTTGATAATGGTCAAAATTACCATTAACCTTTACCTTGTATCACCCTAGTTTCCACATAGGTAACTCATTTTGACATGGGAGGGAGTAGTAAAGAGTAGCAGTGTGGGACAGATTGCAAAGAAACTACAGAAGAGGTGCCTGCTTGGAAATCCCGGCCCTTTCAAAGCAAGGTGTGGGTGTAAATACCATCAAAACCATCCCTCATGGCTATGCAACAAGGGAAAGGACTGTAGTTTTAGATGGTGTCTGGAACTTTGTGAAACATCTGCCAGTACTGGCTGCTGTATCAGTTCACCCTGGAAGTGCTTTCCTTCTGACCTGAGCTGTTCTGCATTTGAACATTCAACAGAATCTGGCATAAATGCTGACTTAATGCGGTCCAGAGAGTGCCTAAGCATGACTACAGTTAAGGAAAATAATAATCCTATGGGGATTACAGTTGTTGATCAGGAGAGTTATCAAGGAATCATTGGCTTTCATGAGCAATCATGATATCTGATGGAAATTCCAGAAATGTTCTTATTTTCAGTCTATTACTAATTAAATGGCAGACATAGCCAACTGCAAAATGTATTTTTACATATAGACAAGGCATACAATTTATTTATACATAATACGTGAGGAGTGTGCAAGTGTCAGTAGTTTATATTTGCATATGTTCAACAGCTCTTCTAGTAATATCTAAGAAAAACCAAATGAGTTGCAGGATTTCCTGTGCAGTATTGAGTAATCAGCCTGGATTAGCAATCATCTTACATTATGTTTACCAATAGTAGTATTTCTGTATACCTGTGCATGAATTTGATAGTGAAAGGAAGGTGAGAGAGTCACAAAAGTGAAGTAAAAGGAAAGATTGAAAAAGTAAAATATTCAGTAATACAGTCATAAGCAGGTTTTATCATCTTTATATGATGCTATAGTTTATGAAATGAACTGTTCTGAAAATAGAGATTGTGCTGCGATGATAAAGCATACTACAAAACAACAAATGTACTATAAAACTACTTTAATATTTCAATGTCGGGAATCTGGCATTGCATTTGTCACCATATAGTTCAACTGTGGGTTTTTTTAACATGCAACCAGCTACACAACTGGAAGCTTCATCAGCTAAAGAGAAAGAAAGAACAGTCAAGTGCTCCTGGCAAAGTCAAAAGTAAGGCTGGATTTCAAGAAAGACGATTTTTTGTCACAAAAATAGTGAGTAATATACCTGTGTCCCAGTATAGTTCATAGAGGTGCTGCTCTACTCCAAGCTCTCTTTAGAGTCAAAAGCGAGAGACCTAGAGGGCTTGTGGTCATTAATGATGCCACAGGGCGTTCCATACAAAGTGACTTGTTAGCACTACGTTTCTGACTAACTCAGGTAATTACTCTCAGCCAACTTAAATTACCCTTCAGTTTCATTTGTAGTGAGAGATTCTGGGAGCAAAATCTGATGAGGTTAACCAGGAGGAGGTTATAGGATCACAAATGATAATAACTACATCAGGAACAAAACTCTGCTAATGAAGGTTTTCCAGTCTACCAGAAAAAAGTTTCACAAAAGCTGCTGACAGGAAGTTAAAACCGGAAGAGTTCCCTTTGGAAAAAAATCATGTAAATTTCCCAGTTGTAAATGTGAGTGGTCATTTGGGAGAATCTTCCAAGAAAGCTTATGGAAAATTCTTTATTGGTAGGAATGTTAAAATCAGATTTGCATATTTTTTAAAGCCAAATTTAGACACTTTTTAAAGGATAATTCTAATAGATTTCGGGCGGTGTTTCTTGTACAGAAGATAAAGCTTATAAACAGTATGTTCATTACCTTGTTTTATATTAATGATAGCATTTCCCTGTGCTCTTGCATCTTAACTCCCGATGTGTTGTTGGACCAATGGAAATGCCCTTTTCAGCTCAGGCAGTGTGTATGCAAGTGGTGAATGAAATGATCCATTTGTCCTTGGCGGTGGATGGGGGATACTGTAGATTTTTCAATGGCCTCTCGCTTTCTGCTGTAACCATGATATGTATCTTGTTTAGAAACACTTTCTTATCATGGCCTACTGATTTTTATATCACGTGACTTTAAATCAGTTTGAACATAATTCACAATAATGGACTGAATAAACCTATCGTTTTATTTCCATATTGCATATAGAATACCTAATCAGTATTTATGATATGTAAGATTAATCCCACTCATGACGAGAGGCCTTTATAATTGATTAGTGCTATCACCTTGCTTGAGTTATAAACTGTTCAATTCATTCAAGACCAAAAAATCCATGTCTCAGGAATGTTTGTCATGCCTCTTCTTTGTGAATTTATTGCTCTTCTTAATAGGAAAAGTTTGAACAATAACGGTATTTTTCAGTGATTATTATTGTGTGAAGACTTTGACCATTTCTGTGAAAATGAGGCTTATTTGGCAGAAAATAGCGTGGTGCTTTTGGATCTAAAAGGCTTTGGAAACATTTCAGAGTTGGAGAAACTGTAGAGTTGTCTTTAATGAAAGGGAGAGCGGCAAGTGTTGTTTTGGGTTGCATTTGATTTGCCTTTACCATAACTCTGCTTGTGATAAGCATTGCCTATAATGATCCCTGGTGCTTTAGAGCTTTATGCCTACAACTGCAGTTCAACATTGGACACTGAGATCAGAACACCCACTTAACAAATATTAAAACAGATCTGCCTACGTCTTTTTCTTCTAGTCAGCTACTTAAAGAAGAGCAAAAGACTTTCAAACTCAGAAAAGCCAAGTTATGCTAGAATACTCATTTTTAAACAGCAAAGAATCCAAGAGACTAGGTAAAGCAGAACTGAAATAGGAAGCAATTACTGTATGCATGCTCTCCTTGTCTCTAGTCAAAACTAACTTTGTATTAGCAAACTGCAGTGTCTCTTGGCTCATGGGGTTAGGTTTGTTGGTTTCGTTTTCTTGAGTCATCCTGAGACCCCATTGTCTGATTGTTTCCTGAGGGAAGAAGCATTCACAGCATTTGCACTCTACACTTTCCACCAGATCCAGTCACTCACGTTAGAGGAACATAATATACAAACTGAGAACAAACCCTTCTTCGTCTCTGGTGGGAACAGAAATGGTAAATGGTTATCTAACAAAAATTCCCTTTCCCGATCTGGTAGTGTGAGGTGTCATGGGGAAATGGCTCCTCTGCCATTCCTTTGCAGTCAGCAGCCCGTCGTTCTAGCAGTGGATTGTTTCCCCCCTTCCCTCAGTCCTCTTTTCTATGTCCCCATCTTTCCTACAAAGTTGGAATCGTTCAGTTCTTGTACTTTGCTCTGAGCTTTCCATATGACTTAATTGCTAAGCGGTTCCGGTGTCCTTGGAGCAGCGCCCTGCCCTTGCTACTGGGCCTCGTGGGATGGGTATCTCTTCAGAAAAGGGAAAAATCTCTGCAGCTGGCAGTGAAACAAGAGTCCCCAGAGATGGCCAGGATAGCTTTTGCCAAGGTTGCTCTCTGCTGGGTAGAAACTTAAGTAGATTGTTGTTCTTTCTGCTGACTGAATGCTTCTAGAAGCGTAATGCTGCATCTCGGTGGAGTTGTTTTTACTGAAGAGGTCTTCATGGAAAATACACTGGTGTTTTGGGAGCACTTACTGGAGCTTAGATAGAATTCAAATGAAGATTCCAACAGTGCACACTCATAGGAGTTTCAAAAAAATTTTTTTTTAAAATCATTTAAGGTTGGATTTAAGGATTAGCTGAAAAGGGGAGCTGGGAATCATGTTTATATAAACAAGTGGAAATTGCTTTCTACATACTAATTGCGATTACACATTTCTGTTTTCACATTTCGTTAATACCAAACTGTTTGTTATCACAGCTAATAAGAAATAAATCATAATTGTTTTTAGCTATTTACATAATGAACAAAAACATGGTTGCTGTCGGCAGTTGCACTAGGAATTATATTTTTGCCTAATAAACAGAACATTTCTACTACTTGTGGTCCAGAGGAAAACTCTGTTATGGGCCATTGAAGAACACCCCAATTAAATTGCACAGAGATTTTAAGCTTTGCTATACATTTAGCACACAATTACAGGAAAACTTTGAACTGCAAAGATTATTTAGGCTCAATGGTTTATGGAAGTTTCTGTAATCTTAAGTGAAAAAAATAATGCTGAAAATAATAAAACATTATTCATAATATTCAAGACTAAAACTCTGCAGATGTGCCAAAATGCTTACCATAGGCTGCACATCTACTGACAGACTTAAGTTTCACATTTACCAAAAAGTCATTCTTTGAATAGTCCCGGTTTTTGATAACTGTATTCTCTGAGGTCAGAGCATTCATGTATCAGAGCATTTTAACAGGCATAATGAAGAAAGTTGTAGAGTTGTGCTGTGTATTGTACAATTGTGTGAAAGAGTTGTATGACAAATGACAAAGTGCATTTTACACTAGCCCTGTTCATAGTACACAACGCCTGCCTACTTCTTTGCAGTGAAAACTTTCAATATGTTTTCAGATATATTTCCATTGTAATACCACAAGATGTGACGTAATATGAGCTTTGTTTCTTTCAAAAGTAAGCCCAGAACATTTGCATATAAAGTAGGAAATAGCCGTTAGCTGGAAATGAATCTAAAATTCCTTATACAACACAACAGTAATGTCTGATCTGCAGCAATATCAAAGTTATCTTGCACTTTTCCTGGAGGTAGCGTGCTTATTTACCTCCTTTGTGAGCATGGATACAATGACTTTTGGAATTGGATGTGAAAGCTAATGTGATTATTTAATTTGCTTAACAATTCATGTATGCTACTTTTTTGTAGCTTCTTTTTTCATTGGCTACTTTTGTTCCTCTCAGCTTTAGGACATATCTTTATCTAGTTCCCAACTGAGAATGTAAAGGCTGGCAAAGACACTGGTTTTTGCAATTAAAAAAGAAAAGTAGAGTTGCTGTAATACTCCAAAACTTAGCGCTTTTCTTTTGCCTCTTGTAAAAGGGAATCAACCTGAAATTCCAGACTTTGGAGACACTTAAAAAGGACTGAAACCGTGCAGCACTCTGAAATTAATTGGTATTTTTCTTTGTGGTGATTTTGGTCAGACTTTTCTTTCACTGCAAACAAACCAATATATCATCCCTTCAAGAGCTGTTTTCTTGCATGTACTGAATTTATGTTTAACAGCTCATCAGAAATTCTGAGGAAACATCAAATGTTTTGATCAGTTTTCATTCCAAATTGGAATAATATTAAAATTTTAAAACTTCCACATCACTTTTTGTTTTGTTTTGTTTTCAAAAGAAACAAAATATTTTGAGGTTTCACGATGACCTGGTTTGTGTTTCAGGGTGAGCTGCTTTCCGAAGAGTTTCAGTTTTAATTGTCTTTGTCTCTTCTTCAATTTTGCAACTTGCTTTCTTCCTGTAGCATCTTGCAACGGTGACTTTCATTTTGCAAGCCACCTTGCAGTGGGTCGGAGGCTTTCAGGGAAGAAAATTTGCCTTATGGTAAGCAGCAATATGTAGAAAAAGTGTTTTGCATGCCTTCCTGAATTTTTCTGATGTCCTGTCCTTTGCTTATTATGAGCAGGAGACTTGACTCAATAATCAAGGGACCTCTTTGCCACTCCTGCATTCCTATCAGGTGCTGGACACTTGAGTCCAGTGGGTCACATTCAGTCTGTGATCAGATTCAGTTAAGGATCACATTCGATCTGTCATCACAAGATAGTCAGTGCAGAATCCTCAGTGGTTTTAACATGGCTGTCTGCAACTTTTATTCATTGTCTTAATGTGATTTTTCACTCTATTGCTTGTACATATGGGCAGAGAGGATTTAGTGCAGAAAGCTATGCTTTCTGCAGTTACCTGGTCTTCTGAAAAGTTGTGTATGAACCCACCTACTTGCACTTTGTATATTTGTGTGAAAAAGATTAAATTTGGAAAGTGCAGTAGCTGTTTGACCATAGTGAAGCTGATGTCTGTCTAACAATGTACTCTCATGTGGAAAACAGTACCCTTTTTTCCATGAGCCTTGAGTTTGTCTTAGGATGAAACTCCCCTCTTTGCACAGGATTGAGAATGATAAACACTGACTAGACAAATGCAGATAAAACATAACAAACCATAACAATCAGAATTGCTGTTAATAGTGGCCATCTTGTAGTGTTTGTACCATTAGTACGCCAAGAATAATTTCGGTTGCGTAATAACTGATGATTCTTCCATGGTGAATTCCTTACCACAGTTTACCATGATTTCTGAGTTAACCTCCAATTTTTATTACTTTGAGATCCTTCTTCAGTAAATATTCGTCTAAACTAAATTTCAGTTAAACGCTACGATAATGGTCTAATTTTTTCCAGCCTGCCAGTTCTATTTAATTTTTACTTTATTAGTGCAGGATGTGTAGCAAGAGCCATGGCATTTACACTGAATCAGATACAAAGACAAAATTCAAGCTGGTGCTGTAGTGACAACTGTGGTGTGGCTGAGGATCAGGGCTGTGCCTGCGTGTGCGCTTGGTGCTCTTTAGTACTCCGTTCCTCGCCAGCTCAGTCATCTGTGGGTAAGAACATGGAAGGGTTTGAGAGGTGGGACTGACTTGAGTGACTGAACACCCTGGGGCCTTCCCAGAAAAGCCAATGACCAACTGTCCCAGGGGCCTCTCCTGGTGGGAACTGCAGCCGGTCTCAGGCAGCGCCAGGCAGCTCCTGCAGTGCCACACACCAGCTCGGTGCTGCAGTGTGGTGATGATCTCCCCCGGTGGGGAAGCTGACAGTCCCAGAGACTCTCCTTGGCAGTTCCTGCTGCAGAAGAGACCAAAGCGTGCATATGTAAGACGCTCATTAAACAGTCAATGCAAACAGATCTTGCAGATGCAGGAAAGGTGACATAGGACAGTCTTTTGTACGTAATTAGGATAGCTGGATGTTTTGTAAGTAGTTTAAGATCAGAAATGCGTCATGCATTTACATAGGAACATGGACCCAGCAGCATAGAAGAATTCAGTAGAAAAATGCTTTGTGGGGTCTTGCCTGGTCCACCTGGAGATGCGATTGCAGCACGCTCTCAGTGGAGACTTCTTTCATGATATGGACATGCTGGTGATCTTGTTCAAGAGATTTGGTTTCCCATGCAATTGTGGCTCTATGCAGAGTTCCCAACGAACAGGTTTTTTGTTGTTTTTGTTTGTTTTTAAACAGTTCCTGAGTGTTTGTGCAACAGAAACAAAATTCTGCAATTGAGTTTAAAGCAGAACTTCTCCTCAGGGTATTCAGTCCCAGCTAAGAATCATTTCTGTTGAAATCAGAAATGTAACAAAGGCATTTGGCAACTGCTTGTCAGGCTACCTGCAAGCCAACTTGGGCAAGAGGCAGGGGCAAGGGCCTGAGTTCAATGGGGGCTCTTGGGACCCTGGGTGTTAGTCCCAGGTGGGGTTGCTCAGAGCTGTTAGAGCCTATTCATGCCCTCAAGGTATGGAACATGTTTTTCCATCAATTTAGCATTGTCAGTTGTGTCCTTCTGACAAATGAGATCATAGCAGTAGTGCAACTAGAATATCTTGTTTATTTGATGTAGCCCTGATTATTCAGAGAAGACAGAATGCTGCACCAAAACTAGGTAGTGGTTTTGAACATAAATAACGATCTATGAAGGCTTCTAAACAAATAATGCCATTAATCCAGAGTGTGCTCATTTTTTTTGTTTTATTTGTTGAAAGGAATCAGAAGCAATATTGTGTTATTTATTTCTAGAATAATGTTGCTATAGTAACCGTTGCACCTTATTGTTAGATGTATACAGGAGTTGTAAAGTTACTTCGGGGGGAGACAGGGAATTTATCCCATAATCGGGCATTTTCAATAAAAAGAGGTGTTTGCTTTCCTTGAGAGGTTGTGTATAGCAAGAAATCCGAGAGCTTTATAAACTGTGGGGCAGGCAGGGGGGATGAAAGGAG
This sequence comes from Burhinus oedicnemus, assembly GCA_008921705.1. Lineage (NCBI taxonomy): Eukaryota > Metazoa > Chordata > Aves > Charadriiformes > Burhinidae > Burhinus > Burhinus oedicnemus. The sequence continues at coordinate 2,852,386 of VFFE01007232.1, read as the reverse complement.
AGGAAAGATTGTCAGATGTACCGTGACTTGTATTACACTAAGTTGGTTCATTTTTATCATTGTTTTACTGTGGCAGTTTTGAAGTGTGGACTGTGTGAGTAACCATGGAAACAGAAACTCTACGAATTAAAGACCTAAACACAGTACTGTAAGAATCCTTCAGATGGAATTAACTTGATTATTAGAGATAAAATGCTGCACAAATCTCATACAGAGTAGGGGAAAACTACTCTTTCACCACGATTCCCCAAACCCAGAGTTTTCTGAATGCACATGGAGAGGCTGCCTTGCGGTTACCTAGACCCAAAACGTAGTTGGACTGTGGGGTGGCTGGTGAGGAAGTCCTTGGGGGTGCTGCAAAAGTCAGCCCGTTCATTGGAAAGGAACTGCTAGTATGGAGGAAGATAACCATTACCTTGCCTCCTCAGGCCTCATGGGATTACTGGAAAGAAGAGAGGACAGGACAATCCCCTCCTACAAAAGCCAGTCATGTTGTTAGCTTAAAGAAGGTCCTGAACAGATGTGAAGAGAGTTGAGAAGAATCTACTTAGCACTGATTCTCTTTTTGTTATTCTAGCTCAATTTCCCAGTTTCGTTGATGTGTTTTCCTGCACGTTCCAAGGTGGTTCATGTGCTAAAACTGTGTGCACTTATGTATTAAAATTCTGAAAATTTTTAGCACTGTCTATGTTTCTGTAATTGCTGTACATTCTAAAATTATATTTAGTAGCATAGTAGCATTCAGATCCTTAGGAGACTGTGTCATGTGCAGGTTTCTTTTTTAACACTGTGGTTAGTGCTGTGCTACAAAACTATCCCCATCCTGCCCCTTATTTGAGCAGAATTCTAAACGAAATTGAGGCGATTTGTTTAACTACAAAACTGGGGGAAAAAAAACCCTAAACCGAACATAAGCTTATTCTGGGCTAAGCAGAAAACTATTGTGTTGATTTAAAAATAAAAACAAAGCAAAGCAAACAAAGCACACACACACACACCCTTTTTGTAAGATAATAGTGAAGGGTAATTCTGAATTAAAGATTAAGAGGTTTAGATGTTTAGAAAGTTACAATGATACACTGAATTTCTTGGAGTGTCTCAGATTTGTCGGGGATATGGAAAAGGATTATTCAAACAATTTGGAAACATGAGTACACTTCAGTGAAACTTCCTATTGTCAGCGACTATGCCTTTTTTGTCAGAAAAAAATTTGGTTAATTAATCTGTCCCTGATTATTTTTGAAGTGCAATATGTGGTAGGTAATATGCAGGCCGGTTATTACCTTGGATTCATTTTATGTCATTCTGAATTATTAAAGCAATTATAATTCACTATTCAAAGGACTGAAGGAAGTAATATATGTTTTAAATTTCATGAAACACTTTACTCGTGAAAATCCCCGGTGATGTTAAGAGTGGTATTAATGTGCATAAGGTGAGCAGGCTTTTAGCTAGTCTGATAATAAAATGTTGTGACAGACTGTAAATGTCGAAGAGTGCTTTATGAACAAAATTTTAAATCTGTAGATCTCTAAACACTTTTAGATATAATATAGTATTTACTGTAAAAATAATATGGTATATAGCACTTACCCGTGGTTTTCATTGGCATATTTCAGATAGTAATTGTTACAGTAAAAATCAAAGTGGAACATATATACCTTAGAACTTTAGCATTACAATAAGCTACTTCAGTATAGAAGGGTGGGCATTGTCAAGAGTTTCACCAAGACTAGATCCAGTTAACCACATCACTGTTTCCTTTTATTTCACTATACAATATATACCCTGAAAACTAGAAATCAGAAAAATAACAGGAGCGATCTGAATTTGATTCTGGACTAATAAACATGATTCAGGGATAAAATGGTATGGAACTAAATGTGGAACAGACAAATTACTGAATTTCCATCTTTGCAATACATCGGTTTTGCGCAAGACTGAGTGCTGTTGTGCCAATTATTCAAACCACTTAAGCAAATGTTTTAATTTAAAAAACCATAATTTGTGTTACTTGCAGCTTTATAAAAGATCTTTGAATGGCACAAAAAAGGAAGGGAATGTAAAACAGAATTATACAGGCATTTATGTCCCAACCATACATGTTTTATGAAATAATCTCACTAACCTGTTTAGATAAAAACATATTTTGAAAAATAAACTTCAGCAAAATGCCAGCAGAGTCAAAGTAGTAATGTTGTTGTGTTGCTGTAGCTATTGCTTTCCACACCGGTGTAGGGCTGTTAGCGTGGGAAGAGCAGCATTTCGTGTTCTGTGAGTCTGCAGCTAATTTACAATAGACAGTTCGTGATTTATAATAGCAGTATTAGACAAATGAGAAAACATCTCCTCTGGAACTGTAATTGAATGTACAGACACAAGGGAATACAAAAGTTTCCCCAAATTGCCATTTTATTTCTACAGCTTCTTTACTCCAAGTAGTTGACTTTAACCAGAATTGTATAATGCGCATTCTAATGTACACAGGCCTTTCACGCTCCTTCATCTGCACTGTTCAGCCCTGAAGGTAAAATTTCCTACAACGTATGATAATCTACTCCTAAAATAAATATCTGCATGTGCAAGCGGTGTAATTAATCTGACAAAGTTCTAACTAAGACAAGTATATTGCTGGAAGATTTTGTTTGCAGAATGTCACTTAGAATTGCCAACAATGTGCAGGTATATTTGTATTCTCGGCTGCGAGCGTGGATAGTTCTTTTCATTGTTTGAGGTGACTGTGCACTGCAGCTGCACAGTACACTGCAGGAATAATGGTCGTCGTACAAAAGCTTCCTGTGTGATGTCAATACAAATGGCTTGCAGATACTTTTTCAATTGCCTCTCATTATGACATTGCGGTCCCGAAGCTGTTGAAATCAGCTTGCAATGGTCTACCTGCCAGGGCAAATTCTGTCCTCCACCTGACCCTGACAGCAAGGCTAATAGCTGTTCAAGAGGCCAATGGATCTTAATAAAAAATGGAAATGGTTTTGCCCCTTCATTTTAATTAACATTATGTCTACATTTCTATGATAATGGATAATTAAGTGAGTTACCTTGACATTGGAATGTTCTTGGAAATAATTTACTATGCGATTTTATTAGGTTAAAGACATTTGTCTGTTTTGTTTTGAATGGAAGTTTCATCATAAATATTTCTGAATATGATTTATATATAAACTAATTATTACTCACAAAACTAATTATTATTCACAGAGTCAGGATTTTACAAACCACAAAATTCATTATGTGCATTTAAAAAATCTTTTTGTGATCATACATATAACCCATCTCATCTGTTTCTTCAAAGAACTATTCCTTTTTTTCCCTGGAGCCTCCAATCATCTGTTATTTTACAAACAGATCAAGAGGCAGACAAGCATTCTCCTGGAATATTATTATTTTGGGGATAGCAAAGCAAAAAGTTTTCCTCCATAAGGGTTTGTTTATTACACTTCAGAGAAAAATGTTAATCAATCAAAAGTGTTCTTCAATAAAATCTGAAAGAATTATAAAGAGGCAATTTTTGCCTGTATTTATTCACCAAAACAGCAGAGCATATGCCTTTCAAGCAAACTACGGCATTCCCCAGTAGCACAGCTTGAACAAAAAAACCAAACCAAAACCAAACCAACCAGACAAAAACAAAACAAAAAACTTTCTAGATCTAGTAAAGACCATGTCTTGTTCTTAAACCTTCTTGCATATGTATTTATAAAGAAATGGGGGATGCACGCAGGCATGTTAGGTCCTTCTTGCTGTAATGTACCATCAGAAAAATACTGCAGTAGCAGTTCTGTCCCTCAGCTTCTTGCAGGGTGAAAGTGTCAGTTCAAGAAAATGCTTAGCTGTATTTTGTTTGTCCTGTGGAGATACAGTAAACTCTACTGCAGAACTTCTGTATTTTGAGAGGTGCCCATAGCTCACATAAATAATTATAGAATTGAAAAACGTTGTACTATTTTTAATTTAATAGGCATAATTCTATCAAAATATGGATTTCAAATATCCCATGGAGGGTGTCATTAAAATTAAAGACAATAATTTATTCATAGTTTCTGATAGCACTGTCTACCATGTGAAAATTAACAGGAGACCAGAATTTCCTTTGAAGGGGTTGTCAGATTAGTCTTCAAATATACTGACAAAGAGCATTTTTAATATCAGATTTGTAGAAGAATTTTTGAGAAATCTACTACTTTTGTGATGCAAATTACCAACTGCATCACGGAAACAAATTACACATTTGTTCATTTTAAAGTATAATAAACTAGCCTGTTCCAGCAGTGCTGGTTTGCATACCATGGACAAGGAGTGGGGCAGGTGAAGAGATGAAGAGAAAGGGAAGTAAATAATGTTTTGAGAATAAGTATTTTGGGACCGTATTTAAATATATGATTAAATGTGATATGGTGATCTGTGAAAGAACATTACATGTGGTATTACTTCAGGAAAAACTGTCACAGTAATAATCAGACTCTTACATGGTACAAGAATATCAGATGTCTCTTGGAAACTCTGTGGAGTATTGTTTAGTAACATTTTTCTGTCTGCAATAAATCTTCTGAAGCTTCATCCTGTGGTTGGTTCTCTCATTGAAACTGGAAATTCAGGACCGGGGGGTAGTTGAGCTACACTTTGCCATTGATTCTATCATCTGTTGGATCCATGGGAACAAAAGGGCAATTTAAGTTTTCATAAAGCAGATGAATTCATGTGCTAATACTTGAGATGGACCAGTCTGTAATATTCAGTGACATAGTTACATTTTTCTGCGTCTCTCAGCTAAAATCTGGACACGTCTTTATATGTATATATAGTTCTTTGTTCGTTTTAGTCAGCAGAAAGCATTTTGAATTGCAAGTGAAAATGTCTTACACACTAGGTAAGTGGTCCTTTGTAGATATGTATCAGAGGTTGAATAACCATTTTCAGCTTCCAGCTGTTTCATTGTTTTGAGCCTGATGCAGAATTCCAGGCTTATTCAACAGACAGAGAGCAAATCTGCTTTTTCTTTAGAAATAACATTTTCAGATACAGTAGCAGATTAAGAAATGCAAAGTTTTTCTGGAAGAGGAGGATACAGCTTTCTGAGGAGGTCCCATGCCAGAAAATACTCCTGTTGTATTTTAGATTTCCGTATTAATTCTAGAACATAACAAATAGAATTGGAAACACAAGTTAAATTAATAACAAGAATGAGTGCTAATGTTTTGCTAAAAAGTTTTTTCTCATGCATGACAGTAAAGGCCCAGTGTTGCCATGTTTCTACATGGCACCATACTCTGAAGCGCTAAGTCATACAGATTCGAGGAGATGGCCCTACTACATTATCTGCAAGGTACATGGTTCTTAATTTTAGACAGATTTCATACTTTGCAGACTCAATATGATATATAGAAAATAAAAAAGGAGCCCAATAAGAAAAATAAACTCTTGTCCTTAGTGAAAGCATAATTTCTCCATTACTACAAGAGAGTATTTAGGGCGTGAGTCAGGCATGGACTATGTGGCCCGTGGATTAGTCTTTCAGTGGTAAAAAGATAAGTATTGCATTAGTTAATTAATAGACCTGTTGCATTATTTAAATTGCAATATCCAAGGGTTTGCCATGATCATACTGTCCTCACAGATACCTGAAACCCTTTTAAATTTGTACAACAAAAGCAGGTTTGAAAATCTTTCTGCGTGTACCTAAGTACAATAAATGATTCTAAGTCATTGTGTGCAACTAGAATCTAGCCTTGGTAAAGCTGTTTTCCTGAATTAAAGCCCAATAAAGATATTTCTTTCTTAGCAGTCAACAATGATGGTAAGACTTTTTCTTCAGGAGAGCATAACATCCCTTCTATGCTGAAGGCTCAGCTGCTCTCCTTGGCCATCACCTCTGTCCCTGGTGTGAAAGTAGTTTGGCCCCAACCAAATTCTTGTTCCAGCAATTGCTCAAGTGTGTAATAAATTAATTCCAACAACTTGCACCCCCTTGCTGAGGGTGCTGCTGCAGCAAGTGACTTTCTGTGCCAGCTGCTGACCTAGCCGTGGAGGCCTTTCCCACCACGGGCTGTGCTCGGCAGCAGGTTGGGCTGCAGCACGTGCAGTATTGTACAGTCAGGGGTTGGGCAAAACAGTCTCGAGTGGCTTACAGGAAAGTGTTTTTTAACATCACTCTCTGAGTTTTGCTCTGTCTTAGAGGCTATCAGCTATAATATACAAGGATGATTAGTAGTCCTATTAATCTGATACAAGAGCTGCGAGGGTGTTTCTACTAAAACATTTGAGAGAAACCAGACAGGCAAATAGGTTGCTGCTTTATCATCTCCCTTATTCTGTCCAGTTCCATCCCCCTCCTGCATTAGCCAACTGAAATAAAGACGATTTTAAGACCCTTGAGGTCTTGTAACCCTGCATCCCACATGAAGGACTCCAGGCTGCCTGTCTCCCCAGCCAAACACCTCTTCTCCTCTGTGGCTGGTGAGTTTGGAGAGTTCAGTGAGCCACCACCTTCTAAAATTTATACTTTTGGGATTTCTCATTGGCTGGTCCAACACCTATATGACAAGCAGCCTAAGGCACCATGGCGCTGGGAAGTCCAGCAGTTTGTCCGCCTGACTGTTACACAGATAAATTCAAAGCTGTCATCTTCAGTTCTTTTGCAAAATGAGTATTCAAGCCTTTCTGTGCTGCTGAACCCTATGGTGAGAGGGGAGATGAGGAAAACAAGGGAGTAAGAATGGTGTTCCAGTCTGGGGTGAGAAAATGCCCAAAATTAAAACCTCAAATTGTTCACAGAAATCTAACTTCTACACAGCCTGTAGTGTGCTGCCAGTCTTATATACAAAGCCTTGGTAGTTGGGTGATCAGTTTTTCCAAGGAGTTTGTTTTATAATGATCGTAAACATAAGATCTCCTTTAAGCTCCTTCTACTCACCCCCATAAGACATCTTATTTCAGGCAGCAACCAGAAAAATAGTACCTGTTTGTGCTTGGAGCTCCACAATCATTATACCTTTACTGCAGAGGAACACATTAAAGAACAATTCTTACACGCTTTTGTTGTTTGTTTTCTCCCCTCACAGTCCCTTAACAAGGAAGTACTCCAGGTTTGAATTTTTTTCTCCTTTTAAATATTGAATCACATGCTGGCTTTAATGGGAGCAGAGATGGATAATGCTAATTAATTAATAATTAATACTAAATAATTCCTAGCCTAACCTAAGATAAGAACATGCAGTACATCAAGGATCACCTCGTACTGGTAGGGCTATTTAATAGGGGAAAACTAAAATGAGCACAACGTTTAAGTTTATCTCTAAAAACTATCCTTAGCGTCTTTCTGCCCTCTCCGTTTTCCTTCCATCAGTCTTTCTGATTTGTCATTAGGCCACCTAACTGAAATGGATATCAAGAACTTTGCTTATATTTTCATGGGGGAGTCAGGCTTGCCAAACCTAAATAAAATGGAAGATTGTTAGCAAGGTGAATCATTGAATCACTTCATTAGTATGCATGCTGAGAAAGAAATAAGGTTCAAGATAAAATTATAGCAGGATGTTTTTTCTACTGTGACAATTTATTATGTACTTTAGATACTATATAACCTGTTTCAAAAAATCTAAAAATTAAAATATTTATGCAATGCTAACAGCTTTCCACTGTCAGAGTTCTTTATTTATTAACACAGACACTGATATTGAAAATACTACGATGTAGCCCATACACTATACTCTACTGTTATAAGAAGAGAAATTTTCATGCAAAAATGTTTAAAGCACTGTCACAATAGAATAAATAAGAATCAGTTTTATGACCTCATCTTGCACACTTTGTTCTGTATGCTGCAACTAATACGATGTACACAAAGATTGCCTATGACTCTCAGATCCATTTAAATGTATTTCTAGCTTTACTTCTTGCTGCATAGTCTTACTTCATATAGAATATAAAAAATATAAACTGTTCTTGAGATCTTAAAGGAAAGCCAGTTTAGATTTTGTTGGGGAAAGGAGTTTGTTGGTTTATCCTTTGTGAACATCTGGATGACGTAAAACACAGAGAGGGTAGAAATGCCTGAAGTTTGCCTGCTTTTTGAAAGGAACTCTGTCCATGCTCTTTCTGTCTCTCTGCATAATAGAAGCCTCATTTTTTGAGCCTGCATCCTCACTCCTGCTTCTCTGAAAATGTCCTTGTTGGGAGCTGACAAGTTGTTTGACTCCAGGTCAAACGTTAATGTGATAGACAACAAGTCAGCCATGCTAACAAAAAGTTTATCAGAGTCCTAGAGTCCTTGTACCAAAGAAGACATTTTTTTTTTCTTTCTTTCTCTCTTTCCTTTTTTTTAATAGAACACAAAGTATGAAGGCTCATCTAAGTAGGAAAGATTCATCAAAATCTCTAATTAAATACATGACAGCTGGTGAATTAGAGCATTTTGTCTTAGAGCTGCCATCCTATAATACTTCATAATCCTGAGAGTCCAAAGTATGAATTAATTATGCTTATAAGTATCCTGATATCCAACTAAAGGGGAAAAATAATCAAAAGCAACCCTAAAAGGTATCTGAGAAAGTAGGCAGTACTGCTAATAATAAGTAACTGGGACCAAATTATTTCCAGATTACTGGACTTGACTTTGGAGATGCTTTGGTATGGAATATGCTTTTGTATTATAAGACTGTTTGGTTAAAGCAACTGCTTGTTTTTAAAATGATGTGTTAGAAAAGCATTTTTAGAAGCCGTGTGTTAAATATCAATTCCTAATAGATAGCACAATAAAATGCTGTAGTCCTCAGCCTTGCAAAGATAAATATGATTACAAAAATAAAAATCATAGTTTGAGTAGTCCTGTTGTCTGCAAGAAATGGAAGTTTAGAGACAAATCTGTGCAGAAGCTCACGTGTTGTAAGTTTGTTTAGATTTGCTGGTGAAGAGGTTTTGGTTGCTTCTGTTACTTCAGAGTGAAAGGAACAGAACCAAAGGAGGAATTTACATGCTTGGAGTTCAGGGGATTTAGAATATTGTTACACTGAAATATTTCAGGTTGGAGGCATTTCATTTTTGAACATCAATAACCAAAGACTAAAAGTTTCACTGAAAGTAAATACTTCCTTTAAAAATTTTTGCTCTATCAGTAATCCAGATCTGAGAAAAATATTTCTAAGGAAAAACTTTTAAGCAGCCCTAGTGGTTTGTATTAATCTTGTTCTCAGTTTGATTTTTTTTCCTGTCAAGGCTTAAAAGGGTTTTTTTCTGAGGCTTTCTAACTTGAAGTCTTCTAACTAAAATATGTCTTACAAAATATGAAGCACGTATCATTAGATTTTTATTTCCGTATATTTAACAAAATCAGACTAGTGTGATAGGTCTTACAAGCATTTCAGCAGCGGCCTTTTGGAGCTTTTCTGGTTTCCAACATGTAGCGCAAAAAGTTTCGTTTCTTTCCAGTTTACCTTTCTGCCTGTTGATTCATTGATTTTATTGGTTATTAAGAGGCCGTGCAATTACATTGAAAACGTGTGTTTTTGGTGTTTTGGATGTCCTCAAAGTCCACGTAGAGTGAGTTCTTTATGTGTGAGAGTTTTTTCTCATTTTGGTCAGCAGAAGGTGAGATGTTATCATGACTGAGACTGAGGAGATGATTCATTTCAGACAAACTTGGCCTAAAATTCTGGAGAATTCACATGCTCCTGGATCAAGAACACTTCTTTGGAAGTACGTTATAGCTGTCTTTTGAAGTCGCTTTATTTCAGTCCAGTGAAATTACTCTTTATTTACCACAGCTGTTAACTAACATAATTCATGAACTAGTGCCTGATTACTGGTGGCGTTCAAGAATCCTGAGTAAAAGTACAGTTCCTGGAATTCAAGTGTTGGATGCTTTTTACCTAGTTGATAGATGTACTCTGTATGGAACAAGAGAGAAAGATGCCAAACATTTCTCATGATTAAGAAGGTTTGAAGAAATTACCAAATTTAATAAATTCTATTTGCTATTGAGAAAGGTGCCCATTCACTGGTATGCTTGAATGGAGAAGGAACCACTGAAGGGTTTTTCTTTTTTCCCTAATCCATCGGCTAATCTGCCATTTTGGTATAAGAAACTGTGGAAAAGACTGCTGGTCTTTGACCAGCTTACACAAGAAAGACTTTCACCAAATAAGACATTTTTCATCATTCTGATGAGCAAAGTAATAACTTGGCATAATCCTGAGAAATGCTTGGCAGGAGATTCTCCATTGCGTTCTCTAGTTACCGCTAGTAAGAGAATTATTCAGATTTGTCCTTTTTTGTGGGCTTTGAAAAATCTTCCCCCACCCCCCTATTTAAAAACAGTGGAGATGTTTGTGAGTTGTTTGGGGTTTTTGGGGTTGGTTGGGGGTTTTTGTGTTTTTTGTGTTTGTGGGTGCTTTGTTGTTTTTTACACTGTAGTATGCTTTCTCAAAAATGAGTGTCATGGTAGCATAGAATCATTCAGGTTGGAAAGAACCGTGGGAAGTCCCTAGCCTAACTTCCTAGTCATTTTATCTCAGAAGGCAATGAACGTGGTCAGGTGTGATTTATCTTTGTAAATCCACAACAACTGTTCCTGGTTTTGGCTTTCCTGCCACCCTCCCTGCATGCTAGAGCAATGGGCTCATCTGTCTTCCTCCCTTGTAGCTTGTCTTTGCTTCCATCCCCAGTGTACATCCTATTTTGTTGGAGATCAGTCATGACTTCCGTGCTTAGCCAAGTCAGTGTTCTGCTGCATCTATTCCTTTTCCCAAATACCAGCATGGACTGCTGTGCTTGGAGGGGTTTGTCCTAAAAGACCTGCCAGCTGCTTTGAGCTCCTTAGCCCTTCAGAAATGCCTGAGATCCTCTCTACCAATTCCCTGAATAAGGCAAATGTTATTGCCCTAAATATTTTTCCACATGCCTTGTAATTTCTACTATTCCTATCTCCATTTGACTCCCTAGGCTCCTTACCTGGACTGTGCTTTACAAAAACTATCAAACTGTCCCCTGAAAATGTTGTCACGACACGTCATGGTATACATAGGCCCAGTGGAGAACAGTTGTTTATGTAGGAAGATGGGCATACGATTCACTTCCATAAGGTACCAAATCAGCTCAGCCAGACACATTTCAATCTTGAACTAAGACTAAGTAAAATGTTTCAGTTGATTTTGACATTGAGATGTATGTCTGAGTAGATAATGTCATAACATTTCTTTTCCAGTTGAGTACACCAAAATGAAAAAAGGATACATCAAAATTCACGTAAACTTCATATGGAATGAAGTGGGGTGAAAGTGATTATATATATATAAGAAATTTTGATAGGGAACTTAAAATTTTCTGTGAGGTCTAGTTAACAGTTAAAGTGCCAGTAGATGGCACTCAGGAATCTCTAATATTGTTACGTATGGGGCTTTCTATGACCAGTGCAGCTTGCTGCTTTGCAGTGCTGTGTGCAGCTCCCACCTCGCACCAGTGCTTTCATGACTGCTAATGGACAGAACTATGCGTACATAATGGGAACAACGGAGGGATACCAGAGATGGCTGACACGTGGTACCATGTTATGGTCATACATGATTGGGAAGGTGGTGAGACCTGGTTTGAATGTTCTGAACTATTTACTGTAAAAAGAGCTACAGTATTGTTCGTGGATTAAAATACTGTGTTGGTTTGTTGTCTTTTGTACTGGGATGTAATAATGCTGTCCAGTGGCATAGATTACATCATTTAATCACTTTTCAGTTTTGATTACAGCTACCAGTAGGAGACTCAGAGTTGCCAACTGTAATTAAAATGTTAAAAAACAAAAAAACCCAAGAAACAAAAACCAGTTCAGAGATAATTAAGACTGAGGAACATTTATTTTCCTGTGAACTTTTGTACTACTGTGCTGAGGAAAGCTGAATATTATCTGTCTTTAAACATCCACTTCCTTGAGTTGTTTGGAGCTGGGGTTAGATCATCATTTCCATCTTAGTGCAGATTTTTCTCAATGAATAATACAGATAAGATTTCAATAATTTGTAGTAATACCTAGGGGATTTTTCAGTGTTACAATATAACACAGGAATACCTTATTCTGATTCTGGTCATGTTTAAAGGAACCGAGGTGCTTTGCAAGCAAAGATAAAAAATTTTCAGTGGCCTCTTTACAGGTACCACTGGACTTCTCTCCCACTAGGTGCACATTTGGGACCAAAAAGATAAAACCACTGTCTTGTACAACTAGTAGATTTACCTCGCTGGCTTCTACTACCTTGGATTTGTGTTTTATCATCTTTGGAAACTGTCTGAAATGAAAAGAAGTGTCTAGTCCTGTAGTCTCAGTAAAGGTCATATATTTATAAACTTACAAAACTCCACTGCTGCTTTTGGAAGGCTGTGTCAGAGGCTTGCTCTTTTGGCAGTTAGGAACCTTTTATTAAGAATCTTGAACTTATTTTTGGACTGTTTATCTTTTTTTATACTATGTTACTTAGTTCAAATAGCTTTTGCCCTAGTCTGGTCTGCACTTTTCTTGTGTATTTTTCAGGCATATCTTCCCAGTAGGTATAGTCTCTCTGTGTTTTTGTTTACTAATCAAGGTAAGCTCATCACAAGGAAGACCTCCTTCCCCTGATGATTCAAGATGATAATGATAGTATTTTTTTCTCCTTTTTTCCCCTGTATTGCCACTTAGAAATAGCACAAACCCCTGACTAACAACGTGTATTTGCAATCCTTTTACGTAGACGCAGTTGTAACTTCAGTCCTATGCTATATAAATCTTGAGAAAAATTCATCTGTCTGGATAACTTCTCCCATATACACCTACATCTGATTGTACTGCCTTTTTCCATAGTCAGTCCAGAAGTAGCTTCTCAATAAATATAATTTTCCTTGAGGTACGTGTCTAAAACAGGTCAGGTGAATTGTTCAAGTGTCCCTCCTCTTCTTTTGAGTATGGCGGGATGCTAAACACTGTGGAAGCCTCAAGTCAGCAGAAGTGAACCTTCTCTTCTGTGCCTGCCCACTGCTCTGAGCTCCATGCGGTGCTGTACCTGCAGGCCATTCAGCTGGTCTGGGTGGAACACAGTTTTTGGAGCAAACAGCTAAGCCTTGTTGGGTCTAAAGATGAAAAAAATCTTTAAAATTATCCATATGCTCAAATGGACTACTGAACAGTAGTCTTAGTCCAGAAAGTACATGCACATTTGAGACTTTCCAACAGTGGTAAAATTATTTTTATCAAGTCCAGGTGAAGCAGGACTGAGAAGGCCCAGGCAGACTAAACCTGAGGATCCATACCATTTTTAAAGCCTGTATTAGAGAGAAATTAATAGATTTTTTTTTTCTTTTTTCTTAATGGAGATGATGATTTGCTTGAAATATTCTGAACCGTCAGCTTGGCAGGATCTTCATACACTTTTGTTAGCTAATCAAAGACAGATTGCAGTCAGGAGCCATATCTAAATTTATTAAGAAAATTAATAGACCATTTAAATTTTACTAGAATTAGGCTAAGATACAATAAGCATTTGCACCAGCAGATATTCATTAGCTGTAACATTGACCTGGTGCCTGCGTGTGTAATGAGAAATTGACATTTAGATTCAAATGGAGACAATAGTGCTAATAGTATGAGTTTGAATCATTAGAAAAAAAAGACTAATATTATACATGTCAGCTGTTATTTTTCATATGAATCTATCGATATGATGGACTGCAAAGTCAAAGTTTGGAGGGTTATGTTTGCCTAATCTAGGATTTTGCTTCCTTCTCTGTTCTGTAAATCTATACATTCTTGCTATGAGAGTGAGTTTTAGTATTCATTTATTTTTATAGCATTTTTGGAAAGTGATCAGCTCGGTGAGCGTTGAGAAGCTAATCGTGCTTTTCCCTAAATGTATCAGTCTTTCTGAGTGAGATTACCATGAAAACAGATCCTTGCAAAATTTCAGCACATTGTTCATGGGTTTTAGCACAATTAAGGCTTCATGATAATCTCTGTCTGGTGATATTTTTAAATCTAATGAAAATTACACCCTGCCCCACCCCCCCTTTTTTTTAAGTGACTTTTTAACTTCTATAGATCTTACGGATGGATATGATACTTCCTTGATACTTTCACTTTCAGAGAAGCTACCGTAGCAATCTTTACTAGGAATATATGTTGTGTTTGGGAGTAGTTCACCCGAGAGTACTGTTCAGCACTTCAGACCAGATTACATAATTGAAGTTCAATTATTTTTAAACTTTCTTTTCTGTTTTGCAATTGCAAGCACGATCAACAGTGACTTCTGTATAGGACTGACTTGCAAGATCCAGTAATTCTGAATATTGGAAAACAAGATGACCTGTATTTGAAAACCTGATCATTTGTGTCATTCACAGATGTATGCAATGCTGAATTTATATACTGTACTTTATAAATAATTTTAGGAGTGGCATTGATGATGTGTTGTTCTATGATCTAAGAACAAGAATAAGGATTAATAGTGTTCTCAGTACAGCTTGTGCATTTTGTTACACATGGCCAAATGAACATGGATTTAAAAAAAAAATCTCCTCTGCTATTTACATGATATAACCAATTAAAGTTAAGTTGTACAATGCTGAGAAGTTTTCTGTTCCTATTGTCCAAATACATTTAATTTCCAGCACATTAGTATATTAGTCATTGGCACCAGCTTCAACCCCTTTCGCATATTAACTATCTTGTGATGCAGGCAGCAATAAAAAATATTTGGCTTAGGGAAAATGAGTCATTAGTTTGAGCATCAACTTTCTGCTGCCTACTAGTCACAGGTCCTCCATGCTGCTGTTTCAGAAGCTGTCTGATCCTCTGGTGAATTAGGATTAGGGGAGAATTTCATTAAGGGGCATGGAGTCGAGATTCTTCATGCGTCATGCAGTGATGGTGGCAACTGTATGGAACTACTGCCAGAGTTCTCATGTGAAGGGAAGACTGGTCCTGGGGTGAGGATAATGGAGTGGATGGCTTTCATGGTTTGGGGTAGCAGGCTTTGCTCTGAGCCTTCCTATGGATCTCCTGGGAGTGTTCCCTCTTCTGCACTAGTGCTGAGCTCTCCCGTGCCTCTGAAAGTGCAAGCCATGAAGCTGAACTATTTTGGGTTTGGGCCATTTGGCTTCAATAGGTGCTCTTTTCTTTGTGGAATCCAAATGAGTTTGGTCCCCTGGTAGATGCTGAACGCCAACAGGAAGCGATATGGTTGACAGTGCTGCCAGCAGTTCAGGACAGACATCTCAACGCAAGCCAGTGTTTATGTGCCAGGTCTAATACAATATTTAGAGTTACATTAGAGTGGCAAAGCAAAACTTAGGTGAGCAAATGTCACTTCTCTCCCTGGTCCACAGCTTCCAAGGTTTCTTATCTTCCTCTCTCGCTGCTCTGCAAACACAGCGCTTCTACTACATTCTCTTCACACTCTGTTGCCAATTCACATGTTCTGCATTCATGGTTGCCAGTTCTTAAAAGTTTGTGTCCAACTAGTTGGTCATCTGAGCCAACTCTGTCCCATAGGCAGGCGGCTTTTCTAATAGTTCAGTCCCGTCAGGCGAAGCAAGCCTACAGCCCTGCTGGGTTTTGCCATTCTTTTATTTCAGAAAAGACTTAAATCCCTTCAGTCCCAGTAGGTAAAAGCAGATAGTGAGTGAACTGAATCATTTTTGTTCTGTTTCAAAATGATTAGAGATATTTCCACAGGAGCTGATGGCTCCTTTACAACTGGTGGGAGAGGGTATTAAAGAAAGGAATGAATATTGTTTGTTCTTACATATGTTTTAGCCTACTTACCCTATATACCTCATAGCTTGTTTTCTTTCCTATGATGTTCAGGCCAATAAACAGTGATCGCAGACGCTGACCAACCTTTACAGCTGGTATGAAGCGATAAATCTTTGAACGCTTCAGTGCTTCATCCTGAGGAGGAGCAATCATTCTTCTCATGTTTTTCCTTCCTATTGAAGGCTGAGGTAACTTTTCTTCTGTTGCAGACAGAGCTGACATCTCAGGAATTTACAATTCCAGTCATTATTCCAAAACTTGAAAGTTCTGTTACTAGTAGAGAGACAAAAGCTGGGAGAACAGTGTATGTACAATACTGAAGTGTGCCCTTCCTTTTTTATTTCCGTCAGGCTTTGCTCAAGCCTGTGGCAGGAGTATGTGTAAAACTCGGTGAGGCAGAGATCTCTAATCTTACTGAGCAACCGTTCCGGTGCTAGAAGGATGTTAATGATGTTTTAGCACCTAAGAGGGTGGTGAAAGGAGAGCATTTGAACACCTGAGCATGTGTAATTTAAATGTCATAAAATCACAATATGAGTTCTAAGCAGAAAAATTAGCATCACTAATTATTGCTTGCTGATTATTGCTGTAAGCTTTTCCCTTTTGTACTCAAATTTCTGCCTGGCACCAACTTCAGATCTTTCTCTGTCTGTCTGTCAATTACATGTTGCACAATTTGATTCAGGGCGGCTAAGAGGGAAAGGCTGGGCAGCAGGTGGGCATCTAGGAGTCCTCATTATACAGGGAATCAACCTGGTTTTATTTATTAGTCTGTCATGAGAAAGTACAATATGAAATGACCCAAACCATCATAATTACCATGTTGTGCAGATAGGGCGAGAGATTAGAAAACTTACATTACATGTGCTACTCGTATAGTCATGCCTTTTCTGTTGAAGACAAAAGTTATAAATAACAGAAGTACAAAAAACTCCTTTGCTGCTGCAGGAAGGCCTCAAGGTTACTAAGCGCATGTGTGACATAAATGCAGCAGAGCATTTTAATTAGATTCTTTCACCAGAACTCCTGACCTTCTGCGTAGCACATTAATGTATTTTACTAATTATAAATGCAATTAAAAAGTACTGAAATAAAATTAGGCTGATCTATCTAATTTACATTAAGCACTTCCAAATTATGCAGATTTTCAAAGTCTTTTTCTTTCTTTCTTTCCTTTTTTTCCCCAATTTGTGTTTCAGAAAAAAATTGTCTGCATTAAAACAGCTGGAAAACAACCTTGTAGCAAAACAAATTTCTTTTCTGTGATTATTCACAGTGTGTGAGTTAATTTTCTAGGCAGTAATATGCTTAGCTATCATTAGGGTAGTGACTCATACAACAGAACCCATATGTGCATTGGATGCAGTGGTGGTAAGTATACTGGGAGTGTACTTCTCAATTTTTTTTTATGGGAATTGGGTTCAGGGGCTAACTAGGAAAGAAATACTGATATAATGGTCAAAACCAACAGAGATTTATAAACAGTAATGAAACAGCAAAAGCAGTGTGCGAATAATCATAGAATCAGAGAATACAGGCGAAACATCTGGTGTGTTCAGTCATTAAAGCAGGCTGACTGTTATCTCTGCTATCTACATTATTTTGATAATACTTTCATAGTATTTTAGAGTTTTAGACATGAAAATAGAAAAATAACATTTCATTAATATTTTTGTCAAGCATCTAAATGATGGTAGGCACTGTGCAGAGAACATAAAAAGACAATCCTTACCCTGAAGAGCTTATGATCTCATTTTAGATGGGCTGCAGAAACAGAGGGTGACACTAAGGACTGAACACAGATAGAAAGAAGTGATCTTAGTGTAGGAAAATTTGCAGAACTACTCAGGCATTTTAGTTCACGTTGTTTATCCTTAAACCCTTTCTGTAATAAAGGATTAATCTCTAATACATATGCGTTTTAATGAAAATTCTCCAGTTTTTCACTAAAAAAAGGAAGCAAAAGGGCCTCAGGTTTTTTGTCCTATTCTGTCCCTTCCCTAAAGAAGTAATGTAAAAAAGTAGCAGAGAGGAAGAAAACCTGAAATATAAATGAAAAAATTCAGTGTTCATTTCACGCCAAATATCTTGCATTAAGACCATGCTATTTTTCTGCTATTTTTTTGTATGTGTTTATTGAGTTTAGGTCTCACACACCTGACATGAAAGTAGGAAAGTGAGAATAAACTTCTAAAAGGTGGTACCACAGTAAGCACTGTGATGGTGCTTTATTAGACATTATCTGTTAGATCTAGAAGAGACTGAGAATTTAAAGGAATAGGAAGGCATGTGAACTAATTTGTTTATAAAATTTGAAATGGTAAGAATTCCACCCCCTGCCCCACCCCCGACCTTGTACCAGAGTGCCACCATCTTGTTTCCATGAGAGGACCATGTATTTTTTCCATGAGGAATTTTGATCACTTAAAACTCTAAGCTTCCCCCCTTGATATAGCAACATATGTAGCTCATTAACTCAGTATCTAATAGCTATTTTGAAGTCAAGTAAGTAGCTTACAACAGGAGAGTTGCACTATTTAACTTTAGACATTTTTCTCAATGCCCATGTTATAATCTAGGTTCTCTGCACTGGTGAGTGGAGCAAGGAATGCACCTAACTTTAAATCACCCTCTAAGAGGAAATATGTGTCCACTACACTAGAGATAACGATCATGTGGGAACTGGAACACAGGATAGCTAGGAGCTTGTGCCTCTCTCGGAGCGTATGTTATTTTTGGGAAAGCAGCAGCTCCTATTCTGGAGCATGGCCACTGCTAGACCTTAACAGAAGATCCTTGCTCTGGTTTCTGTGAGTAGCCACTTACCAGGAGTCAGAAAATGTTCCTATGTACAACAGTAAGGACTGTCCTGAAAGAAAGTGTCAGCAGGGCCCAAATCCTTAGTTCAGATCAACATTTAGGCTGGAAGTGCCTCTTACAGCTTAAAATCTTGGAAACAGTCATCTCTCTCAGCAGCATTACATTCTCAATAGCATCATACCATGGTCAGAAGAAACAATTTGCAAGCCATCCTTACCCCATGGATCCTGTAGGCATTATAAACCTAGTTATTACCTAAAAAAATATTCACTGGTACCACTTTTCTGTTTGAAACATTAGAATGGAACAGCATTTTGGTGTCCTTCTGGCCCAGGATTATGTATGTAAGCAGGGTTACTGGAGGGTTTTGCAAATTCTTGCTCAATGTTTAGGATTGTGTGAAAGGACCTGAAATATTTGAAATGTTTTGCTTTAAGCTTTTTTGTCCCCCAAACCCAAATATCTGTATTTAGTAAAATGTTTATGTAGTGAAACTTATTACAGATTAAAATTAAAAAAATTTGGAAATGTGTATATTCTCATAAAAATATATATCATTGTACAATCAATATTTAAGAGAAAGCTTTTCACTGAAAAAAAGGAAAATCTATTAAACATATCCCAGGCTGCTGCAGATGCGATTGGTAGAAAGGATCCAGCAATGAACTGTGAATGAAGTGTGCGTGGTTCATAAGTAAATTTTTAAAATTTATTGTAACATTTAGTTGTGCATATTTCAGAGCATGGTTACTTTAACTGCAACATTTGATATAGGTGAGACCTAATTTTTCCATCAAGAGTGACTATAAGGTAGAACTCCAGACTGAATAACATAGTCTTGGTAGGAGACCCCCAAGTGCATCCCATCTCTATGGCCAAAATGCAGTGATGCCTACCAGCACTTCTAATTATGAAATAAAATCCTACCAAAGCACCGTGTTTTTCTATTGATGTGTTCTGTTGGTATGAGATGGACTTAGGCATAGGGTTCAGCCCTTTGCTGAACAGAAAAATTTCTAATTGTGAAATTCTTCACAGGGAAATAGATTAATCAGTTTTTAATATTAAAGGAAACAAGGTTTAGAATCTTTGAGTGAGTGCCTGAAAAAACCACACTAAGAATAGAATGTTTAAAAACTGCCCTCCTTTAATAAGGTTTTGGTTAGGTATAATCATTCTTGTTCTTTGTAAGCATTTTTGTAAACTTTTGTCCTATGGCATGGTCCAGAAAATAGTTTGCTTTTTTTTTGCCCCTTGAGGATTGTTTGCAAAAAGAGTATTTGTAACACCTAAGTTTGTGAAACTTTGAAATCCTACTTTTCTTCCAGAAATACAGGTCAGTGTGCAAGTAGCATGGACAGGAGTCGTATGTGCCAAACTGTCTTCTGCACTGACTAACAGAAAGATGACATCGATCCTATTTGAGAGACTGTTGAATTAGCCAACGAGAAAAAAAGAATTATGAGATTTAAATAATTAAATAAAGTCTATTTAAAAGCAAATTAATCTGTTTTCTATTTGAAATGTCATGTGCAAAAGCTTATAAGACACTCAGCAAAACAGTAAGTTAGACTTTACAAGCTCTGCAGTGAAATATGACAGCCAAAGTGCTCTCGGTAATAACTCACATGCGGCCTTGATAATAGAATCTTTTACTGAGAGAACAAGTGTGTTGGCTAAGACATTGGGGTTATCCTTCTCAGTGCCTCAAAAAAGAGATATACGATCATGAACTCCTGTGTGGTGGAAAGTCAGAGAGGAGTTTGATACTTTGTCTGAGAGAGACAGCTCTTCAGTAACAGCTGCACTAGAGGATGACTTACACTTTGCGAGATTTTGAACCCCTGGGGTCGGGTATCAGCTGGTATAAATTCACACAACTCCATTTCAATTAAGTCACACCAATTTACACAAACTGAAGCTATGGCCCATTATTTCTTCATGCCTGCCCTAGCAATGAATCCAAGTATGTGATTAAGAATACAAGAACACTCATTACAGTTAATTCCACGTGCTTAAAGCCATGAGCTTAAAGTTAAGCAGGTATTTAAGTGCCTTGTGGTATCAGCATCAGAATACAGAGCTGCCTGGTGCCAGCCGAGATGTTGTTACAGCAATTGCTTTGGAAGGAACCTTGATTTGTAGCGAGCAACTTTCCTGTTGGTCAGCATATGGCCAGCTGGATTAACTTGTTTACAGTATTCTCTTCTGCCTCAAAATATTTCTTAACTTGTGTCATGATTGTGTTGGCATTTTGGCTGACCTGAACTTCCCGTAGCTGTCGTGCTTCTGCTAGCAGTAGCCAAACTGACTCATTTGGGATTGCCTTTAAGAGCCACAGTCGCACTTTTGACAACAGCCAACATGTGTAGCATAACATGAACTGTATGGTACTTCTCATACACGTTATACCTGGAGCTTGCAAACAAAACAGATGACTGAGAACCTAATCTCTCCAAATGTGTAATTTTACAAGCAGTTAATCTAATAGATTAAATTCACATTATCTTTCATCAGCTATACCTTACTGCATTCTCTGTAACCTACCTTTACAAACCCCAGCTTAGGATAAAGATAGGGTGTTTGTCTTTAGGTAAGCGTAAAAAAATGTCTCCAGCTCTTCTTTGCTCACTAATCTGATTGGCATTCACCCTCTCGTTTCCATGACTGAGCCTCACTTTGCCAGACACATACACTTAGCAGGTGTTTTCATCATGACATTAATAATAAGAATTGACACGTTCTAAATGAAGGATCCCTTGTTGTGCCTCCTAGCACTGATGGATATTTGGGGAAACTGACAGCTTCTGAAAAATGTTTTTGCCATGACCAGCACTTCTCTGACAGATTTTTAATGGCTCTCATAGAACTCCCACTAACCTGAGCACTTTTGCAGATGAAGTGGAAAGTGGTGAAATGTATTGCTTTAACACCTTTGAAAGTTAGTGAAGAAACATGAAACAACTCTGAATTTTGCTTCTAAATCATGATCCTTTTTTTTTTTTCCTTTAAAAATATTTTTTCCTCCATCAAAACTAAAAGATGGGAATGGATTAGCTCAGGGGGCAAGCATTTGTTATGATACACCAGGACTAAGCTACAGAACCCCCATTAACCTTAATGGCAACCACAAAGCTCAGTCCGCTCATTTAGATGGAAATATCCCCTGGCTCATCAGGGATCAATTGCACCGTGTGTTACCTGCTTTCAGTGTCTCGTTCAATATGGGAGTCACTGTCGTGACCTTGTAAGCCTTAGACTACGAGGAAGGGAGGACAGATAAAATCAGGCTATGAGAAGAAAGATCAAATAAAAATATAAGCTAAAAAAAGGGAGAGAAAAAGTTGTAAAGGTTGGTACGTAACTCATGTTAGAAGTTCATATGAAATGTAATTGCAATTAAATCACAGGTCTCCTTTGCAGTTCAATGTGATACTGCAGAAAAATCAGTACAAAGATAACACTATATAGAATTCAGGTTCTTCTGAGAATTCTTAAATTTAAAATAATTTTACAGGAAGACTGTGTTAACTTTTTTTTTTTTAAACTTTCCTATAAAGGACAGAATAAGACAGTGATTTTTACATATTCCTAGTTTTAGCTTTCCTCCCCACCCCCCAAGTTAAACATTGCATACACAAACCTGAGCTACTATGGGTGGTGCTATCAGAAGAGCCTGAATGGAATAGACGCTCATCTCTTTGAAAGTCAGTTAAGCTTATGTGCCTAAATCCAGTGTTTATGTTTGAATCCCAGTCGATAGCTTTATTGAAAGAAATATCTAGTTGCTTTTATAAGTGATAGGATTGTGATTACGTATAGCAAAAGCTCAATTCTGTGCTGACATCTGTTTTCTCTCACTGATGAAATTAATAGGCATCTTCTGCCCCCAAAAAGTATTATGTAGTTAAGAAAGGGGGTCAGAGAGGAAACAGCAATGGAAGGAACATGTTTATTGTGGAAAATTATTAAAGTTTATATTTATGATTTGAGGCTGCCCAGTGCAGATAACAAAAGAGATGTAAGTTGAACTTTAAATAAACGTTGCGTTGCCATAGGCACGATTTCCAATATTACAATCTGCTTCATTAATGCTAAAATAAGACATCCTGTCTCCAGGTTGAGTACAGCAATCTTAAAGCTAACACAGGAGAAGCAGTACTGGTTTCCAAACATCTCTCACAGCCAGAAAATTACAATAGAACTACAGAGAGAATTTGGGAAAATTGTTTCCAGTAGCTTATTTTTCATGCCTGGGAATAATAATTTTTTTTCAGCTCATCGTGACTTTCTCATCTTAAGACTTCACAATTCTAAGCATGCAGTAGTACCACTCAGAAGACAATTTTGTCTACTATTTCTGCAAAGGTGAGTTCTTCCGGAATGCCCACCATAGCCAGTACTAAAGTGTAGTATGCAAGGATTACACGAAGAAGAATAAAGTTGTCCTGATCTTTAAATTAAAGGTAACAGTGACATTCAAGAGAAAAATGGAACTCCGTGATATTAGCCAAATTGTCTCTTTCCAGCTCAATAGAAGTTCATAGAAAAAAAGCAAAAAAAAAAAAAAACCCTTCCCCAAGGAGAAGAAAACCAAGAAGATTTTTTTATTAGTTTGTTGTTGTTGCTCTTGTTGGGTTTTTTTTTTGGTTGGTTTTGTTTTGTTTTTTTGTTTTGTTTTTTTTTTTAGGTTTACTAGATGACAGGCATTACCATCCATGACTTTCTGGGTACATTTTTCAGTTACATGAATACCTAGTAGGTGAGAATGTCAATGTTCAGTTTGACCAAATGTGGACCACCCCTAATCTCTTTCTTAAACAAATCCTGAGACTATGAATTCATGTAAAGGTGATTCTTCCTCAGAAGATCAGTTCGTGGTATGTCCCCAGGGAAACTACCTTACCAAGAAACTGTGTTTGCCTCCTATAGACATCTATAAGGGCCACTACAATACTGTATAGCAACCATCAGCCTCTATACTGGAATTCCCAGTTCTGTATTCTAACAAGTAGACTTAGTTGGAGTTGTGTCCTGTAGGTTATAGTGGCATCTCATAGTCCTTTGCTGTGAGGTAACATCATTTTTCAACCAGTTTCTATGATTCCATTTATTCCAGTCTTTTCCTTCTCTCAATGCAAACACAGATCAGTGAAAACCTTGCCATCAATCCAGTTTATCAAACTGCCACCCAGTCCTGCGTTAGGATGGCTTCTGCTGAATCAATTTCTCCTTACAGTTATGTAAACAGGTCTTTCAGTTTGGCCTCATTGCAAACAAACAGCTTATTTATGCAAGACAGAAGGCGACCTTCTTGAATATCTGTAACCTGGGGTTACACATCTCATTGACAGCAAGTCCTCAGCCTAGACTCTAGAGAAAGTCCCCAGGACAGGGGTCAAGAAGCAGTGTCTGCTGAAGGAATTGGGTTTAGACAGCAAGGTAAATAGAATCTCTTTGAGCGGATTTAAGAGAATGGTGTCAGTGCCATAGAGCTTGCGTCACTGATACAGTTGCCACTGCAGGGGCCAAATTATCACAAATTAGTTACCAGTATTTGTGTTTTACCATCTTAAAGTAGTGAGTCTTTTCTGTGAGCTCTGAAGGCTGGTTATGCTATTAAAAAAAAAAACCAACAGTAGAAGTACCAGTTGCTGGTGTGTAATCAGATCTGAATTCCTAAATTTCCACTTCAGCAGTGGTATCTTGGGATCTTATTGGGAAGCAGTGATTTTAGTTCTAGGAAGTCCTCTTGTGGATGGTCATCGGGGTTTTATTTTACTGAGAAATGGAATACAGCAACAGGTGAAGACATTTTCAGATACTTCTGTTTTTTTCCCTTCAGAATATTTTCCAGCGCTGTGTTTATCGTGGCCGTTTTGTGCTTTTCTTCCAGTTATAAATAACTGCTGAAGACTGATGTGTTTATTTTGTTTAACCATGGCCGTGATGGGTCGAGGACACATTAAATCATCCTTAGGCTCTTATTTGCAGCCAATTCTGAAATAACCAGAGTAGTGACATAAAATTACTTCATACTGGAGAGATTTTTATATGGGCTTAAGTCTCTGAAGTCTCCAGTGCTTTACAACAAGACACTTTAATGGTAAAACAGTGACAGCAAAGATGAAAAGTCCATGTGGAATTGCCTAGCAGACAACTCAAGGTTTGTTTAAGGTGCTAAGATATGAAAAAGGAAAATTATTTTCTTCAAAGGTTTTCCTTGATGAGTTTACAGATCTAGCTATTATTTATTTAGGTTTGAAGTATCTTCATATATTAGAAATAGTGATGGAGAATAGTGACGCTCTTATTCTGATGAGATTAAAAGGGGAAAATGTTCTTTTCTGACAATTTCTACAAATACAGCCTTTGTGTGTGCACGTTCGCGCTTCTTCTCTGAAAACAGCAATTGCAGTTGCTACTGTTAGTTTAATAATTTGACCCCTTTTTTTTTTAGACTTACCTGCAAGCAGACTTCACTGTTTATAATTGTCTATTGTCATCAAAAGCAAGAGTGACTTTGAAAATCAAACTTGTGTTATTATATGGTACACACAAAATTAATATGTCTCCTTTACCTGTCAGTTGCATATCAGCCCAGTATTTGCAACGTGTCTCCTTCTATTAACATATCAGTAAGATTGTATCACTGTATGTAATTAGCAATGACTTAATAATGTGTGTCTGGGAATTATATCACTATTTGTTTGTATTAGAAAATGAATTGCAATCAAACTACTTTCCAATATTGGTTGGTGCTCACTCTGAAGTAACTCACAGAAATCAACCTGTAATTCTCACTTCATTTCTTTCTCAGAGGTCTGAGAAACAAGACGAGCTTTCTCCTGTGGGTTAAAAAGTCTGAGCTCAATTATAGGATGTTTGGGAATGAACTGCAGAGTTCAGGAGCATTTAAGGAAATCACTCTGTCTCCCAGTAATACTACAGTATTTAAGTCAAACAATTTGTAGGCCAGGAATCCTCCCCTGAGGAATGAATGCATTGCAGGAGTTGGAGAGTCATTCATTGAGAAGTCTGGAAAGAGGGTGTTATGGTTTGAGAAACCCACAATTTATTGTCGTTTAGACAATTATTCTATTACCCGATGACCCCTCCCCACCCAGGAAGGGGGAATGAGGAAGAAAACCAGGAAACCCAGGGGTTCAAATATAAACAGATTTAATAGAATAAGACTAAATAACTAACAGTAATAACACTAAAGAACCAGTAGTGATCCCGATACCAATCTAAAGATATATAAGGATTATACTCAGCCAACTATATTAGTAGGAAGCTGTGCACTTCCAGCAGTGGACAGTAAATGTCGGACACTGCAAGCGCTACAGCTTCGGGAGGAAGGGAAGGCCTCAGAGTTCTGGCACCGGGGCAAGGAGTTCTCTGGATCGCCACCATCAAGGAAGAGCCCTCCTCCTCGGCAAACTTTCTAATTTATATTGAATGTGACGTTCATGGTATGAAATAATCCTGTTGGCCAGCTTGGGTCAAGCGCCCAGGTCTCAGTCATCCTCAT
This sequence comes from Burhinus oedicnemus, assembly GCA_008921705.1. Taxonomy (NCBI): domain Eukaryota; kingdom Metazoa; phylum Chordata; class Aves; order Charadriiformes; family Burhinidae; genus Burhinus; species Burhinus oedicnemus. The sequence goes on along the minus strand of VFFE01007232.1, from coordinate 2,826,245 downwards.
CCCTGCACCTGGCTAGCCTGAAAACACTGAGACCTTGACACCCACACACCATAGGTGGCTATAAAGTAAATATTTTCACAAATTCAAACACCAGAGTCCTCCAAAAGTACAATTTTCCCAAGCATTAGAAAAGAAATTAGTCCTGTGTCGCTCAAACCAGGACAGAGGGAAAGGTGGCGTGTTAAAATTCTTTTTGTTTGCATATAAATAATTAATTGCAATTATCTTTCTTACAGTGGTTTCAGTCTGTTTCAAGGGAAGTAATTAAAATTATACAGCTCTTATTTATTAATGTTAGTGGGTATAGGAGATACTGCAGCTGGAACAATTCGAAGTTACCCAGGAGAGAATTAAGGGCTATGGACTGACGGCAGGTAAACTGAAAACAAATACATTTTTGAAAGGGATCTAAAGGCATCATTGAATATACAGATCTACTTCCCTGTAAAGGTAGATAATAATTTAATGTTATAATTCTGCTGATCTACTGTAAGCTTTTGTTACCCAGTAGTTGGAGGAAACACAAATAAATACTCTGAGTCAAGTTCTTATTAAGTATAATTTCTTGCTTCCCCTTCTCAGACATGGATATATCCAGTACTCAAAAAAGCTGTAAAGCTGAACCTAAAATTTTTCAGCAAAACTGTGTTTTGTAATACTCTGGCACTTCTGATAGGAAGCATAACAGAAGGTTGTATTATTTTGAAAGCAGAAATATGGAATTAAGCAGAACAGTAAACACTCAAGTCAGTGCAGTCTTGGTAGAAAAGTTACCCTTTATCTTCCAGTGATAAAGAGTACAAAAAGCCAGAGCCGGGTTGGAGCAGTTGCCAGTTTACTCTTTGCGTTTGAGTTCGTTGTAACTTGCAGGAACAGAAAATAAATACTTTGAGACATGAAATATGAAGTACTTCAGGTTTTAAGAAATAAGATTTGGGTAAAAAACCCTATCAGTACAAATATATCAGCAAATGGCAGTAGTTTATAAATTATAAGATTAAGAAGTGGGTTCATTTGTATAGTTTGATGCTTTTTTTAAAAAAAAATTAATACGTGTGAGTCTTAGATTAAAGCACACAAAGACAGAAGAGGATATAAGTAATGACAATGATTCTCCTAGAAGGGTGTGGTAAATTATATATTTTTCTGTAGTCTTTTTTTTGCTGAGACTACAAGGTTTAAGCATGAAAAATCATTGTTCCTGCTCTAGAAAGAATATGCCTTTGTGATGTCTCCCAGTGAACTTCTTTTCAGTTAGTATTATGATACTACCTACCAACCTGAGCTAATATTAATAATTAGGCACAAATTTTACCTATATAACATATCATTTTGTAAATTCTGGTGGGGGTTGTTTGAGAAAAGGAAGGAGGGTTTGGGTATTTATTTGCAGGATCTGAATTATATTTAATATTAAGAATTTGTTTAAAAGTTCTTGATTGCTGTCTTTGGATGGTTTTCCACTTAATCTCAAACACAGCTAGCAGATGATATGTATCTAACGTACACTTGTTTAGAACTAGAAACATTTACAGTTGCTTCTGAAGCAATCACAAACAAGCTTTCTGGAGAGCTTCTTTGGATCATGTGAATTGTCTTCACTTGCCTATTAAGGTTTGTCTTTGATGTTGAAGATAATTCAGCAAAAACCACGGTCTATTTATTTGCAGGTTGGAATTTCAGTTCAATCTCTTTTACCAAAAATATTCATAAATCTACTACAAGGTTTAAGTAAGTAAAGAAGGTGAAAGTTATACCTGTTTTGACCATGGATAGAGGGTATTTTACAAGTAGTCTGCCAACTATTTGCATAATATTTTAAATGCAGTTTGGTGAGATAAGGCGCTTAGTATTTTTCTTATGAATAGAACAGTATTGAGCAATGAGGAAACAATGCGCGCTACCTACAGAGAAATGGCCAGTGCAAAAGAAAAGCATTCTATTCCTTACTGAAACTCTGTCTGGTTTTGATACAAGAGAATGTTTTTTCTCTCCATACTACCAACACTGGCTTTCTGCAGTAACTAAAGCACAAAATATTCACACAGGATGCAGGTTAGTAAAAAGAAGGAGAAGGGTGAGAGAGGGTGACAAAGTAGCATAAAAAAGGTATAAAATCTGGATAAAATTAAAAATTCTTCAGAAAATTTAAAACATGTGGTCCCTTTAGCTAATATCAGAAGCTTAAAGTTCTATATCTTAGGAGAATTTATGTGCAGACATAGCAATATATTTATCAGAAACAGTATGTATACACAAACTTTTTAGAGGCTTCTATTACAACATCTTATCAAACCTTGTTAGAAATTGATTGCTTTTAATGCTGTTCGTAATAATACATTTTATAGTCAAATACTCCACAGAGACATAAGGAAATTTTTAAAAGAAAGCAGAACTGACTGGTCTGCTGACTCCGAAGAAACAAGCTTTCCGTATTATAGCTCACTGGTATCTTGGGGGGAAAAAAAAAGTTCTCCTTTTTTTCATAAATTGATCTGTGGAATATTTTAATGCCTTAGCTGTCTAGACCAGAAATTAAAAATGTTCACAAATTGATAGACCAAAAAAGAAGCGAAATTGAAAAGATTCACTGTGATTATATTTCTAAAGCATAATGAGATGCTGACAAGTGTTAACATCAGAAAAATATAAAGAAGTGCCTCAAGAATATTTTGAAACTCTCCATCCTTTTTTTTGGGGGTGGTTTTTGAAGGATTTGGAAGGCAGGAGAGCATTTGATATGGTGTTAGGATTGTCTTCCTAGCAATTTCAGTATTTCCAGAAGAGCTTGGCACACAAGTCTAATCTTGTTAGTAGATCTGACCAAAAGTAACAGTATGGTGTATTTAACTTCAAAAACCTCACCAGTAATGAAGCTTCCACAGCGTTTGCTGTCTGGGGCCTTACGATAACTCTAGTTCAGCAGCACTCCAGCAAATATTTTGACTGTTTTTAAACTAGTTAGAAAGAATCATTAGGAATAGTAGAAAAAGTAGATCCTTTTGGGTTAAATACAGAATCTTTCTTCTCTGATCTCATAAATTTCCTTTTATTTCTCTTGTTCCAGATTTCAGCTCAAAAGTATATGAATGTAGGAAGACTGAAAAAAGAATGTAGTCAATATGATGGTACATGTCAATAAAGAAACACTCTTTTAATGAAGTCACACAGTGAGGGGGACTAAAGGGACGGTCAGCAACACTGGCACATAGCACAAATGCACAGCTACAACCGGGCATTTAAAAGTGGTAACTCAGGGTTTGTAATATAGCACAAGTAGAGGGAAGAATAGGAGACTTTAAAAATAGTGGGGTTTGTGTTCTTTGAGCTTGCCTTCTGCTACTTGAACTTTTAGGGCTCGAATTTGGAAGGTCTTACATTGTTAAGCTTGGTTACTCCTCATATTTGTCCATTCAACCCCTAATCCTGAGACCTTTTCCTCTACAGAACCATTCCCATCCTTCTCTATCTTTGTAAGAGCATGGGATATCTATCTCAATTCCTGTTTCCTGTGTGGAGTAACTTCAAGTAAATATTTCTCAACCAGACTGAATTCTAAATGTTTATATGCACTACTCCCCAGTAGGAAATGCTCCCATTATTAGTTATAATTTTACTTCTACCTTTTTGTTGTAAAGGTGAGCAGAAGTGTCTGTGTGGGTGGGGGAGGTGGAGAAGGAGCTGCTGTATATTGACTGCTGTTCATAAATTCACAATAATAATTTTTGTTCCATGAGGCCCAGGACAAGATCAGTGTCAGAGATGGGATTCTCCAGAGCCTGCCTTCTCCACAATGCCATAGTCAGCCAAATAGGAACTAATTTTCTTTCAAATAGCCTTAATTCCTGCTCTGTGCTTGCATGCCCTTTGGGGAGAGGACAACTACAAAGCTAAAGAAATAAGAGCTTAGATTTTACAGAATCTATGGTGTCAGGGGGGTAGGAGAAGGCAGACACATGTTGTATTAATAATAATGAGAATGACAAGAGACAGTATGAATCCAACAACAACATTCAGCAATTTTGCAAATGTAACATCATGAAGCTTTACAATGCACCAGATATAATTTAATATAAATTCTTTATATCCAGAGTTAGTCAGAGCATAAAATATTCATCTTAATGAAAGTTTCAAAGTTTTGGGTAAAAATTCTCCTGGAAAATAAATATATGCAAAATATTTTCAGAAAAATTGAAACATTTTTGATTTGGTGAAACAGTCTTTTTAAGTCATAATAGCATTTTAACTAATCAGCTCTGTAGGACTTGGTTAATGTGTAGTCCAATACTTTTGCTTGCAGAAGGGCTGCGTTAACTGCAATACCCATTCTTGCAGATTGTTCCTGAAATCTCAGAGAAAAAAATGCAACTGTTATGAAGTCATTCAGAACAGCAGAACTCTGACTGGCAAGTAGTATCAGATCCTGTATTTTGTAATTTGGTCACTGTGATTTATTATGCCTTCTGCTGTTTCCAGTGCTTTTCTCTATGCATTTTTTTCAGTTAAGTAAATTTGATAAAATGTACCATCACATGACAATAAGAGAACTGATACAGAAATTAATTCATAGTGTAGTATTGATAAATGATTGGTGTAGTAATAGCAATATGTCATCAATCACCTGTGTTCATGTTTGATGGCATCATATAAACTAATTCAGAATGAATGTCCTTTGCTTTAACCTTGGTTGTATTTGCAACTTACTCTGGAGGAAAGTAATAATCCTTCATTAACTGGTAGGTGTGAAACATTCTCTATCAAGAGGGTAGAGGAGGAGGCAAATTAAAATTGGTTTTGAAATGTGTCCTGAGTCAAAATTGGTCTTTTTCTGCAGTCTCATAAACTGCATAAATTATTATTATACATTTCAAACGGTGTGTAAGTGAATGAATCTTTGTATTTTGCAGGCTTGTTCTTTTTCTCTTTGTTGCTTTTCTTTATATGCATTAAAATGTACATATAAAAAATTCAAGGACACATCAAATCTTTGATCTTGCTAAAGCTTTAATTCTTATGAGCCTATATAAGACTGTGCTTTACATTATGCATTAAGGTACTTGTAATTAGGAACTTGTGGTAATGACCCATTCTCAGTCAAAGTAGTGCTGTTCCTTGTTTTCCATTAACTGCAATGAGAGTTTATTTGCTGAGAATTGAGTTTAATTTGATTAGCAGGAATTGCGAGACATTTGCAACACAAGGTATATTAGCGTAGCACTTTGTAATGAGAGCCAAAAAGCATTTAGGGGAACAGCTAATTATTGGAGATTTTCCTTCTTTTAATAAGGAAGGTCTAGCTAAATTTTAGTACTCTGCTCTCAAAATTCCTTAAGCTTTAACTACTGGCTAAAAGAAAAATAAAAGGGATTGCAAAAGTTCAGGAGATGTTTTCTGAAAGTCACCATTGAGTAAAATCCACCAATTTGCTAAAGAAAGAATTCATTTGATCTGAAACTCTGGCAGCAACAGTAGATTTTTTTCCATATTTTTCAGCTTATTAAGCTGATAGGAGTATACATTTACTACAGAGGAAAGATACTCACTGTGTTCAGCAAGGACCCCCCCTGCCTCTTTCCCCCCCAAAAATAGGGTGATACATTCTGTAACAAAAAAGTGCTGTATACTGACCTGACTGGAATTTCTTGTAATGCCCATCACAAATCCTGTGAAGACACTATTAATTCTATTAACTTACTGTGAAGGCTTTTCATTGATTTTAAGTACCTAGCATTTTCTTTCTTCAGTCTGTTGGGTGACTCTGTCCAAGTGCCTATCGCACCTGTTACGTGAGAGTAGTGTGCCTGGGTTAACCAATATGCCTCAAAGACTCGACCTGTTCAGAGAAAGCAATGAAGATGCTATTGCCTCTGACAAGTCCGTTCCTCTCTGCACATCTGCGAGTTCCTTAGAAATAGCCATTGGGTTGTTAAGAATCTAGCTGAAAGTCTGGTTGAAACATATTTTCAGTCAAATACGCTAGTCGAAGACCAGGTCCCAGGTCAGTAAAAGATATCTTTATACTAGAGGAAATTTTAACCTTTATAAAGTTTTAGTCAAATCAAATAATTTATTAATAAAATAAAATCAAATACTTAGGATCCATAAGGAAGACACTGGTAATTTGTTAATGGAAAAAAGAGTTTTATTCTTAGCAAGGTATTCTCCTTCTTAAGAATGGGTACTCATTTGTTCTGGAAACAGTTTTCACTATTCTACCCTTAATTCTTCTGCTTCTTTTGTCATTTGCGTAAGCTGGCTATCAGGAGCTAACTATGTTCCTTAAATAGGATTGCTTATCATCCTGGAAGTGTTCCAAGGTAAAGTAGCCACTTTGATAAATAGACAGTGGTGTTTCTTCTTCATGTTCTCTTTGCTAGCTCCAACCAAATATTCTTGATCAGTTGTACCCTCTGTTTTTTATTCTTTTATGTTTAACCTAATTCATTTTAGGTTCAGTGATGGTGTTGGCAAATAACCATGTATTTGTCAAACGGGAATGCAATTGAAATGACAGCGAACTTTAATCCAGAGCTATGTATATTTTTACATATACTATGAAACCCCTAGAAAATTTTGGAATAGATGATACTAGTTTAACTGCTATCACCTGCTGCACGGTGCTGAAAATCCAGACCACAATATTATCTACTTTACCCAGAATCCTGTTTTGTTTCTGCTTGGAATAAATTAATATTCTGAGAGCTGTTGTTCAATTACAAAGTTTGGTACTTAAATTATGGTTGAATCCTACTATTAACATAGTTTTATTAGTAATTTATTAGTTTCCTTACTGAGTTTTCATAGTAATAACTTGCTCTAGATTTCTTTATTTGGAGTTTTAGTGTAAAGTTACTGAACAAAATTGGTCCTGTTTTACCTTAAACCAGGACAGCATTGTAGTAACATTACATTATTAATTCTATTTACATTACCACTAGAACCTTATTCTTCCTTTTTCTTTAACAATAGTTACTTTGCTACAGCCTGCTGCTAGGTTTTTTTGTCTTATGCTTAATTCTCCTGGTTTGACTGGAGAGAAATTGTAATTACAGTTAGACAAATATAGCAAACATGCTTCTCCCCGTCTTCTAACATTAGAATTTGCTTGAAGTTTTGAACAAATTTGATCAGAGTTCATTTGCACCTGCTTTGTGTTTGTTTTTCACAAATACTCTAGCAGATGAGTTTACTGGTATTCAGTGAACATGCTGGCAGCAAGTTTTCAACAAATATTTCAGAATATTTGCAGGAAGAGAATTTTAACTTTGATTATCCATATAGGGCTAATAAGAACACATTTTATGGCGAGGCGAGGCAGAGTCATATAATTGATTTGTATATTTAACTGAGATTGCTCACAAAAAAACCTTCAACTCAGCAGAAGAATTAATCACAAACCGTGGAGAGATTTGTTTCAATAACTAAGTCAATTAGGAAGATTGCAATGTTTCGGTGCATCTTGCTGCTGCTTTTCTCTGCAACGTCCATTGAACAAAACATGCATTAAGAATTATTTAACCACCTTCATGATGTAAATTAAACACATTAACCCAACAGCTGAAATTGCAACACTTATGCCTTGATTACTATTTGCAATGATGTATTTGCACACAGTGTATCCATAGGCTGTAGTCCATATAGGTAAGCATCTTGTTGCTAAACAAAATGTAAAGAAAACGGGGCAATAAGCATATTAGGAGAAATTGGACTGTATGAATACTTCTCTCTCGTCTTCTCCACAGTGAATTTTATATTTACCAACTGCTCTACTGGACTTCACTCACGAATGGGAGAGAAAGGAAAAAGAGGTTACAAGAAGTATTTCCTAGGTTTGAGTGCTTTGTGCAGTGCACAGCTGCAGTCCTTTGAAGGCCCCCACCTCACTTCTCTGCACTTTCTAGCCTAGTGAGGGGATTTCATGCTGCAGTGTCTTTAAGTATGGTAGCCATGTTCCCTCTAGGCGCTGGGAAGCTAGGGGAACATCCTGTGGGGTAGAACATCAGCACATAACCCCCAGTGAGGGAGAGGAATTAGCATCACTCATCTCTAGCCATTGCTGCAGTTCCCTTTTTAGCTCCATGTAGTGTTATCTCAATGGTAGCAAACTACAGTCCTTCTCAACAAGCAAGTGTGAAAAATACATAGACACCAGTAGCATCTGGCTTACAGAGTAATTTGTCTTGCTAGAGTTACATCAACTGGAATTTTCTCTCCCTCATCTGTGGTATGTTGGAAACCAAAGTGCAGGAGTAGTGTGTCTTTGTTTCCGTCTTCTTGCCTCATGACTGCTGAACAACTCTTGGTGTGTTCATCACTGTAGTTTCCCTTTATAATTATTTGTTATCCCCAGTTTGTGTGGTTTTGTCGAAATTGATATTTTCAGTGTCTTTGGTTTGGTTTGGCTTTTCAGCCTTCTAGCTGTTGATGCTGCCACCATTCACACTGAAATCAATGTTTCCCCAAAGCCCTTACAGACTACTCCAAATGTAGCCCAGCAGGATTCTGGTCTTAACTGAAATTAACTGTCATACATAGGATTTGTTTATCTCTTCACATCCTTCTATCACAGATGTTTGTCCTTTGGCTTGTTTCTTTTTCTAATTAATTTTTGATTGTAGTTTGAAACACCTTCTGTCTAACCAATTTCCCCCCAAATCAAATAGTTCATTTTTTTCCCCTTCACCCACAGTGATTATGCAAAACTGAATGTTATTTACTTCTGGTTGAAAGTGACCTTTATTCAGCTGTTTCAGATAACAGAGTTGTTGGAAACATGTATTTTTTGATGCTATACTATTTCTTATTCTTCCTGAATGATGAATCCACACAGCTATACACAGTGTTGTTCACCATTACTTGTGAAGACTGACACAGGTTGGATGATGAGGATGGTGGAGTTCATTTTCCATACTGATGCCCAAAAATTTCTCTCTGGAGTCACCAATAAATTATAAGTAGATAACTGAAAAATGGGAATACTAACAAAAGGCAACCCTGACCAAAACAATGTGACAGGCAACCAGCAACTCTTAAAGCATATAATTTCCTTATTTTCTAGCCAGTTTGTGGAAAGCAAATGCACAAAAGGTAATGAATTTCCCATCTCTGACAAGCCTAGAAGACAACTGAAATTGGACTGCTGAAGCTGTTGCCAACTTCAGCTGTCTGTCTGACCAACAGATACTACTACCACTTAAGATAAAAGCGTTGCTGAACTACAGTTTTCAGACTGCCTGCACTGGTTAACTTAAATAGTCTGAACTGTTAACTCTGGAAAGTACAAGGCCAGGAGACTGTGTCAGGAAACTGTGTATCAGGAGACCAGACCAAAGGGCTGCAGACATGCTTCAGAGGACATGCAGACAATAGTAAGCCGCAGAATACACGAGGGGGGCAAATGGATAGATTCTGTTTTTTAAAAGACCAGTGTAAAATGGGTTTGTGTAATCCCTCTTTCTGTTTTCAGGTTTTCTGCTACTGCACTTGCACTTTCACATCGAGTTCTGGGCAGCCTCTCCTTGCAAAGTCAGGAGAGATTCATGGGGAGAAACAGAAAGCATGTAGGAGATAGCACAAGAACTTCTGCAAAGTAATTATAATAGCTGTGTAACAACTCATTGATATGCAAGTGCAACTGTTGAAAATGGTGTAAACTCCACAGATGAAAAGAAGATAATTTGACAGCATTAAGAGGAAAGCTAATACAAGGCTGATGGCAGAAAAAAACACTTTAATTCTTCAGTTCTCAAACATTCAAGGAAGTGTGTAACTTTACCTGTTAGTTTAGATACTTCACTGAATTGCTATAGCTGATTTCCCTTATCATAGAAGCATAGTTATTCCAGTACAGAATTACTTAATGATGCTGTGAGGTGACTGTGGTTTCAGGACTGATTCTAATGGTGGCACATATGGTTTAAATAATTTCTGCCTCCAGCTCACCTAACAGCTGGGTCTCCTCTTGCTCTTCAGTTAAACTAGGAAGATCTTCTGCCTGATTATTCTCTAAACTAGTGACGTGAAATAAGCTGGATTTAAGAGGAGAAAAGAAATGACACATATAGTGGAGGTAGTTCAGTCCTTTTGGGGGTGGGGCAAGGTGGGACTTAGATAATGTTAAACAAATTAGTGGTTGGATTTAAGCAGTTTTTCTCAAGACAAATTGATATGTAATTGATGGATTTGTTCAGGTAATCAAAACCTATGCCCACAATATTTAAGTCACAACTACAATACGGAAGTTTTCTGATAATCAGCCTTAAGATCAGTTCTTTTTATGTCACCTCAGTCTTCCAAATTAACATCTTTACTTACATGAGCATTTGGAATTATGTCTGTTAGCATCATTTGGATAGACATAATTATTCTGGTAATGATGAAAGTTTTCTCGTTTTCTCATTCCTGTATTATGAGCCTTCTTATAAGGTTTATACAATAGCAAGTAACATGTTAAGTGTGAGTACAGGGGAATAATACAGAGAAGACACAACTCCCTTTTCAACAACAGGATAATAGCTCGTTAATAATAATACCTCGTTAAAAGAAGAAATTGAATATGCCTCTTTGCAAGTAAGAATACCAGAAAAAGCAATAATACATGTTTTGTACTAGTCAGACTGTCCTAGTATCCTTTACAGTGGGGAATTCAAGGAAAATGTTTTAATTATTTTGAATTTTCTTTGCATAGAAAAACAACTGTGGAGAAAAAATGTGAAGTGTTTCTCTGACAATAGGTTTTCTGTAGCATACACAGCAGTTAAAAATAATTTAATTGTGTAATACTTTCTAGGAAATATGTCTTTCAAATCTTCTCCCAGGCAGTGATTTTTATTTTTATTTTTTTAATAAAAAGCTGGAGTTTGTATCATGCTTTAAATGCAGACAGAATTCAGATTGAATCAGTTTCTTGTAGAAGTTATTTATCCCACATTTTTCTATAGAAAATTCTCAGTCACCAGAAAGCACAGAATGCCTCACATATTGTACTGTAAGTTGCCGGGGGTGGGGGTGTGAGCATGGTCATTTATTTTTTCTCATGTTTTTAATGTAAATTGAAGCCTAATTTTTGTTTTAAATTTCTCTCAGGTGTTCTGTTGGACCTCTTTTAGTTGGTTTAGACTCATTATGGTGGTCTCGTGCACATCAGCAGCACTGAATTTTCCTATATGGTGGTATGGGAAGGTCTGGAGTCTCAGAGACTCAGAGGAGATGTCGTGGTTTGGGCCAGATTGGCCCAATCCGATGGAACGACAGATGCTCTCTCTCTCTCCTGCTCCGCTCAGGAGACAGGAAAGAGAGGGGAAAGAAAAGAGAGAAAAAGAGAGACTTAAGTGTTTAGTAGGAAATGAAATATACAAAGCCGTATCAAGTTCCCAGGATGACAATCACGTCACCAGCAGGCTCAGGGGAAGTCCCAGACTGGACTCAGTGACGGACAGGAACTGGATTCCGGATCTGGAGTCAGGATCAGGATCAGGATCAGGATCAAAGGTAGATGCAGAGACCGAGTCCTCCCAGGACGCCGGCCATTGAAGAAAAAGAGGCTGACCCTTTGATCCCTCAGCTTATATACTGAGCATGAGGCAGATGGGATGGAATACCCTTGTTGGTCAGTTTTGGGTCACCTGTCTTGTCTGCTCCTCCCCGCAGGTGTGACCCCTCTACGCTTTTCCGCTTCTGACCCTCCAACGGGGCAAGTAGCAAAGTTGGCTGGCCTTGGTTGCCATAGCAATAAGTATAAGCCAGAGCCTCTCTGCATACCGTTCCTTGGCATCAGCCATAAACATGGGGCTTATCACTCTGAGAGCGAACGGTTTCCTGCACAACATGCTGTTAATTTCAGCAGTTAGAAGAGGCCCAGCTAACAAGCAAAGTTACTGAACAAAATTGGTCCTGCTTTACCTCAAACCAGGACAGGAGAGAAGCTAAATTTCAGGGGTAAAATATATGGATCTTAATTAAAACACAATGCAGAAGGCTACTAACTTTGCTGCATAGGTTTGACCTGAATCAGACACTCCAATTGGAACATACACTTTTTCTTTTGATTTTGGACTTACTTGAGTGGAAAAATGGACTACTTGATTTCTTCACATTCGATTCAAGATATTTGCATCTCTATTATTTGCAAATAGAGAACACAGACCTCAAAAGCTAAGGCTAAAGATAATAATTGGTTGCCTTGTATGACCTTTTTAGCTTTACTGGATCTCCTGCTAGTTGCTTGCTTGCTTTGATTTTGTCGTATCTGTCAGTGTCCTTAACAGTTCTTCCGAAGATCTAACGCTATTGTATGAGAATCTCCTATAATAACTTTTCTCCTGACTGTTGCTATAATTACTCTGAATTGTGTTCCACAACAGGCAGAGGGACATTACATTTACAAAAAGAAATGCTATGTACCATTTTCTCTCACTCACACAAAACCCTTGCTTTTTTTCCTTTGCTGCTGATTAGTTGCATTGTATTTAACCTTCAGAAGTTTAGAGGTTGCCACAGAATGGAGAACTTCTTTCTCTGGCCCTTGGGTGGTGTGATTCTGAAAGTACTTTTCCATTCACTATACAATGTGTCAAGGAACAAAACCAATGATACTGGAGAGAATACCAGAATTCAGTTTGTGTATGCAGAATTACCATTTCAGACCTGTGAGATTCACTTATAACAAGAAGCTAATATAAAAATTTCAAAAGGCTGTGAGGCTATATCATTGGTAAGAAATAGTTTTAAAATATTTAATTTACTATTAAGATGGAGAAAATACTAAAGATGTTACTGACTCACAGGTTAATTTGTATCGTTACTTGTCTGATAATGACTTTGCTTCAGATTGGGATTTTGCTAGACATCTGAGAAGGCTCAGGTTTGCTATTCTGCCGACTGTACCTGCATTTTATACGACAAAAATATTTTTTTCCTGATATAGTTTTCTAAGGGAAATAATACAAGCAGTAAAACTGTTGAAATGTCAAAAAAGTCACTCTACCAGCATACCTACAGTGGCAAAAGTTGCTGCATTCTACAAAATGTGATTACTCCCAATGGTCATTTTAGACTAATAATAAAATGAAAGCATAGTTTTATATATATTTATAAAAAATTCGTTTAGAAATAGTAACTATAGGGAAGAAAATTTCTGACTAATTTTATACAGGAATGTGTACATCTGCAAAGTTTTGTCTGTAGGAGAACAGGAGTTCTGACTGATGTGTTTGCACAATGATACTGTTACAGGAACAAACAAAATCCAAAAGAGCTTTGAGAATCAATCCAGATTTTTCTAAATCGGAACTCGACAAGGCATTGGAAATATTTGAATCATCGACATTCAATAACTGACTTTTCTTTAGAATGTGTCCAAACGATCTAATCCATTTGATTAAAGACTATGTTAATAATTACACTTGGAAATTTGATTGATTACAGAAAACAATCCCAGTAGGTTCGAGAATGCTTAGGTTAATTGAAGAGCTAAACTTCGGGCAGAAAGATTTGCAGAAGGCTGCATGAAGGCACTTTTCTCCTTTCTGGTCAGAAGAATCTGTCACTTTTTTATGTCTTTTATAGCACAAGTTCAAAACTTGACAGCAATAACCTTTGAACTGTATCTACATGAATCATACATTATGGCTTCAATGAAAGCTGATCTCGTTTGAGATTCTTTTGGTCACATTTCAAAGATTTATTCAAACTATTTCTTTTCCCAGGACCTGGTTCAATAAAGCCCACAGGCTTAAGCATGTCATTGTAAGCCTGTGACTGGACATGTGCACATAAGTGAAATCTTAAAATAATCTTTACAACAGGTATATTCTTATGTACTTTGCTAAAGAATGACTTCAGAGAGTTAATTAAAGAGGAATATTTTTCATTAAGTAGTGAAGTCCTCAAAACTGGCAGGAGATTCATGTCTGAGGTTTGTTTTTTACATCAATAGTGTACCCCTAAAATGTTACAGAATAAATATGGTGGAAAAAGATACTTAATAGTTATATGATGGGTATTTTACTCATAAGCTTCATAATGAAGATATTTATCTCTCCGTTAATTAAGAGATATTTGCAGTCTCCCAAGAAGTTCTGCAAGACATTAAGGTGGCTAACAGTTCTTATCACATCTCATGAAATGTGTCACCAGCATGATGTATCTAAACTAGCATTTCTTAAAAGACCATTACTAGGGGTAAACAAAGTTCAAGGAATTTTCAAATCACTCCTTTTCTGTTCGTGTGTAAGAGAAATTTAGGGCAATGCTTATTGTCATGAATAAGAAAGTATTCTTAGAATCTAAGCTGCCAGAATCTCCAAAGCACACACTGTAAACATTTCACTTCTACAGTGACAGCTAAGTGAAGATGCCTTGCTCATTATCCATAAAGAATATGTGGCACAGATGAGCTCAGAATGTAAATTTGTAAGGAAATGGAGAAAATATAATTCATTTTTCATGCAGAAATGTGGGGCTTTTTCAGGCTGAAAGATTCATAGAAAATTAATTAGTGAAAATCTGGCAAATATGTTGTGTTGGTAATACTGTAAAAATACTTTTCAGTGCCAAAGGAAATAAGAGAGGCTAGAATCATTGAGGTTAAATGGAAAATGGGAGGAACAAATAGGTCAGCAATTATAGCTGTTCATTATAGGACTTTTAAATAAATGACAGAAATTAAGAGAAATGTAAAAGGATATGTAGTTTACTGAGATGTAGTATGAAATGCATTAACTGTATGTTAAACTTCACTAGAGCTTCTGAAAATTTGTTAGCATTTTTAAATTTGCTTTTTAAAGAGAAAAAAATAGTTGCATTCAGTACATCTTTGCAAGCTTTGTCACAGTTAAATATCTGTGTGCACTTACCAAAACTACAGTCATTTCAGTGACATAATTTTCTTGAAAGGTGAGGGATTTACTGCAGTGCAGAGAGAAGCCCATTTGTTTACTAGTAGGTGAGTTCAGGCGGCCATGATTTAAGTTTCCCAGAACAATAAGAGGCTGGTTGGTATTTCTGGAGTTGTATCCATTATTTACATTGCTAGGCTGTGAGGATATTTGCAGCAATGTCACACTAACCTCCATGAATTCTTGATTGAGAAATAAAAAATTAACAATATGGACTGATGGGAACACTGGGATATAGAGACAAGTAATTTTAAAACAATCATGGTGTAAGAAGGCTGTCAGTAACACAAATACATACACACAAAAATCTCAGAGTAACATTTAATGCTGTAGGATTTCCACACAGGACTAATCCCATGCCACCCCCTGCCCTTCACGCCTACCCACAGAGCTAAGACTTGAGAGTAGTTTATGGTTTTCTTGGATTTCTAGATTTGCTAGGTTGTCTAAACTTCTCTCAGCCATGGAAACGAGATTCAGGTTAATATTTGAGCTACAGTTTACCTGTACCAGGTAATGCCGCTTTGCCTGTTTGGGAGAGACCAGCCAGGCAGCCCTAGCAGTCACACTTCCCCTGTGGTGCCCCCCCCCAGCTCTTTGAGTGAGGGGTCCACTTACCTGTGCCTGACTTTGTGGGGCATAGGGATGCCAGAGCAAATCAGCAGAAATGAGCATCTAGAGCACTGTAGGGATAACAAACAGCCTACAATCAGTGAAATCAAATCACAGGTGACAGCCTCATTTTATTAGACTGTGGAATAATGATGATGATTATTCAGGAGAACAAAACAAAAATGAAAAACAGAACTCTTGCATAGTTTGTTTCTTAGTAACAGCTAAAGTAGAAATTGCCTGTGATTCCAAGACTTGTACTAAACATTACCACCATTTTCTAAACTACTTCCTTTAGTCTGGTGACCTCAGCCTTGTTTGCTTTGGGTAGAGGTTTTGTTTTAATTTGTTGTTTACTTCTGAAACATCACCTGATAACTTGGCCATCATTTAAACCAGTCATCTCCCTTATAATTAAATAAATATCAGAGGAAAAAAATGAGCCAACAGCATATATACACACAAGTTACGTACAGTGTAGCTTTCCAAGGGCCAAAGCACAGCATGCTTTCCACATTGATGCGTACATGTAGTCCTGTGCGCTCCTGAACCCAGTTTGGCTATAGTTCGGTGCATTCTTTGTTGCTTCAGCGATGCTTTTGTTTTCTTTTTATTTTAAAATGGTAACTTACCACTAGAATCTCCTTTAAGTGAAACTGAATTTACATTTCTTTTATACTGGTGTGACTTCCCTCTACAGAATCTGGTTGGGTTTCTTTGCTGGGTTATCATCATGAAGTGATAGAGCCCTGTAATGTTCCTGTGGTCTAACCGGATGTAAGGACCAGATTCAAGGTTCACAGGAAGGAAAACTTTCATCTGCTTTGAAAGAGTCATACCTGGATTGAGAGGTCAAGTAGAGTTGGCTTAAACAAGAAAGTGAACAGTCTTCGTTTATCGGCTAGAATTTTGTTTATACTTCGCAAAAAACAGGAATGGAAACAGAGATGCAAGGGGGTCAACTTTGGAACTGGTACTCCGTCAGAAACCTCACTTTTTTTTTTCTTTTGTCAAAATGAAAAAATGATTGTCAGAAGATGCTATTCTGTGATCTTTAGTTTTCTCTGGATAAAACAGAACTGGAGGCAGTTGAACACTACTTTTCCAATCTGCAAGGGCTTTTCTACAAGGCCTGACTTTAGTACTAGAGACACTGTAAAGTATTGGAGGTTGTGATCAAGGATTTTTAAGAGGTACACTGTAATTGAAAAGCTTCCATGTGGACTACTTAATTTTTTTAATCATTCACTGTACATAAATCCTGAAGCAGAGAGCTTAGAGAAAAACTGATTTATTTTTGACTTTTTTTTTTTGTACACAGGGAAGATTCCAAAAGACAAAGCCATTTCTGTAGGATCCTTGAGGGACACTGCTGGTTACTGGATTTTATTACATTGTTTAGATTTCAATTCTGAAATGTACAGAACATTATATATTCTGCTTTTTAACCATACCTTTAAAGTCAGAGGATTGTCTCATGAAGAGAAGGTGTTGCTTATTGACAGTTTCTGCTTCTTAATGAAAGCCTTCAGTAGTGTCCATATTTAAAGTTTTTTACATAATTCATTGCACTATTTTCTTACTGCTCTAGGAAATTATAAGCATCTCTTGCTGTGATCTTTCACTACAAGGGTGCAGACTCTTCTAGTGTTCATAAATTTTAAGAATTCTAGTAACTGTTAGTGAGCTCTGGATAGTGGTCAGAAGTGACAGAGGAGGCTGCGAAGTTAGCTCATATACCACCATTGATAGTGTAACTGCACTGAGGGAGTGCTTATGGGTGAAATTTCAAATCTACTGACTGTCATAGTTCACAGAAAAGAAAGCTTGCCAGTATTAAACATACAGTCAAGAAACAGGTATAAACCTACTAATGAAGAGAAATCCAGAGTAAAGGATTTTAAATAGCTTTATGTATAGGTTTGAGACACTGAGTGATACAGCTCTTTTATTTTGTATGCCTATCAGTATTGAATAAACAACAGCTGTAGCTCAGAAACAGATGAGAATTTCTCTTAGGTAAATGCTTATGCTAAGGCTTTTTACAGCCCTGTCACAGTTTAAATGGACTTTCAAGCTGTGCCGATGTTAAGTCCCCTGTTTGGGGCCAGAATGGTGGAAGAATTGCTATTCATTTCCCAGCTACAGTCACTGTCTTTTTGTCAAGGGTTAGATATTTAAAAATATGATTCAAAATTCTGAATTTTCTGACACATGGAACTTATGTTCTCTGTAGCTAACTCTTAGAGTACTGAGGTCTTCTACATAATTCATTTTCTAGTAATATCCCCCAAATGCATTAAAATTAGTTGAGAGAAAGTACTTTAAGTAGTTAAAACTTAACCAATACTGACCAAAACCCTTCAACTTCCCTGTGGAGTAAAGGGCCTGTGTATTTCTTTATCTTGCTGAAGTACCTCACTACTTCCATCATACTGATCTATCCCCAGCCCTTTTTTTAATGCACTGCCAAAGGTGGTGTTGCTATGAGATTATTAAGAAGAAAGTGTTCATTTCAGTTTAGCATTCATGTCTTTCCTTTAGGCTATGCACATTTTTACCACAGAAGTCCATAATGTCAGTTGTAAAATTCAGTTGCCCTCTAGAGAGCGCCACAGTCAGGCACACTAGGTGAAGTGTTTTCCACATAAATGAGACCCCTGTCCTCTTCCCGAGAACAGCTTGAGGAGAGAAGTCGTTTTTTGTAGTATATCCCAAAGATCACCAAGACCAGGCTCTAGTGGACTAGATAGGGAGCCTTGCTAAGAATATCCTGACAACAACTCACTGTTTAAACAAAAATGGGAAGCTTAGATCAAGGATCTTGACACTCTGGGACTGCCATAGTGAGACATAAGGTGTAGGGAGGGGGGAAGAAAGTTGGTTTAAAGAAGACCTGAACAACAGGGATTTATGGGTCAAAATGTCTTCTATTTTGGCTTTGCACATCAACCTATACCAGTCCTCCTCCCTTCCAATCAGCAAGTAGCTTCTCTACTAACTGTAGTCTTTGGAAGTATTTATGACTTACTCCTATACAGAGTTTACCACAATAATAGCATACCAGTTTAACAGAGCTATAGATAACCACAACCGGCTCTGAATCCTCCAGCAAAAAGGTGGAAAAATACTTGATTATTTCTATCTCAGTGTAACAGAGCAACATGAACTGGAGATATACTCAAGCTGTGAATGTCAGGAATAAATAGGCAGCTTACAAATGGCATTGAAAATGGTCTATACAGCTGAGAGGAAAAAATATTTGGTTTCTTATTGTTCTGCTAGCTTTGGTTTGATTTAAAAAAAAAAAAGTGGGTTTTTTTATGAGAATGATACAGAGTAATGGCTTTTGAAAGTGCAGTAGCTTTTTTCTTTAAATGTTTGCATTTTAGGCTGAATTTATTACACCAGGCTTTTTTGTTTGGCTGGTTTTGCCTCACCTCATACAACAACGACCAGGAGTAGCTCTAGCTTAGTGCAGCACAGGAAGGTGGCACTAATATGTTAACATCTGTTCACTACAGCAGAGGTACAACGACCTTGGTGTATCATCATTAATTTCCCCAAAACAAACCATCCAGAACTATTGCTAGTAGAAACAATTTGAAGAACATCAGCATATAGTCAAACTTACTTAGTGTTTGACATTGATAGAAGGGTTGTTGCTTTTCTGACTGAAACTCATCACGACCACAAAGGCACAGCCCTTGCTTTACCTAAGCACTGCAGAAACCTTCAGCCCACTGGGGACACTTCGACTCACCCTGGTAAAAGGTGGAAATGAGCGTCCAGGCTTCGGAAAACCTTGGCTAACTTCACAGGGTTTCTTTTTAATCGGAATACATGTGAGCATTGACAAAGAACTCTGCCTTCATTTCTGTGCTCACAGCCTCAAAGCACAACTGTATAAATTATGTAGGAGGCAACATGTCCCCCTGGAATGTGGGCATTTATGTACATACCAGGCCAGTTCTTCAACTAGTTGAAATCAGCTACAGCACAGCCCGGCTGATTCCTGTCACTTGAGGTTCTGGCTCAAGTACTTGATGTTGCTTCCCTCAAAATGACAAACATCTTTCAAGCAACCCACTTAAAACTGTTAAGGATACTGTATTCATAAAACAATTTACTTCGAATCAGAACTTGTTGCCCCAGCCCCATCTGCGCCCCCCGCACCGGTGGCTGCACTTGCCAGGGCTGGCAGAGGCAGCTTGGCCGGTTTGAGGGGCCTGTGGGACCACAGGCACAGGTCCCCGAAGCCCCTTCAGATCCCCCAGTACCCACTGCTCCTCACAGCAGCGGCTCCCCTCAGCTTCCCGCCTTTTGAGCTGCCCGCGGCACCGCCCCGCTCTCGCCACCCAACTCTCACGAGAGCTGCCGCTGGCTGGCCGCTCCCTCACGCACACGGCCTGCAGTGCTCAGGCGCCTCGCGCTCCTGCCAGCATGCGGCAGCCGCTTGTAGCGTCGCCTCCCCGCGGTCTGCGTCCAGGCGGCGTCTGGGTTTTGTCACTGCTACGGCATCTTTACATAGCTTGCGTTTGCCAACCAGCGGCGCGTCTTGTTTGTCATATGGCAAACCTCAAGGACACACAAGGTATAAGGAGGTGTTCCCTTGGCACTGTCCTTCTGCAGTCAGCTTTGGTGCCTTTCAGAGCTGCCTCAGGGGCAGAGGGGGTGAGGGCACAGGGAGGCCACTGGGATTTGTTAAACTGCTGGAAGTTTGCAGAGATGTGGGCTTCTTTGGAGCACTGAGCTACAGTTCATTGTTAATGGAGTTACAGGGTGAAGTTCATCGTAACGTTTGACCTCCTGTTGAGGAGCCTGGTGATGTGTGAACGCCTCGCTGCCAAAGAGGAGTGATGGTGATGCAATTTTAGGGGCTAATGATTCTGCTGACCTAATGTCCTCATACAGCTGCTTTCTATTACTGTCGCTTAACTGGGACATGGGAGGCTCAAGGGACTGACTTTATATAATGAGCTAGCTGTGCAATTATGGCAGCTACTGCAGGACACTGGAGCTAAATCTGTCTCATTTTTGCTTTATCATCTGTTTTTATATTATTCAACATAATGTGGACATTCCAAAAAATTTGAGTTTATTGCTCGTAGATGAAATGAATAGTGCTAATAGCGCTGCTGGGCTGTTGTGAGGCACGGATGGTAGAGGAATTGTTTCACACATAGCTTTTCATACTCTCCTGTTGCCTCAGTACTCCGTAGCCTTACAAAGTTATTGATACATGGAAAGAAAATCACCAGAGATCTTTGGTTTTTTATTTATATTCTAGTTAATTTCCTTCTTGCTAAGTTAAGAAAGTAAGCAGGGAGCGTTCTTGTAATTTTTACCAGAATCCATGGAAAAGCTGTAGTAGCTCAGCAGTTTACTTGAAAATGCTTTGTGTACCTTGAATTTCAGACATAGTTTATTGCAGTTATGCTGTGCATTTTTCCTAAGCTTCTACTATCTTTGTTGTCTACCTTGACTTTAGCAAGGCTTTTGACACTGTCTCCCACTGCATCCTCATGGGCAAGCTTAGGAAGTATGGGTTGGATGAATGGACGGTGGAGTGGATTGAAACCTGGCTGGCAGATAGAGCTCAGAGGGTTGTGATTAGTGACACAAGGTCTAGTTGGAGGTCTGTGACAAGTGGTGTTCCCCAGGGGTCAGTCCTGGGTCCAGTCCTTTTCAACATATTCATCAATGACCTGGATGAAGGGATAGAGTGTACCATCAGCAAGCTTGCTGGTGACACAAAACTGGGAGGGGTGGCTGACACACCGGAAGGCTGTGCTGCCCTTCAGTGTGACCTGGACAGGCTGGAGAGTTGGGCAGAGAGAAACCTCATGAAGTTCAACAAGGGCAAGTGTAGGGTCCTGCACCTGGGGAGGAATAACCCCATGCACCAGTACAGGTTAGGGGCTGACTTGCTGGAAGGCAGCTCTGTGGAAAGGGAGCTGGGAGTCCTGGTGGACAACAGGATGACCATGAGCCAGCAATGTGCCCTCCCTTGTGGCCAAGAAGGCCAAAGGCATCCTGGGGTGCATCACGAGGAGTGTGGCCAGCAGGTCGCGGGAGGTTATCCTCCCCCTCTACTCTGCCCTGGTGAGGCTGCACCTGGAGTACTGTGTCCAGTTCTGGGCTCCCCGGTTCAAGAAAGACGGAGAACTGCTGGAGAGGGTACAGCAGAGGGCTACAAAGATGATTAGGGGACTGGAACATCTTTCTTATGAGGAAAGGCTGAGGGACTTGGGTCTTTTTAGTCTGGAGAAGAGAAGACTCAGAGGGGATCTCATCAATGCTTGTAAATACTTAAAGGGAGGGTGCCGGGAGGATGGGACCAGTCTTTTTGCAGTGGTGCCCAGTGATAGGACAAGAGGTAACGGGCACAAACTTGACCATAGGAAGTTCCATCTGAACATGAGGAGGAACTTCTTTACTTTGAGGGTGGCAGAGCACTGGAAGAGGCTGCCCAGAGAGGTGGTGGAGTCTCCAGCTCTGGAGACATTCAAAATCCCGCCTGGATGCATTCCTGTGCAACCTGCTCTAGGTGACCCTGCTCTGGCAGGGGGGTTGGCCTAGATGATCTCCAGAGGTCCCTTCCAACCCCCGTGATTCTGTAATTCTAAGAAGTACGAAATCCTAGTTTTGGTTAATTTCTGGAAACTTTAAAGATTATCATAGGTTATAATGTGGCAGTACATGTGGGTGTTTTGTTAAAAGTAGGGATGAAGCAGGTTTAGGTTTACTTTTAAAAGGACAGCTAACAAAGTCCATTTTTACTACATACAAAAACTTGGTACTTTTTATGGTCAACTTATAATGCACTGACATTTTGTCTCATTATGAGTTCATGGGATTTATTCACAATATTAAAGAGGAACTGTTTTGGAAGTTCTGTCCAGTGCAGGTTTATTTGTAAAAGTGAGTTCAAATTTCCAAGAGAAAACCGTGTCATTTTCAAACTGCTTTGTAACAGACTCATAAATGTACAGCACATTTAATGAAGAACATTGTCTATGTTGGTTAAAACAAATGTCTGGGGGCTTGTTATCCATTTATTTAGTTATCGGCAGAGTTTACTTGGATTACCCTATAGAAATTTTTTAAAAAAGAAATTATGTCTAAGACTTCATACATGAAGTGAATTATCCATGATAACTACTCCCCATTTTGCATACTGATTTATAGAGCAAATTTAGTTGAAAGATCTCAAAACAGTTAGCCAATATTAACTGACCATCATAAATATTATGAAGTAGTTAAGGGCAAATCTAGTTTTCACCAGCTGCTAAAATCATTGCCTCTGTACTTACTGAGTTTCCATAAATTTGAAGTAATCTAATGCTGTTGTCCATAGCAGTAAGTAAACTGAGCAAAATTTAATTAAAGATACATATCTATGAAATATGAGTCTTGATTCCACCTGTTCTCTATTCAGCATATTCCACCCATGTATGTCTTTAATATATTGGATTTTTTTAAATGGGCAGTCATGTGTGACAGTCATAGATAGTATATTATGTTTAACGTTCTGGAAGACCCAGAGAGCTCGCCCTGCAGTATATTCAAATGACTTCTCAAATGTGCTTTCAGGAGTAGGTGCTGAAGAAGAGCGTTTTACCTGAACAGCTTCTGTGGGGCTGAGGACCTGCTGGTTTTAAGTCAAGTGAGTTCCTTGGCCAGTTTGGTGTATACCCACACAACCACTTATTCAAGCAGAATAATTATTTGGGGATAAGGAGAGACCATGGAATCATAGGAAAAATGGCTAAGGGCAGGAGGAGAATGGGACAGCTACTTGCCACAGCAGAGGTACTTTACAGTAGCAGAAAATGTCTGTGGGACTGTGGCCTGAAAGACAGCACAGCCATGAATTGACTGGCTTCAGTGCAGTTCACTTCAGCAGCAATCCCAGCTTTGGGCAAAACCTGAGGGTACTAATGAGCCTTAATTTCTTTGAGCAGCCTCACTTGCTCATGGCCCATCAGTCCCAGTTGAGTTTGAGGTGTGTGCACTTCTGAGTATGTATGTGTGCATGCATTTCATTAGGTGGCTTAATCTACAGATGACTTTTTAAAATTATACTTCAGCTTTTAAAAATCTGGTTGTTTATTTTCATTGCCCAGGTGATAGTCCATCTGAGACTACACCAAAATTTCTCTTTTCTAGAGAGTCTCAATTTGACCAGCTTGCTTACTTTTTTGAAGGGAGGAGTTGCTATAAGTAGACCTCCTAAAGCCTTCACAGCCAGTTAAAAAAAAAAAATAATCCAAGACTTTTAATTAAAAAAAATAATGTTTTAGTTTAGAGCTTTATCTGAGCATAAATCAGTACAATATTAAGAACACAAATGAAAAAACCTACGTGAGTTAACATTTTTGGATCAAGTTCCACCTTCCTGATACTCAGCCACTTTTGGGACCATTAAGGATTAGATTTATAATTGGACGTGCAGGGTTTCTTGGTAGTCTAAGGAATGGAGATGTAAAAGGGAATTTTACTTTGCTTTCCAGCATTGCTTTTAGAAAGCAAGAAGAAGGTGAATGAAAACTAATGAATCATAATTGACTTATCAAGAAGGTCATATCTCTTGCATGCATATTTTTGTATGCTTATGATGGAGATACTTAAATGTATTAAAAGAACAAAATAGATATATAGCTCTATTTATCATTATTTCTTCACTAAATTTGGCTAGATATATTAGAATTTTGCATTTCATAGGTATAGTGCTTTAGGAAGTATAGCTTTGCTTATTTTTTTAATTTTGTCAACACTAAAAGTGTCAGACATTACATTGCAATATTACTAAAGGGGTAGCCTTGTTGGTTGGTTTGGGGTTTTTTTTCGTCTTTTTCCTGTTCCACAGCTGTTGTTTATCACAGTGAACCAGTGATATTGCAGGTAATTGTTCACATAATGGATTGTAGATGTAGTGAAGAATACTCAGCATAAGGCTGGTTTCTTTGCACACCTTTCACAAAATAGCTCCAACAGCTCAAATTCTGTTCAGTGGCATGGACTGTGAATCACAATCAGAAATATGTTCTGAATCTTGAGAAGCCAGACTAGGGACTGCTCCAGGCAAATGAAAAAGGGGAAAAACCAATGGGCAATCAGTCGTGCATCTGTCCCAACCCACAGGTGAATTCAGAAATTAATAGAAGGTTGCAGCACAGTGATTCTCAAACTGTAATTTTTAAAACTACCTAAGCTCAGTGAGACAAACTTTTAAAAGTAGTATTTCACATTTGTTTAGATAAATGCCAAGCCGTTCACAAAACCTTGCCAAATTTCTGCTCTTGATCCTCCTTGTCAGCGCAAATCTTAATTAGTTATCTTGTAGATGTGTTTAGTGCAGTAGTTTCAGGACTACTTAAGCAGTGGAGATATTGGTTAACAGTGAGGGAGAGTGTGACAGTCTCTTCCAGAATTGTTTGTTGGTCGAGTATTTTATGTCTAAGAAATGAAACTCTGTCTCTAAAAAGAAAAGTAACCTGACTCACTGTCTCCTGCTTTCCTGACTCTCATGGCAGACTGAACGAAACATGACCTGCACATTCAGCTATATGTTCCACTCATTGCTACACAAAAGTTCAGTCATTCTGTATGACATGAGTGATACCCAGTTTGTCTTCTAACAGCCCTGCAAAAACATGAGAGGTGGCTTACATACATCATAAGCTGTATTCTGATAAAATTACTTTCTAGAATATCTGTCTGTTGAAGCAAACAGCTCTCCGGTCACTTTATTGTCAGTGGTGGAAGAAAAAGAAATTAAGCCAATTCTGTCTTATCATTGACAATTCAAGTCTTGTTAATTTTTTTTCTTTTAGATTTATATGTTTCCTTCATTCTCAAAATCCTCTTTGCCTAATATTCCAAAAGAATTTCTAAAGCCCAAAGTACAGGAGATGGTTTTCTTAAGCTTATTGCAAATGCTTATTTGCAGCATTTTTTTTTTTTTTTTAAAATCCTGCTTTGGAAATAGATGATGTTCACAGTTAAGCTCACTGAACTGAAGCACCTTTGGTTGTGGGTCTTTCAATGAGGGTTCTTGTAACATAGCACATATGCATGCCTTATGAACAAGATGAGCTAAACACGAGCAGACAGTGAAGGACTCCCATGCGTTTTCTTTTCTGGACTAGGACTGAAATAACCCTTCTCTCATTCTGTAGGAACCTATGATGGTGGAAAGATATTAAAGGTGAAAACGGTGTTTTTTATTAAAGGTGAAATTGTGTACCTTTTATATACAAGATTCAGGTTGATGTGAGAAGCTGAAAAAATTAAGAAGAAAATATCTTCTCTAGAAAAATGAGTAACACAGAAGAAGGGCTTTGCGTGTTGATGAGATTAGACAGTTCAGTGAAATGGTTACTGACTTTCAGGCAAGTGATACATGAGAATCCTGGCTTGTAACGTATCCCTTTCAATTTTTTCCTGATTTTTTTATCTTTGAGCTTTTATATATGGAATTTCATATACATTTAATACAAAAATGACATTAAATGAGCTTTCCAGTTTCATGTTTCAGGAGCTTTCTTCACTCAGTAAGGTTTTCTTTATTACTTTGTGGTAAGGTGTTGGCTTGAGATACATAACAAATAGCAGCTATTTGGATACTGTTTTAGAATGGCAAATATGGTCCTTTCAATTAAATCTGGAGAGTAGGAACTACGTATGCATGCACCTCAAGATAAGACCTTTCTAAATGCTAAAACCAGTAAATATAGTTTAAAAGACTGTTTACTGTATTTGCAGTATTATCACCATATCTACATTTTTGTCAGTACTCATGGGATTCATTATATAGAATGGGAAGTTCTGAATTGAGTGCAACTTTCATGAGTAGCAAAAAAGCCATTTTAAAGTATGTTTTCTGTCATTCATATATAGCTTCTAGCACAAGAAAAATTGCAGCTTCCCTGAGAAAGGGACATAAGCCCATGGGGTTTTTTATGTCACAGAGGGATTATTGTGAGAAAGACAGGAATCCCTCACCCAAGCTATGATTTCTCTTGATGAAGTTGCTGTGTTCTTAACTAGTACATAAAAGGTCAGGGAGACAGCAAGAGACAGTAAAAGAACATCATACTCCCTACAAATCATCAGTGAGAACAACAGGCTATTGTGGGTAGGATGATCTACAAAGGAAGCCACCAGCCTTATAAAGCAAGATCAACTAATTGTGACAGGCACGTTGTCTACAGTCCAGTTCTTGCTCTCTGCTCCTCCCCTTGGCTTGTCCCCACTCCCCCCCTTCTGTAACAATTAACTTATTACCAAGACATAATTATAGGTGCTTCCTTACCAAGGATTGCCTAGGATGGGGTGAATAAATTGGTTTTGTGTCTCGGGTGACTTGGCTACAGATCTCGGTGGGTGCTCAGCTTAAGGAGCTCGATAACCTTCTCAGAGGGTTTAATTGAGCAGTCACACCGTGATGTACAGACATTTTTTGCAAAAGCCTACAGCAAAGAATGACTTCCGAACTACTATTCTTTGTCATATGCATTATACCGTTCTTGTGTCTTCATTCACTGACTGCTCAAACATGACAGAAGATACAGCTGCTGGTCTAGAAATTCTAAGTTTCAGGAACTGGGGGAGGGGGGTAGGGGTGAAGGAGAGGAAGCAATCAGTTATACAAGTAGAATGGTAATTCACTGCATTAAGATACATAAACTTAAACAAAAATCTCTGTTAAAACTTTTAGATAATTGTTGGGTCTTCACAGACTAACAACAGTCAGCTCATTAATGAGTGTTATTTGATCTATAATATTAAATTAATGTGTTTTACTGTTTATTAATTAAACATTAGCTTGAGGAATGTCATTATTTTATATAGAAACACTCCATCTCTGTCTCCATTCATGTAGTGATGAGTGTACTGTTAAAGATTGTAGTCCTTCTGGTGTGTGGATCACTTTACAGAGTTTTCAGAAATATCTCAGGATATGTTCTTATCCCTGTATCCAGCCTGGCTGCAGTACAGTTTTCTCAGCTAGGGCTGGTGAAGTATTTCACTAACATAACTCTGGTGTGACTGCCTGGTAACCTGCCCTGCTGTACAGGTGTCAGAATGGTACTACATTGCTCAAAATAATGCTTTTCTTAGCAGTGTCACTGTATTGAGTTATTTGTCATTTCATTTGATAATTTTTCATTAGTATGCTTGGCATTAGAATGTGCTAATGAAATTTGATAAAAATGTAAAGCTGGGAGGAATTGCTAATTCAGAAGAGCCTGTTGTGTTATCCAGGAAGAGACGGATGTTCTAGCAGATTGAAATAAAAGAAGTGAATTGATGTTTGTAATACCAAGTAAAAGGTCATGCTTCTAGAAACTAACCAGAATTCAACTGCTGAATGAGGATTTATCAGACAATAATTTAGAGAAGAAAGATACGGATGTAATATGTCCAGTGGTCTAGTTGAGCACTGGATGACTATAAAGCAACAGGAAGATATTAGCTGTATAAAAGAGAAATACAGACTTTGGACACATAAGGTGAATTATTAAAATAGAAGCGTATTTAATTATATTGCAAGGCATTAGCAAGCCCTTGGTTGGAATAGTCACGTTGTTCAGTTATATTCACATTACTTACATAATTGATAGAGGGAGATAGGCACCTCTGAAAGATGGTTTAGAGCAAGATTTATGAGAGCTTTGGGAAACTCCACTCGAAATACTGGTGTTTAAAGTTGAGCTAGGTTTTGGCTATATCCTCTCCAATATATGTTTGTAGTCATTTGCCTCCAAGAAAGATACAATTAAATTATAGTAAGTAGAGTATAACTCTACTGAATGTATCAGTAGAAAGACTTTGTGAGGGGACACTAACAGAGCGGCATGTTAAGCCTAATGGAATGCTAGCAGTGAATGGATGTGATGACTTTACCTAAGGTTTATGTTGGAAAGGAAAAATAACTGCTAACTAAAGAATCTTGATGAGGAGGAATAACAAAAAACAAGGTGACAGGTTGTTTGTGCGTAAATGGAATTTAAGTAAGGTAAGTTCTGCTTGTATGAGAGAAGTTCTTTAACAGCCTTCAAAAATCCTGTTAGTGACAAAAGATACACATTTCAAATGGACCTGAATCTGTTTTTGAATCAGGTTAAATTAAATAACTGTGAATGCAGGTGCCTTGTTGTGATGTAACAGGAGTTCATTTTCCTTCCTTAATTCCTTTGAAATCATTTTTTGGTGAATCCACAGGTGTCTTCCATTGAACAGCAGCTCTGCACACAAATTGTCTTTTTTGCTATGCAGGCTGAGCTTCATCCAATAAACTCTGTGCTCTCCTTCCCCTCCCTCAAACTGAGTCATGGTTGGTCACTCGCTCTCCTACTCCTAAAAGCTGGGAGAATTGGTGATATCCCATGGTTTAGTGGTAGTTTTGGCAGTGTTAGGTTGATGGCTGGACCTGATGATCTTAAAGCTCCCTTCCAACCTAGGTGATTCTATGATTCTGTCTGTTCTCCTGTAGACGGAATTATAACTCGGTGTCAGTCTTAAATTTGTGAGGAGGCTATTAAGGGTTTTTCAACCTAGTAAAGTTGGGACAATATTGTGACATAAGTTTCTAACAAAGATTTTTGTTTTACAAACACGGTGTAACAGCCTTCGTAGTCTAATAACAGATTATTATTTTCATGTGTGTTGTTTGACCTATAATATTAAAGTGTATCTGTGTCTATTTAAAGTGTTTGCATTAAAGTTACTTTAATATAAATGACAACTATATCTGTATCACCTGAAATGAATTTTGTGCAAGTTTGTGGTAATAGTTGACTTAGGTATGGTTTGGTGTCTAAAGCTAGAGATACAAAGTTCAATTTAATTCCTTGATTGGCAGAGAGAAATGGTTGCTGCAGTTCCACGGCTGTTCAAGAGGCAAGTACAGTTGTGCTAAGTGCAGCCTTCTTTGCTGTAAGTCAGAACTGGAACAGGGCCTGGCCTCTTCCCACAGGGGCCCCTCCAGCTCCCTTGCTGCCAAAAGCTGGGTGCCTGCACCCAATACAGTACATCACTAGTGAGAAGAAGCTGGCAAACCTTTCTTTGTCACACTTTACATGGAATGTGTTCTTCAAACTCCCTGCTGCTTCTAGCACCATGAAACTAAACTGGCTTGTTTTCAGAGTATGTCCTGGTAATTGTCTTGGTGTGTTAGAATAGGTTATAGTTGCATTGCTCACCATTTCTGTTCAGAAACAAATTAAAAATTAGTAAAAATAGAAAAATATTTTTCCAGTTCTGTTTTGGTATGTTTCCTGAATTTCTACCCAATATTCCTGCATATTACTGTACTCTTAATTTATACCTGGTTTTGGCTTCTGATGTGCACGAGAGGTGAATGGTCTCCTCACAGTGTGAAAGACAGTTCTCTTCAGTTCCTTTCCTTCAAGCCATAACAACCAATTGATGTCAGTTACCTCAAAAGCAAATTAATCCCACTCCTATTTTGTTGAATCAATACTAATGTGTTTTTCCTGTAATTTTCAGGTTGTGCCAACACTGGCTGCCAGCGAAGCTGAGGTAGGACATCCTGTCTTATACTTCTGGAATGTTAAATAGCTGTCTGCAGTTTTGATAGTGGGGCTGGCTTTCTTACAATTTTGGGGTGAAAATTTAAGAGACCACTGTGGCACTTGTGCTGCTTCTAGTGTTCACTGAGCCAATCTTTGGAATGCTTGTCTTGCTATGACAACGTTTAAGCTGATAAAGTCTACCTAGAAAAATTTTAGCTTTATGTAGGTCTTTCTGAAGGTTTTCATGGCGTTGAAACTGCATAGTTCAGAGCTTTGTTAAGCATGCATTATAATTTCCCATCAACAGAGTGTGTCTCTCTGACCTTTTCCCTATGCCCTGCAATTTTTCTACATTGCTTCACAGCAAAGAAGGTATTGTATCTGCTCCAAAGTCGGTTCTGGTGGTTGGCATGCATTCCTTCCAAGTCCATATCTAGCTTGCTTCGCTTATCTGGTACCATATGACATGAGCTGTTTGAACAGACTGGGACATGGGAGAGAAGTTTCATTTTATGACAGAATGCTACTAGCTGAATTCTTGTTAAATTCTGGAATGACATCAACTGTATTGTATGTTGCCTGCGTTGGGTGCTTGACATTGCTGTAGTTTACATTGATCATTTTGGATTCACGTTTATTTTGTCAGCTTTTCTGTTCATGCGTGGGTACTTTAAATTATCTTAATGGGTCTAATGCTATTCTCAGGGGTGAAAATATTATGATTATTGGATTATATTTTGAATAACTGGTGGCTAAAGCAAAAAGAGCAGTCCTTTGTGACCACTGTGTGTTTTACTGCATTTGTCTCTTTTCAGTATTGCTGCTGAATAACACACTGCTCTTTTAATAACTGACATATTTTTATTCAGTGCACAGTTACTGACTCATTTAAATGTAATGTCAATTGGAAGCTCAGAGTGTTTCTATATGAAACAGGTCTCGGACTCACAGTAGGGAATTTGTGATGTACTCCAAAGCTAATGTTTAACTATGACAAAATGTCTAGGTGACTCTGACTGCTGTAGTCAGATAAATTTTTAATATGAACCTTTGGTAAATTAAATTGCATTATTAAAGAGAATAGATAAACTGTTCTAGTTACTTTAAAGAACAAGGACACAAGTTCACTTGCAAACTGTAAAAGAATGACATAACTCATTTTTATTTAGATTAAGCCTCTAATATAAGTGTTCAGTTTTGCTGATCTGATTCAATTGCATACTTGGCTTGTCTCAGAGAGTTTCAGGAGTAGGATTTGTATCTGGTTTTTCCACTGTTGCACTGCTTTAAATGCCTGTTGCTCTTATATTGATAGGGTCTAATAATAAATAGTTACTTCCAGTTTCTTGTTTTGTAATGGAATTTTTTGGGGCTTAGATTTGTCACTGTATACAGGTCCTCCTGTCAATTTTGCTCCCTTATAAAGTCTGTTTTCTCATTTATTTGTAAAATGTTCCCATATACTTTTTTTCTTTTGTGTGTGTAAAATTCTAGAAATATCACAAGTTTCTGAGTATATCAGTTGTGTTGCTTTGTTTGTTAGTATTTTCACCATTTGAAAACCTTGAGAGAGTTAACACATTGGTTGTTCTTGAAAAAAAGTTTATCAACTGGCCGTTGTGCTTCAGCCCATGGACCAGCTGACTTAGTCGGCACAAATCTGTATGTAAGAGGTTATCATTAGATGCTGTTTCTCCCGTTCATGAAAGTATTCTGAAGAAATGCCAAAGTTCCCCAATACAGGGAAAATCCTAATTGAAGGTAAAAGATAATTAAGTGCTTTCCTGAATCAGGGCAGTAGTGTTGTTTGTAAATAGTCCTACTGAATTCAGTGGAATAACTCACAAGAGGAACAACTAAAAAGAATAATAAGCATGCAGAACTGTTTGCTGAGTTTTTGAATTAGAGACAATTTTCAACTTGAGGGAAAAGACTCCTTTGACATAATGGCAAACTTACCAAGATTTCTTCCTGGGACCTACATAGTGCACTGTATATTAGACATAACATAGTACAGTTTTGGCGTATTTTGAGGCTAACATGTCTTAAATAACTGTGTGGATACCATACAAGACATTTCCTCAGGTTTGAGAACAGTGGCCTCATGTTTTCCCTGGTGGATTTTTTTTTGTGTGTGTGTTTTTTTTTTTCCCCCCCTCTCTTTTGTCTTCATGTACAGTTCTGAGAAAGATACAAGCCAAAATAGCCTTGTTCTGGCTTACCTTTGGGTCATGTCTTAACTCATTTGAGCTCCTTGGTTCTTTGCTATTGTATAGTGCTTGTGTAGCAAGATCTCTAGTCTGCTTTTGAAAAAAAAAAAGTACGTATGTTTGCTTTCAGAAATCTTTTATTAGAACTGCTATTTGGTTGTTTTTGAATTGTTGATCCAAGTAGTCTTGAAATTTGATTATTTCTCTTTTTCTTTTTAGTTAACATAGCTGTGTTCCCTTACTGAATTTCGATGAAGTGTCAATTAAAACTTAACATGTTTGTATTAGTATTGAATGTTTTAGGAAGGTTCTTTAGGAAGAAATAACTTTTTGTTAGTTGTTTTTGGTGTTTGTTTTTTTTTTTTTTCCCAAACACTGGTTTCCATGTACCAACCGTAGAGAAGCAAGTATGTCTAGAGGAAGCTGTCAAGTAATCCAAAGACCTTTCTTCCATCTTCTAACACAAAGGGGCAACAAATAGTGACAGACTCAAAGCTGTCGGCAGCGAAGATTTCCATGAATAATTGCCAGTCTGCCTACGCTGTGTCTTTTAGTGTCATAGTCTTGTAAATATGCAAGTTAGAAGCATCTTAATAAAGAATAACTTGTACATGGGTATTCAAATATGAAGATTTTTATCACGAATTACTTTGGTCTTGCACAATAAAACATGTAACTGACTGTGTTAATGTCATTACAAAATGGGCCTGAGAAGAGTCTCAAATACAGCTATACACTGTATAAATTGCCATAACGTACACAATACTTTATAATAAACTTTTCATATAATTCTCTGGAACAACACAGTTTGAGGAATTACTTTTTTCAAGTCTGCTAACTTTTATCTAATACAGGTATATGGCAGTCTAGTCCTTTTATTGTTTTTTTGAATATCCACATGTCCCCCTCAAGAGACATCTCATTCAGTAACTGTGTGACTTTTTCCAGAGTGTCCTTCTTTCTAATTAGCTGTTAGTATAAATAATCATTATGTTTCTTTTACTCTTTCTGAAACAAAAGTTGTTACCAAAATAGAGAACAGAAAGCTGTGTATGATTCCTGTTTTCCTCTCCAACATTTGAATAAATGATACAGTGAAGTTCAAGCCCTTCTTGTGAGAAGTTAGAGGTCAGGCCTGATTGAAATACAAGTGTAGTATAACTGTGTGTAAGCTCTCTGCCTGCTTTTTTGTGAGGAATGTCAAGGCAGCCTTTTTTTTTACTCTCAGAAAGAAAAGGCTGCCAATATGTCTCAATAAAACTAGGAATCAAAATCAGTGCAAAGCCAAGGAGGTTATCAAATCAGAGTTTAAGGAAAACCTAGAACAGGTCCTGGATTATCAGGAAATGTCATTGTTAAGCCTCCCACTTTCCTTGCATGGAAGGAATAGGTCAGGCCTGGTGAGTAGCATAATTCTGAAAAGGCCGTAAATGTGTTACTCTTCAGTCGCCCTTTTGCTGCTCTGTGTGTGGGGTGGAGAGCGGAGAAAAATCCTCTGACAGGATGGACAATCGTTTTGTTTATTTGTTTGTAAAATGTTTATGAAAAATCATGTATGCTTGTGGTGCTGTGGTAATGTTTGCATGAATGATGTGAGAGATGCACATGCAAGGTGTCTTAAGCAGATACGGTCTGAAAGCCATTCAGAGCATTTGTGCTTGCTGATATTATTGTCTGTTTGCATTACACTAATGCCTAGGGGCCCCAGTTGGAGTCCTAGTCTTTCAGGTTGCGTACAGGCATGTATTACACAGTATTTCAAAGGTCTTGCGCACTTAGGTAGATAATACATAAAATGGCTAGAGCAAAACAAAGGAAGTCATATAGCAGGTCAGTAGCAGAACTGTGGAGTTTCATTTCCAGCGGGACCATACTATCTGTTTTTTCCTAGTTTTAATGCCAAAATGAACTAATTCACTTTTGAAAAAGAGTCAGTAAAAAAGTGTGTGTGTAAACAGATAGCAGAACTTTTGAAGAAAATATGCATCTACCAATACTATTCTACTGTTATTGTTTTGATAGTTGGCAGTGTGCTCGGTTCCTAGTAGACTTATAATTCTTTTTGCTAGTATATGAGTAATTTTTAAATTCTGTTGGCTGTCTGATTTATTCCTATGGGAAAACTATGATATCAGTGGAAACTTTATTTGGGGAAACTTGATTACCTGGTCGTCTGCTCTCAAGAAAAATTGCAGATGTTGTATTAAAAATCCATGGTAGATCAAATCATGTCATTCGGTCTTCCTAGCCTCTGTGTCCTACCTTATTCTCCAAAGAACACTTAACATGCAAGGACCGAGGCTGCCATCACTCCAAGGTTAAGTACGTGCTCAGGACAAAAGATATTTCCATTTCTATTTTCCGGTTGTTTTTTCAGAATGAATGGATGGATTATAGCCTCTCCCTTTTCTAGTGCATCAATACTTTTGCATCAGCCGAGGCACTTGATTGAACCTATACGTTGTTAATCCTATCCAGCTGAATACTCTCTCTTCCATGAAAGAGGAATGAGACATTGAGTGATCAATCATGATGACCGATAAAGAATTTGCTATTACTATTTTTTTAATGTTCATATCGTTAATTTATTTAGAGCAAGAAAATGTTTGCATTTTAAAGAGGAGTAGCAGTTTCTATACAAGTGTAGCCTAATCCTTTCCATATAGTCATAATGATGATTATTCTAAGGTTTTACCATCTCTATAGTTTGGAGCAGGAATTAAGAATTTATCAAAAGGATAATTATTACAGTAGGGTGGTCCTTTTTGCTTGATCCGTTGAAATCCCTCCAAATTTGAATGAGTCATAAACTATCACAAATTGTGTATAAATAGGTATGACTAATTTAAAAAAAAAATGCAATCAATTGATAATTATTGTATTACTACTAAGACTATTCATTTAAGTGTAAATTCAAGAATTATGTGTCAAAGTAATTTTTACTTATCAAGTTTTTGTAACTGAACAATTGTAACTGTGCAGAAGTTGTTATTTTAATGTTTACCCGTAAGCAATACCCACTGAAAAGTATTTTACAAGCGTATAAGCTGAGTAAAGGTCTGAACTCCCACTGAAAGGTGTCTATGGGTAATTCAGTGTCACATATAAATCCTGCTGAGCACCTACCTGTGTCTTCAGATACCTAATAAACTCTTGATTGTCAGTGACGGGAACTCCCAGCTGTAGCAATTATCTTGACAAGTTAATATGGACATTCCAAATGTAGCAGAAAAGAAATTCATCGCAGTGCGTGCCTGGTAGGTGACCTTTGAATGTGATTTGAGTTCATCCCCCTCTGAACACTTGAAATACCTGCCTTCATTAGTATTTGCTAGGTTCCCCTCCAACTTTCATTACCAAAGGCACAATCCTGACTACCTTTTATAGTTTCGAGGTTTAACCATATTAGTTACATATATACACATAAGAACTATACAAAATGGATGGGAAAGAATTACAGAAAGTTTTCATCCATTTTTTAGTTGAGTATGAATTTATAGGATCATGCTTCTTCAATATGAAATCCTCTACAGTAATTTTAAGCTGTGCAGTGTGGGAGACAGTCTTGCTGTAGCTGCTACTGTAAAACCTAATTTGCTGCATAAAATATGAGAGCTATAGTGAAATATGAGCCTGGAGAGCAACTCTTTTGATCTTGAGTAGTCAAAAGGTTGGCATATATAATGCTATGAAAATAAATGATGTCAAAACTGTAGGATATGATTTATGGTTTGGGGACTGCTTTACTCATAGAAGAAGAAGCTTCTACCATTGAAAAGCAGATAGTTCAACAGAAGATAATGAATGGAAATTACAAACTTTCATAAAAAAACAAATATATTGAATCATATTTAGACATAACTAGTTGACTAATTTACTGATTATATATTATTAAATTGAGCATTTATAAAAGATGTGATTGGAACTTTAGCCTTCATTTTGTATTTCTTTAAATAAGTACTCGGCATTAGCTGTCATCCAGTTTGGCAAAGACTTGGTCATGTAAATTGTCTTTACTCAGTTCCAGTCTTGTAAGCTCTTAAAAATGAGGTTTTTTTCAGCTGTCCCAGTACAGTCTGAATGTGTACCCAGGTGTTTCATGGTGCTTCTGGGAGAGTGAATGCAAAACAGGATCATAATATTTGTTGATTAAAATCTTTATCATTACTATACCATGCAGGTTTGTATGTGTGTCTCTGACAGCTGAGACTCCATCACCTACACAGGTTTCAGACTAGGAATTTTTTTGGTTTTTAAATGTGTGTGTGAAAAATGGTCCATGGACTAAGTCAGTTACCTAAATTTGCTTCATTTAAAGATGCACAATCTTCCCTAATAAAGTCCTTATCTCTGGAAACAGTCTTTTCATTGTTTGTTTAGATTTCTTCTTTTTTTTTTTTTATTTTTTCTTAAAGGGTCTGCTTTTAGGCTTCTTTATTGTCCTTTTGTTATTCAAATGCTGCTCGGTCCCTTTGGTCAGGACTCTAAAGCTGTTGATAAAACAATGTGACTTAAGTCTGGCTTTTTGTTCAGACTGGGATTTCATTGTGCTGTTAAAGAGGAAGTGTTCTTATCCAGATCTACACAACTTCTGACACGGCTGTTTAGATTGATATAAACCAGTAAGTCTGAAATTGAAATTTTCCTCCAAGGATCTAGAGACTGCAACACCGCACCCCCACCCAGAATCTGTTTGGACAGGACTCCTACAGAGGCTTCTGTAGATACTTAGATTTAATAAAATAATGACAACGAATATGTGGCTCCAGAGAATGTTTCAGCAATGTGCATCAGTAGTTTGATGGCAACAGAAATGAATGTAAGCTAGTCTCACTAAAGGGTTAGTGTTGACTTGAACGTGCACTTTGTTTATTGTTTCTGTTTCTTAGTTTGATTTTATGTCTTCTTGCTAAATGTTATAGCTTTTCACTGCCTATACAAGGATCTTAATGTATTTTGATGAAGATTTTATAGATGTTGTATTAATCACACTTTTCTCAGTCCTTTTGTTGTGAATTTCAAGAGTATCGTACTGTCAGAGCTGTAGATGTGCCATATTGATCTTGATGATTAAATCAGCCAAAGGAAACTTGATTTCTAAGGGAAAACTTAATATTCTCAAAGCTGGAATGTCTCCTAAATATTTATAGGCTACAAAAGTTGATCAAGTACCTTTGTTCTCTGATTATTACAGTGAACAGTGACACTTGGTTCAGATTCTCATCATATGAATGTGGTGTAGTAATATATAAATTCATGTTTATGTGTTTTCAATCATGTGAATATGCAGAGGTAACTTTTTTTTTCTATCTTGGCAAGGCAAGAAGATAAATAGGTGAAAATGTGTATGTGTTTGAGCGATAAAGTTGGTTTAATGATTCTTGGGGAAAAATTTCCTGTGGTACATACAGTAGTGACTTGATTGAACAGGACAGAATCATGCAGTTCAATTAATGTGCAAATATGTGTTCACTGAACTTTCATTCCATTTATCACATGGACATGGAAATAGGGTCATTTTTTATCTCTGTATTATGTATATGACATCTTACTTTGCTTCTTGCATGTTGCTATGGGAAAAATAGCAATGTGGCACACCACGAGCAAAACGAATTGGAGATAAATTCATTAGCTGTCACAAACATCTTTAAGTAGATCTTTGTTTGAAGATAAACCTCTTCCTTCTGCAAGGATTAACATTAAGAAGGCTTTTGCATGCTCTCTCTATTAAAATTGTATGCATCTCTTGGCCATATGCTGTGAAAAATCATTGACAACAATTGTCATGTTTATGAAGTATATAGTTAGCAAAAAGTGTAATCACAGAAAAAATCAAAAGTAAGTTTTAGTTGAAAATACATTAGTATTCACCATTGGTTATTTAAAATAAGAAGCCACTCATTTCAAAGTAAGGGGTTTTTTCTGATGCTTATAAAGGTTATCTTCCATCCTCATACCTAGTGGAATTTGGAGACTGTTCTCTTTCTTTTGACTAATTATTCTAAATCAGGTTTTCAAGGGTACAGTTGATTATTCAATTTATACACTGAAAAACAACACTGGAAATTCTGTTATTGGAAAGTATAGTGAATAAAGTTTTTTCTTTTATTTCTATAATTGAGGAAAAAAGTTTTGATATTGAACAAAAATAATCTGTAGTACCAGGGGAAAAAGATGGAGTTTCTTAGGCACAATGTAAGATAATATGATAAAAAATTTCCTTTCCTAGGTACCTACAAGAATATAGAAATGTGGTGTAAATTTTCATTGTTCTATTTCATTGATAGTCTAAAGTAAAGACCTTTTGGCTGACGTGGACAGCTGTGTAAATTAAAAACTAGCTGAATTCCATGTGGAATTGTAATATTTGCAGGCAAAGCTTGTAACCTTTAAACAAACCACAGGCCAAGTTCTCTGCCATGTAAATTGGCAGAGCTTCATAAACTTTAATGGAGCTATGCCAGTTTTTAAGAATAGGGAATGTGATGTTAATTTAGGTAGCGGGTGGTAGAAGCTTAGGTGTATAAAGAGGAGTCTAAGTTGTTAATTATCATTCCCCACACCTCACTTACATAGGAAGAAGTCCCATTGGCTTGGGGACTGCAATGTCTGGTCAAAAAAGATATTTTTTTAGCAGTAACTTAGTTCAACAAATTAATGCTTTAATTAGTGAGTCACTGCAATGTAACTCTCTCCGATTTCGGTCTTTTCTTCTGTCAACTAGTTTTTTACCTTAAAAACGCCAAGAAAGAGCTTTCAGTCTGAAGCACAGCTAAGCACCTATCAATGTATTGTGGTTGACTTGGGTTGACACCTGTTAAAAGTTTTAAATGTGATCAGTTTTCTCATTTACTGTCTGTGAGCTGAGGTTAACGTAATAGTTATGCCTTCTAGGGCATGCACATATGCAAACACAAATATTATCAGTATAGTCTTTCTTTGTATGGGTCAAAGATGCAGGTGTACTGATATTTGAAGTAAGGCAGTACTTGATGATATGAAAAGAAATAAGCCTGGCCTGTCAGTGAAAGACTGTCATATTTTACAAAGGCACTAGACTAGTAGCACTAAAGTGGCTACATAAGACATTATTAAAAATGGCATTCTGTAAAAATATGGAAAGGACTGTATTTCTTACTAATTAAGACTTGTACTACTACTTAACAGTGTGCGTGAAATGGGCAAAACAGATATTCTGGCAAAAGTTTATGAATGAAATATAGAGAAAACAAAAAACCCCACTGAAGTGCAAAAGTAATGTAGTTTTCCATCAGTACAAAAACACTGATTGCAGAAGTTATAGAGTATTATGGGCTTATGTTTAGGGGAAATAATGGGTTTGAAAAAATAGGTTTTACGTAAGTTAATTCACAAGTAAAGCAATTATGAGCCAAACAGCATTTTGTTTTGAGACTTCTTTTCTTCACTAGGTGCTGCTGACCATTCACGTTGTATGTTTTAAACAAAAAGCTTTACTTATTAACAATACTTGCTGGACAGGAGAATGGCCAGACTTAGGAGATGTTGTTTGGGGGAAGTGTGTGTCTGTTTTTGTTTTTTCTTTTGACTGAAGTATTAAAACTGTTTGCTTTCCCATTCTTGTTTGACTAGCCACTACCCATGTTTCCTGTCCTCCTGTGAAAACATAGGGTTTAAGGCGACTTAAAACTGGAGTGTCTGTTTGGAGAAATGCTTATATTGCTATAATAGAGGCAAGAAAAAAAAAAGTGTTTTTCTTTGGCTCCTGCTTTTCACGCAGTAAGGTATTGGGAAGGTGAACAGTAGTTACCTGCATCAATGTACCTGTGGTGCAAGTACCTGTGCTATATCTGCTTCAGAGAGAATGGGAGAGAGAAAACTACTGCCCAGTTTAACAAAGGTGAGAAAAATAGATGAATAGATCTGGGAGAGAGACTGTCATGTCATGGAGGAAGGTGGGGAAGCTGAGCAAGTAATGGGTGAAACAGACCCCTTTCTCTTCCTCAGTAAGAACAGCTTTGAAGAAGGGTCTACATGACATAGCCAAAGAATTTCCTCTTCTACCCCTTCAATCTTGAGTTTTCTCAGATGGTATAAGTAAAATATTTCTGTTGTGGGTGAAGCAACAGTGTGCTTTGGGATACAGAGGAAGATCTGCATCTTTCACCTTATAACAGGGCAAATGACAGAGTGCATCCAGGGTATGTATTAGCCTGTTGAGGCACCTTTTTTTTCCCAGCAGTTCTACATTTCTTTGCCATTGAAGCAGGAATCAAATTTCTGGTCTGATAAAGAGTTTCCAATTATCTATATTCTGAAAGGGGTTTATTCACATCATGATGGATTATTCGCATATGATGAATTATTTGCAGAATGAGTAAAGTGTTTTCCTAGCCAAAGGATACTGTCTGTTTGATTGGGAGTTTATGATATGAGACTAGGCTAAAGTCTTCAAAATAATCTTTACAGGGTTTCCATAACAGAACAGACTAACTCACAGCAGTTGGTTTGAAAATTACTCTTCCTTGCTGTATATCATTTTCTTCTTCCTTAGTGCCCTATAATCCCAAAGGATATGGTGAATGTTGTAGTGTATAGGATCTGAAGAAATTCAGAGTAGATTCCAAATCATCTAGAGAAGCTCAGAGAGTTCAATCTTTTTTTTTTTCCCCAACCCAATTACTTTTTTCTGCAGACTTTACGTTCTTAGACTTCAAACGTTACGACTTCTTGTTACGACAAGAGAATTTCTTTCCTGCTCAGTATTCAGTGAATGTTTATGCTGTAACTTCCCTGGGGAGGCGAAGTAGCTCCCAGCTGAACAGCTCTTCATATACAGCATGATTTTTGAAAAAATAAAATTGAAAACAGCATAGTATTTGAGCTCTAGATGATTTATTCTGGCACATAACAGAAGGACATCTACAGAGAAATATAGATGATTACATGTTGGTAAAACTACCAATTGTCAAGAGACTAGAAGAATGTTCTAGGTGGAAACATCTGTGATGTTTAATGAATTATGATGCATTGCTACAAAACCTGTGTTACAAAACAGCTTTCTAAATCAACAACAAAAATTTATAAAGTCAGTATTCTAAGAACTGTGTTGTGTTTATCAGTTTAGTTTCTCTCGCGTTGACTTAACCCAAGAAGCCAACTTAATACTGTTTGTAAGTTAGTTTTGAAGCCTATTTTTCAGAAGAGAATCAAAGTAGCAGATTGAGACCTAAACTAATATCAACAGAAA
Source organism: Burhinus oedicnemus (assembly GCA_008921705.1). NCBI lineage: Eukaryota > Metazoa > Chordata > Aves > Charadriiformes > Burhinidae > Burhinus > Burhinus oedicnemus. Next base: position 2,784,751 of record VFFE01007232.1, on the reverse strand, counting down.
GCCAAACCAAACAGGCAAACTAGTTTAATCTCATTTCTGTTAAACTTTTAATAAATACTTTATTTATTGTTATATGGGCGGTGTATTCAATTATGATTCTCTACTGCTCAGTACAGTATATTAGGAGAGACATTACAGAAGACTCCAGAGTTGGAAGGGCAGTAACAAGTATTTTTGAATGTGGCTGTAACTGGCAGAAAGATAGGTTTATGGCTCTTTACTGAATAAATTAAACACCAAATTACAGAATCACAGAATGGTGGGGGTTGGAAGGGACCTTTGGAGATCATCTAGTCCGACCCCCTGCCAAAGCAGGTTCACCTAGAGCAGGTTGGACAGAAACGCATCCAGGCGGGTTTTGAATATCTCCAGAGAAGGAGACTCCACAACCTCTCTGGGCAGCCTGACACGCTCAAAGTGAAGAAGTTTTTCCTCATGTTCAGATTAATTAATGCTCATATTAAAGGAGTCATATCGAGCAGTCAAATATGTCTCTTCCAATAATTGTAAGTGCATTATGGTAGCAAGAATATGAAAGTTTAGCAACCACATGAGCCACTAATTGAGCTTCTTCTCCCACAGGTGATTTGGCACTTAATTCCTTATCACCAGTAGCTGGTCTCACTGAGATATTCTGCTATAAATAGTTGGTGGCTTCACATCAGCTCCTAGACTGCAAAACTGCATCTAAAATCTCTCTGATCTCTTAGTCTCTATACTCTCCATATAGAGACTGGTGATTTTCTGGGCGTTTTTTCTGACCATATAATCCTTGACTAGAAAACACTAATCTGTCAAAACAAAAACTATTTGTAGAAAAGATGCATAAAATGTACATATATTTTTCATTAAAAAAAAAATAAATTGTAGAATTGTGACAGTACTGTGACCCAGTCCAAAATTCTATTTAGTTATGGGATACTTTCTTTTTTTTTTCTCTTTTTTTTTTTTTTGATTGG
>VFFE01007232.1:2720330-2782514 GCA_008921705.1 Burhinus oedicnemus | reverse complement strand
TTTTTTTTTTTTTTTTTTTTTTTACTCTTATCAGCCCGTCTAAAGAAAATTTGTGAAAAGAAAAAACACTTTTAACAATTCAAAACTATGTGAATACTCAACTAAGCGGACCTTGAAGCTGAAGCCTTTGAAAGTTGTAACGACAGAAATTGACCACAACTACATTATCTGTTCTATGGACTTCTTCTTTTTCATTTAGTCTTTAGAAACTTTATTTGTATCTATGGGCAAAATTACTTTGGGTTTTCAGTTCACTGACTTGAAGTCTACTACATAAGCACGGCAGAGTGTGACTTTTAATTGTACGTTTTCTATTAAAACTCTTTGTTTTCTTGGTCAAATGATAATTTTTCATAAAAATGTTGTCTAATATGTATTCTCCTGCCTTAAAAAAGTAAAGCAAGTTTTTTCAAATTTATAAATGCAAATAAACAGCCTTATTTCCTGGGAGATCATTACTCTTCTCAGGTAAATACGTTACTAGGCACTTTCTAATTATGAATGTGAAATACTAAATAGATCAAAGCAACATGAAAATTGTTTTGGCTTACTATGTAATTAGGATGTGTTTCATCTTTACACCATTCAAATTTTGGTTAAAATTTTTGAATATATTGACCACTGTCAAATTTATCACTCTTCTTTTCCCAATTTGCTTTTCGCACATAACTTTGAATGTTTCTACCACTTGTCTAGGACTGCAGATAAGCTCTTCTGATGAGCGCAGAAGAGTTTGAACTCTAAGGAATTAAGCAGATGATGTTTCAAATGCATAGATATTTCCCTCTCAAAGAGAAGGATTAGCAAATGACTTTTAATCTGAATCATGTTGATCCAGACCAGGCAGTGTGGTGTTGATAACTGATGCATTGAGGTCAGATCTTCAACTTTCTCTGAAATATTCCAGCACTGCAGGTCTTAGAAACTGAGAGGTATAATGGGGGATAATTATTCTACACTAGGAAGTGTATTGTGCTATGCACATGGTTAAAAGGAGCATATATTTATGATCTCATTCAATGGAACTTCTAATGGGAAGGAGGAGAGACTTTCCCTTGCATATGTCACATCATCCCAAGCTAGTACCTAGCTTGTGAGCATCCTCCCTTCACATGGGACACAATCTGCTTTTAAGCAGTTAACTAACTAGGCTAGGTAATTTCCAAACAAAATGCAAACAACGAAGTTCATTTTGGTCTATTTTGCACCAAATATATTTAAAAGAATACTCTGTGATGAATAGATCGTCTGACATGATCAGATCTGAGAACCACCCACTTCCTGTATATGACAGTATAAGTACCAAACATCCATTCTTCAAGCCTTGGTACATCCATAAACATGTATTTTGTGTAATTAACTACTTTTGACCTTTATGTTAGAAAGTCTTAACAACTTCACTGTACCAGTGAAGGAATACTGTTAATTTTAATACAGACATGTTATTTCTTTCAAGGACAGGGAGTTTTCAATACTGTAAAATTAAGATAATTTTTCTATCATTCTCAGCTGAACTGACTGCTACTGTGTTCGTAGGGAACTTATCCTATTGTGTATTGCTTAGATCTCTCAAAACCCAGTTATAAGTAAATTCCTATATTGATCTGATTTAATACAGAAGTGTACAGAAATACTGCTGGGATATCATCACTATAAAATCTGTCCTGGGGATTTTATTTAATTGGATTTGCAAAGTAGGCATTTTTCTGGTCTGACATTTCTATTTTTATTTTAAATATTTGTCTTTCGAGTCAGTAGCTTGCACTGACCATTTCACTGATGAAATTGAGGACAGCTTGGGAACCTGTTTGTATTTAACCTATGACTGTTAGAAAGAAATTCATTAGTGAATATAGAGTTTGCAGTCGTTCATTTTACTTTTTTTTGTCATGCAATGAGGCCACCTCTCCTAGATCCACAGCCAACTCTTTATTCCATTTTTTTAATGAGCTACAACACCTTCAGGGAAACTTACCATGAGGGCCAGCTTTAGTCACAGGCGAAACAGGTATTTGCCAAGGGTTGTAAACTAACGATGGCAGCAAAATCCCAGTTTTAGGCAAGACAGAACTTCCCTGCATCTCCCAGCAGCAGCGGTGGCTCTCTGCCTCAATTTCCCTCGTCCTGCGGTGGTGGCAAAGCAAGTCTATAACCACAGCCTAATTGAGAGGCGTGGAGCACTGCGATGGGCCATTGCACATCCAACCCTGTTTTCTGCCTTTCTGTAGCTCTGTCCATCTCCTTTAGTGGGCAAGAGGTTGCAGACATAATATAGCCCTACTGATAAGATGCAGGGCTTGCTGGCATATGCTGGTAACAGTCCGCACTTCCCTTGTTGCTTGTCTTTTACAATCTCAGTTGTGCAGAGGCATGCATTTCACATGGGCAGTTACGGAGAAAGATAGAGGCGACAGAATCGTAGTATTTTCTGGAGGCAGACAACTTATTCTAACATGCCTGGCAAAAGTTTGCCAAAGCTGTAAAATAGAATTTGTCTATATTGCAAAGAAATTTTGAAATGCTTTTTGGTTGATTCCGCAAAAACTTGATGACTATATTTATGTTCTTCATGCTATGTGTTGTAAGGTAAGAGTAGGCAAACGTGGATTCCTGATGGTGACAGGTATAGTCTCCAAGCAGTGCATGAATGGATTTGCAGCTGTCTCCTATTCTTTCCTAGAAAGTATAAGAATTCTTAATCATGCTATTGCCTAATAAACATTGCAACCCATTTGCCTGAGCAAAGGGGAAGCAGGAATAGCAAGAGCCAGTATGACTCCATACCTGTGAGTCATATTCCGGTATCAGCTCAGTGGCAAAGTTGTTGAGAACTCCTGCTGTTCCACCCCATTTCTGACAGGCAGGTACCTGCTGCTTTCTGGGACTGTGCTGTTGTTCCCCAGCTAATCTGCGAGTCTTCTGCCTTGAATGAAAGCAAAGTCCAGTCAGGCTCCAATCTCAGGTAGGGAATGCAGTGTTGTTAATTGTTTTCCTTCAAATGACACCCTTACCTGTCTGTGTATACATTAGTGTACTATTAGGCTCATCAGACCAAGATGCAGGACTTGTACCAGGCCCTAACATAACTTGCAAAACTAGCTGCTTTTTTAGGTCTGAGAAATCTAGAGCTTGAGAATTAAATTCCCACATCTTAGATCCTGGCTGTCTCTGTAGAGTCCCTGAAGAGTGAATTTCCTGGAGTCCTTCCCTTAGCTCTCTGAAGTAGAGGAGATAACAGCTGAGTTCTCTGCTTTAATTAGACTAAGGAAGCAGCTCATAAAAGACTGGAAAAGAGAGCAGAAATCATCCAACCTCCTTGTGGAAATGCTGCATGAATAATGTTGGGAGGGAATCCGTAGCTCCGAAAAGTTAAATAAGCCAAACATTTGTCAATTGTTTTTTCCCATCTTTGCAAATTTCCCTGGTAACAGTTGGGTGAGTTGCTGATTCAGAACATGGTTCCATTTATTTGGTTGAAAAGTGATAAGAGTCGTAAATATTTCACAGGAATCTGTGACTCATAAGGATTTGGATTATTATTATGAAAACATTTGTAAAGTTATTGTCTTTCTTTTCATCAAGGAACGTTCACTTGAGAATCCATGCTAGGACTGTGTTGTTCATTGCTTATCTGTTTCTCTCCAGGGTTTAAAGCCTTAGTCACTGTGTCAGGGCACTAAAACAGTCTCTGGTGGTGTGGGTGACAGCATGTAAAATGAATGCCAATATTCAGACTATGTATAGACTGAAAATATTAGAATCAGGCAGCTATTGGGAGAAATAGCAATTGTTGTTGCATTCACAAAAAAAAAATCCAAATTAAAGCTAAGTGAGTTTATTTTTAGTATGTATTTCATTCACGAGGTAATACAATTTCTGGGCGACTAAGGGGGTAGACATATATAAATAGGTAAAGGAAGAAAGGATGAAAATACTAGCCCTGACGTTTCTTACAAAACAAATACAAAAAAATAGTATTTGCAATCTTTTGGGAAAGTTCTAGAATTAAATTATACTACATGTAATATGGGTACCATACAGTATACCAGCATAACAGGTCCAAACTAAAGAGCCCTAGCATGCTTATCTACATGGTATTTAAAGTGTAACTCTTTCTTTGGAGGGGATAGTTAAATAACTTCACCCCGCTGAGGTTTAGGGCTGCAGAGCATAGATCTGTCAGACCTCAATACTTAAGCCAATAAGTGTTTGTTCAAGCCTTGAAAGGAGCAGTGTTTTCATTATGGGTATTCATGTTATTGTGCAGTGACTGCATCCATAAATTGCTTATAGAAAAGTGAAAAGACTACAGACAGAACAAGTTACCAGTTGATGCAACTGCTTTCCCAGTGGAAACAGTTCAGGACCAGAGGAGATACAATTATAGCACATATTCAGCTGTCTGCTTCTCCAGAGTATTACATCCTAGCCAGACTGTGTGGCCAACCTTCTTTAAGATAAAGGGTATTACTGACATATCCACAGCGGTCTTGGGTACTTCTTTCTGTGGATCTAAAGTACTGAACAAGGACTTTAAAACCAAAGCAATCTCTATGATTATGTTAAACAATGCCATATTTGCTATACTCAGACCGGAAAATGATTTCTGTTCTGGAGGCTGTAACTTCCTTTTAAAAAAATTAAAAAATAAAAATCTCCCCCACCCCAAATTCTTTCAGAGAAACTCTTCTAAATCAAAGACAAGTTAACTAAGATAATCTGGGTATTAGGAAGTACAACTTTTGTATAAATATAACCTGGTAGAAAGTTATTGATTAGCATTTTTCTGCTTTGTAATACTGTATGGAGAAGGAACTGGTTGCCTCTTGCCCCTGTGTCACTGAACTCAGCCTGATAGACGTATTTAGACATTTGTGTTTGATATGTTTTGTAGTACATGTTCATAAATCTACAAATGACATGGCAAGAAATTGTCCAACACCAAGCAGGCAATCGTGTAAGGAAGAGACTAGTAAGTGTGCAACTAAAGTATTTTATTTTTTATCTTCAATCATATTGTCTGTCACTATAGAACAAGTTCTGTGAACAAAAGTTAAATTGTTCATATTCAAGGATCAGTGTTTTATTCAGTAAACATTTTGACAATCTATAGCTACTTTGAATTTAATTTAAAATTCACAACAGAATTTTTGCTTCAGTGTTGTCAATTTTAGTTATTTTTAACTAATACAAAACGTCCAGTGAAAACTTTTGTGAATAACTAAAATAGAGCCTGAATGATACTTCAAGGTATTGCATTAACAATTTAATTATTTCACAAAGCTGTATTAGTAGTTGATTCTCTATTATACCTCTGATAAGAGCAGAGCTCTTTTTAGGAACACCTCCATTGTCTTGTGCAAGCTAGAAATAATTTAATGTCTGTATGCTGCTTTGGCTACATAGATCTGTAGGCACACTTTCCTTTCCCCTTCTCTACATTCTGTCATGCCTGTCTGTTTAATGTAAAGGTAGAGATCACTATTTAAAATGGTTTTTGAAGTGTCACTTAAATCACTCTTGAATACTTAATACCTGGCAGAAGATTTTGGAATAGTACATAGGAAGTGCTGTTACTTTAAGTTTACCAAGTTGCAGGCAGAGAAATGTAATGTTAGTTATGAAGTATAGGTTTAGAGCTCAGGATTCATCCATAGTACCTAAAATGCAGCTTCTCATGTTTTGCCTGCATATTATTTTAAGTCATACCATTGATGGACTTCTGTTGCTATGGAAATATTAGAAATGCTATTTTAACATGGAACAGCTAATTGTTCTACTACTGTCATGGAAACAAACAGTATTTTCTTGCATCTGTGATGATGCCTAGTTGGATGGGTGAAATTGAAAAATGGCACCGTAAATCCAGCAGAGAAGCAATGAAGAACTGTCACCAAGTGTTTTGCATGTATAACAGTGTTGAAACACCCCAAACCAGGCTTATTTTTGTTCTAACTTTAAATAGAGTTTGAAGGAAGTCAGAGCATTTGATAACAAAGGAAAGCCAAGCCTTGTGTAATAGAGCACACAGAATACATTTAGTAGGTAATCCTGGTTTCACAATCACTGAACGTAACACAGGAACGATACTTATATAAATCAAGTTGTCTTAAAGCTTGGAGTATGTCCTGGTTTGAGTGACACAAGGCTAATTTCTCTTCTAATACTTGGGAGAACTGCACTTTTAGAAGACTCTAGTGGCTGAATTTGTGAAAATATTTATTTTATAGCCAGCTATAGTATGCGGGTTTCAAGGTCTCAGTGTTTTCGAGCTCAGCAGGTGCAGGGATGAGGAGGAGCGAGACCTGGGCACTTGACCCAAGCTGGCCAACAGGATTATTTCACACCATGGACGTCACATTCAATACAAATTAGAAACTCTGCTGTGAAATGCTCTCACTCCCTTAATGGCTGTGATCCTGAGAACTTCTTGTCCCTGGTGCCAGACCCCTGAGGCCTTCCCTTCCTCCCAAAGCCGTAGCGCTTGCAGTTTCTGACATTTGCTGTCCAGTGCTGGGAGTGCACAGCTTCCTACGGATAGAATTGGCTGAGTATAATCCTTGTATATTTTATATTGGTATTGGGATCAATATTGGTTCTTTAGTGTTATTACTGCTAATTATTTGGTCTTATTCTATTAAATCTATTTATATTTCAGCTCTTGGGTTTCCTTGTTTTTTTCCCTGATTCCCCTTGCCAGGTGGGGAAGGGTCATTGGGTGACAGAGTAATTGTCTAAACGACAATAAATTGTTGTGGGTTTCTCAAACCACAACAGAGTATCACCTCGCTCAATGATTTTATGCACCTCAGTGTCCAGCCCCACCACACCAAATGTAGCTACTTTATCTGGGAGCTTCTGCTCCCTGTGCAGTAAAGAGGTCTTTGCAGAGCATATATTTTCGCCAGGAATTGAATTCCTGAACAGTCTTGCTCTGTAGTTGAGCATGAGCTCTGATTGTAGCTGGTTTTGGTTAGGCGACATAAGTAATGTGATTTTGGTTTCCGTTGCACTCGATACCTTTTTGTGTGGCACGTGTTTGTATTGTTGAATGATTTAACAGGTCTTTTAAATTATTTTTTAATAGCAAAATTGTTAGAAGTCATATTATCAGCACATAGTAGACTAATAGCCTGGATATTTTTAAACTATCTTCACTGCTAAAAACTGTAAAATTTGCCTGAAAATTTCACTGGTTAGATATTTTGCTTATCAAAATAAACAGACCGGGTTAACTGTGCAAAACAAGTATTTAAATAATAGTAATTAATAATGGATAAACTTAATCTAACTTCCATTTGGATTTGTTTGTGTTCTAGAATATGACTGTCAATTATTTTTTTATGTATATGAATGAATGTCCTTTGATGATGACTACAGACACTGGATAGGAAAGTGTTCTTATATAGTAAATGTCCCTGATTGTCTTTGCATTTGACCTAAACAATTTGATCTAAAAAACATGAGTAAATGGGACTAATTCAGATTCTACCTTCTACTTAGCATATTGCCTAGTGCCAGAACTTTGGCAGTGGTTCTTCCCCTCCTGCTTTCTGAGAGACATGAAAACTAGCAAGCAGAGATAGCTTCCTGATTTAGGATTTGTTTGGTGCAGTCATTGACTGATGCTTTGAAACATTCCCTTTTCCTTTTCAGACCCGTGGGCAAAACTGTGACGTTACTGTTTACTGAGTACTCACACGTGGGTGCGCCTTTGTTTTATGTTAAAGACTGCCTTAAAGCTTCTCTCACTTTTCTAAACCTAGAAACAACAGGGAGGCATCCTGTGAGCAGGAGGGTGCTGGCCACACATCTCGCTGTGTCATCACTGCGCTCAGTAGAGTGTCAAGGCTACAGGCTACACTGCCATTGCCACTCTACATACAAAAGATGGCCAGGTGACGTTTCTTTCTAGTGGGAAGTAAATGGTGTGATTTATTGCATTGCTTATCGAGCAATGAATTATATACTTGTTCTGTCTCACAGAAGTCTTCATTTCTGAATTCATTGCACTAATTCAGCTCTTCAAAGCATCAACAAATCTGTGATCCTTATGAGAACACAGGTGTGTCAGCCCTGATCCTCTGGGCCATGCTGTGTTCTGTCGTAGGATTGTTCATGGCTCTCAAGTCTCTATCCTATAAACACTTTGAGCTATACAGACCTACTTTTTCAACTTCTGATTACTTAATTGTTCTACAAGTTATTTTTATAGAAAACATCACACGTGGGATAACTTGTTCTAGTCACACGTAATCTCAGATCTGTCTCTGATGTGCAGATCCTGTCAGATGCTCACACAAGGTCATTCCTCTGTGCCTCATCTCAATTGCTCAGTTCAGTCAAGAATCTGTGCAAAAGTATATTCTGCTTTCAGTTCCTTGACATAGCAAAGGACAAGTCCACTCTGAAAATATATGAACTGCCCAATTTTAATAGTAATGAAATATATTGAGGAAATTCACATAATTTTTAATTGCTTCAAGATCGCCTGGAAAAAATTACTTTCTCTCTATTCTACTTTGAAATTTAAAATAGAGACTTAGCAAAAAGATGGGTGTTCATAATAATATATTTTTGGGTGCAGCAAGTGAGTAGTTTTTCTTCCGCAATAAAAAGAAGATTTTTTTCTATAAAATAACAGAATGTATGGTTAAATAGATATTTTAAAGGAGAGGTCATTCAGACAAACGGAAAAAATACATAAAATTGACTGCTCTCTTTTTAGTCACTTGACATCTAGATTTGTATGGGTTATTCTGACAGAGATATGATCCTTTAAGAATATATCTTATTCAGCTAGTCTTTAGTTCAACAGCCATCACAGCTAGAACTGTTGGAATTTATCAGTGAAACCTATACAGGAGACAAACACATTTTGTGTTTCATAATAATAGTTATAAAATCAGGGAACAACATGAGTTCTGTAATGAATGGATTTTCTTGTCTGCTGTAATAAGTGTCAGTTATGTAAGGAGGAGGCAGAATTATACCTGATTTTATTTATTTAAATGTCAGTCTGCAGCTGCAGAAGCAATTGTATAGATTTTTTTCAGACTTTTTTTCTTTTCAGAAAAGAAACTTGTATTTCTGAAATATGCAGTACTTGAGCATTTTTTCCCCAATTGTGAACATTTTCCATTCTCATTGGGAAAAAACATCATGGGAATAATCACATATTACGAATGGCCTTGAAAAATAAATAAACCATGTCTTCTATTGTTGTTAAGAGAGTTACGGGCATCTTACCCATCTGTCCTCCTCCTGTGTTCTATGTTATTATTCTACAAAGTCAGTTCTTCCAGAGAATCTATTTGACTTTTTTATTTTCCTTATAAGAAGCTTACAGGACAAAAAGCAATAGAAATTCACCTCAATATTGTTCTTGAGGAGCTATTTTCCCTTACTGCCTTGAACAAGCTCCTTGTATAAAAAATGAAATAGAAGGAAAACATAAAACTGTCTGCCTTTTATCCCTCTCATTTAATGAAGCAAAATTCTCCTGCAGAGTGCCTTGGAGTATTTAAAACAACTAGTGATACAGTAGTTACAGACTGAAGAAAATATCGCTGCCTTGTGTGGTGTTCTAGGTGAAGCTTTGCAGGAGTGATGAAGATGAGCTTCCCCAACTTCATGTTGCCAGAAGTGGGGAATTACAGAGGCACTGGAGCCGCTCCTGACGAAGGAATGTGAGAGTCAGTAGTGACACTGCGCGCATACTTAGTCATAAGCAGTGTTGCTGGCCTGCCTGGCTGCCCTTGCCTTTTAGAAGAGGTTAAAATGGTAATGGCAATTTAAAAGAGGTACCAAAGAGAAACTAGAGTTTTCTGTAAAGGCACAAACACTCAATAATAAGTCCTGTTAATCACAAGTAATATTTCATCCTTATGGCTGTTCCTTGGTTAGGTGTTTGTACCACATCATCTCAAGCTACTAATACTGTCACTTTGGTTAATGATGAGCTCCAAGGTTAATGGCTTGACACAGTGATGCCTTTTGATCCTCTTGAAGTCCTCTGTTACTCTCCTTTCCCCGTTTATGTACAGCAGTGCATAAGGTCGTATATCTCTTGAAAGAGCAGGCACTTGATGTAAATACCATTACAACTGGAATGAAAAAGCATGATCGAATAGTGTATCTCTAAGCCAGAAATAAGAAACAGGTAGTGTCATTGCTAGTTAGGCCTGAAAAATGCTGTAGCTTTTGCTTAATTTGCTAGGTTAATGAGCATCAGAAACGTTCTGACAAAATGTTCGTGACTTAATAATTGAGATGACTATCTGGAATAGATACTGATAAATATTTAAAAGGTTTCCTTTACTTGTTATTTTGAGGAGAAAGCTGTTACTAGAAAATCTAGCCAATAAGCTTTTTTGTAATGAAACATAGTTGGAAAATGTCATGTTAAAAAGATCTCTGCTGGTTGTGATCCAAAATTCTACCAGTAAAATATTCTATAAGTTTACCAATATCTCTGTGTATAGTCACAAAGAACCAGAACACAATGAAGCTGCCATGTGTGAAGGAATCCTCCCAAAAGGGAAACCCAACACTCAATATTCACTCTAAATACTGATATAGCAGAAATTATCTAGACTGTGTTCATCCTCATTTTGTGTTGTCATTCACAAGGTATAAAACAGAGTAATTGATTTTGTTTCCTCTAATAAACACAGTCCTCTCGTTTTTTGTGGAATGTAACTTTACAGTTGCTGAAGAGGTTTGTTGTCTGAAAAATTCATTGCTATTTAGTGTACACTTGCATCCAGCTTTAGAATTAATGCCTTGTATTCACATCACTGAGCAACTATTCTGCATCATGTGTAGTGGAAAGTTGATTTAGGCAATTTTCCCTATAGATTTGTGCATATGTCACCTTTGGGCAAAAGATGAGCTAATAGAATTGAAATGAATGTAATTGGCAGAAGGTCAACCAGGGAGCTGTATGTGTCTAGAGTTTCCAGAAAAGCCAGAGTTGTTTCATGTTGGCGTATTACTTGATTAGTATGCAGGTAAGGTGATTGTGCCTCAACAGAATAATTGGATCATTCAAATATCTGCAAACCCTGGTGTATCTACAAAGCCTGAACAGTGATTAGATCCTGCCTGTTCATCGCAGCAAGCCTTGAAATTCTTCCCACTGTGAAAAACTAATTTTCTGTGGGAATTTATTAAATAAGAAATCTGCATGCCACTTTACCTTGTAAGCATTACCAGCAGAATACAAAGATTTCTTTTGACTTTGATGTATGCACTTCATGGATGCTTTTATATCATTGTTTTGTTATTTTTCTGCATTCAGCACAAATTCCAGTATTTCTTTGTTACATAGATTTCTGGAGAAGAGTTGCATCTCCATTCAATGATAAAACAGCAGTTCATTTAAAGAGAAGGAAAGAGGGGAAGAGTGTGCTGTGGAAAAAAAGAGACACAATTAAAACATGACAATACATTTCAGTTGTTAAGAAAAAGCGAGAACAAATATTCACAAATTGTTGCATTTCAATATTCATATTTCTGTGCAGAAATTGGCTGCTGCTGCATCAGTAAACAAATTTTATCATGTCATCTGATTTTTGTTTTAAAACCAGAATGGTAATCTGTGTTAATAAGGAACAATGAGTATTACAGTGCACGATTTCTGTGCTGCCCAGCAGATTTAAAAAAAAAAAAAAAAGAAAAAAGAAGGCATCTAAGCTTTCTATCAGGTTTACATTTTATATTTAATCCATATACAGAAGTGCTCTGAAGAGCAAAATAACAAGGTCCTTTCTATACTTACAAAATGAACTCATGCTGTATCTTGAATGCCTTGGAGCCAGTGTCTCAGTCAAAATACCTTTTCAGTAAGAGGATGTAGGGTGTGATTCATCTGATCTCAGCTAATGGCAGTCAGCTTGGTTGGAGTGGAACAGAATAGTCCAAACATCTGCCCTTCTTTTCTGTGGTTTTTCTTGTGTTTTTAAGTACTTAATGGCTGTCCTACAGCTACTCCTGGAAACCCATCTAAAGTTATAAACACAGTATCACTTAAGTTACAGTGTAGCAGAGCCACAGTGGAAGATAATCACCTAAAAAGGGTAAATCCTCTTGGGTTAAGAAAAAGTGGTATGCAGACCTAAATGAATAATTCATGGAAAAAAAATTTTTTCAGCTTGCAGAATGGTTTGAGATTCTCTCAACTGTGTATTAATTATTCAAATGTTTCTGAGAAATGTTTTTCTTAAACTTTATTGTAAATATTGGAAATTTGAGATTGATTCTTGCAACGACTGATTTAGAAAACTGTATGGGCTTCCCAGATCTTAATTGGTTGGGTACACAAGCACCTACATGACTATATTTGGTGTAGATTTAAAACTTGTTTTCAATAAAATCCCTGTCTAATGAAACTGAAAAACTCCCTCTTCACAAACTTTCTGTAGTAAAACACAACAGCTTTAATTTTTTATGAAAGTGAGCATCCAGCACAGTATAAGATAGCCAAAAGTAATTCATTTGGAAACTCAAATGGTTCTTTAAATACTTTTTCCTGCATAATTTACACAGCTCTACTTGTGTGATACTTATCACTTCTTATTAGTGTTGAATTTATATTACTCAATAGGGGAATATTTCTTTGTTCCTTCTCTTATAAGCTATAATTATCTCTCCATTGCTACATGTCAGTATCGAAGTGGTTTGAGGTTGGTACATTAAATACTCATATATTTGTGTAATGTGACACAGTCTTGCCATAAAGAAAATCCCAAACTGTAACATAAACTAAGTCATACTGCTAGCTTTTCCTCATTTGTGCAAAAAGGAGGAAAGTGTGTCGTTGCCTTGATAGTTTCATATGCATAGATGTAGTGCTGAGGGACATGGTTTCATGGTGGACTTGGCAGTGCTAGCTTAACGGTTGGACCTGATGATCTTAAAGGTCTTTTCCAACCTAAATGATTCTATGATTCTGTGAAATACAAAAGGCTGGTGTATTTTTAGTATTTTTGCTGGCTGCTTTGAGGCCCTTTGGAGGAAATGTCTATTGGATCGCTGTCTAAAGTAGTGCCACAGCATGAACTCACAGACCTGGGTACTGGTAATGGATGGACTATCTACTTGAAATAGCTTTTTGACACACATGTGATGTTTTACATAAGAGATGGAAATGTATTGTTAATGTCCTTGCTAAGTTCCATTCAGGTAAGTACATTTTGCTTGCTTTGCCAGAGTAATTACGGTTTGCTTACCTTGCCATAGCTCTTCCTCTGATTTCAATCAGATAAAATTAATCAGCAGTTTCCTGTAAAAACTTACATGCTGATTCTGCAAATACATAATGTCTGTTGTGTTGTGTTCCACAAATGACTGCATTTCAGTGATGATTACAGTAATACATCTGGAGAGGAACATGGGAAAGGTGCTGTAGAAATGTAAGCTGGTATTACTACCTCCTTTCTCCTGCTCTCTTATCTGTATCCAGTTCTGTATCCAGTGCCCTATTTTTACCTTCTAGTCTGTGACTCCTAGCCATTAACCTCTGATGTGGATTTTTTTCAAATGCTTTTTTAAAAACTAAATGCACTACAACCACAGTATTTTTGTTATCTGCCACAGCAGTAATATCTTCAAAGAACTCTAGGAGATTAGTTGAGCATAACCTCCCCTGCCTAAATCTGTGCTGGCTACCCTTCATCATACTGTGTTCTCTCGAGTGCTCTTCAACCTCATGCTTTATTTTTCTCCTTCAATTGACTTTAGTTAAACTTAGGATGTATATGTGGAGTTTACATGAAGATTAGGCATGGGTGAACAAGTTATCAGCGAGCTTTTAAATGAGGAACAACAAAAGAGAAAAACGATTCTCCAGCCTAGGAAAAAAGGTGACTGGGGGAGCTTATGAGAAAGGTCTATAAAACCTGATTGAAATTGAGAGGATTAATAGGAATGATAGTTCATTGTCTCTTCCACTGCAAGAATTAGGACACACCAAATGAAACTAGCATGCAGCAGATTCAAAACTAAAGGAGCTGGTTATTCATGGAACCTGTAATTAAGCCGTGGCATTTCTTACTGTCAGATTTTATGGTTGATAAAGTTTACATAGGGTCAAAATGAGACTGGACAAATTTATGCAAGAGAAATCTGTCAAGGTCAGTTAAATGTCAAGACACTGAAATGTGAGGAAGTCCTCAGGCTACAAATAACAGGGAATTAGCACTAAATGTTAGCCCTGTTCTTGGGCTCTTTCCTTGGCATCTTCTGCTAGCCATGGGATACGGAGCTATGTGGACATCTAGTGTGGCCTGATCTAGCCTTTGTTTTAAATTTCTCTGAGCCTGCTGTAGTTCTAATTGAAAGCTTCCTGATAATCTAAATCTTCAAGAATTTTCATCTGTATGTAGATTGACATAGGTTTTGGACTCTAGTTCTCACAAGAATAGAAGTTTAAAGTGGCTAAAGCGCTAGCTAAAATTCACTGTTGGGCTTAGTGCCAAACATGTTTTGCATAGTTTGCAGAAATTCAGCATTCAGACAACCTGTGCACTGATTGCAGATAGTTTGAAGTTATAGCAGAAAATGCAAATGACTCCATTTTATCTCTGTCTTGAGTTTAGAATTTGTGATTGGTTGGGGTTTCTTAGTCTTAATTAAAAGTTTATTTTTCAGAGCTGTAGAGTTTTCTTTTTCCTGATGAACTATTTCCGCTCATCCTCCTCCCAAGGGACAGAATTATCTAGAACAAGGTTGAAGGAAACATTAATTAAACTTAGTGATAAAATAAAGTCTACAAAGACAGTGTTTTGAGTTCCTTGTCAATTAATGTCCTTCTATAAGAAGTCTTAAAATTTCCATAAATGTCATCACTAAAGGTAGCATTACAAAGCAGAGTATGTTTACATTGTCAGAGTGGGCTTGCCAGGATATCAAAATCTGAAATATAGGAGCATAATCACTTCCTATTTGCTTGCTTGGACTTTCAAGTCAGTGCAGTAACGTAAATGTGTTTTTTTCTGGTGACATACAAAAAGATGTTATGGTTAGTGTTATCTTTTTTGTTTAAAAAATTATGATAGGTTTTATCTTTTTTGTTTAAAAAATTATTATCAGGAAACATATAGAGGTAGGGGAGTTGGTATCAGATTGCCAGAGCTGACCTGGCAACAGAGTTAACATTCTGATGGAGTGGGGAAGAGAGAGAGACAACAAAACAGATTCTTTTCTATTGATATTATATTCAGTTTTACCAGTCTTAAAACCCTGAATCAGAAAGCGAAGTGGTAATCAAAGAAAATAAGCAAAAGATCACGTGCTGCTATCTCAAAAGAAAATAGTTGAAATATTTAAATAAACAATATAGTTTGGTCTCTGAAAATAATGTCAATTACTAGCCATCCTCTAGCTGTGGAAAAATTGCACATGTGGGTTGTTTGTTTTTTTAAAGTATTTTCTAAAAGCAGTTGATTTTAATAGGCAATTCATGAACTTCAATACATGCCCAAGCAATTTCAATTTAGTGCAGCATAATCTAGAACTTCAGCTGTACTAGTAGCTTGGCATTTCTAATTCTATAGAGCCACGGAATACCTGAGCTGTTAAGTCAGCTTTTACGTCCAATTGCACTAAAATGGGAAATAAAAGTATTAATAAGTAGAGGTAATTATTAGTGTGATACTAGAGTAGTAATACCATTTTGCTCAGCTAGAATTTTTCTTCTTTGCTTTTATGTTCCAGAAAGATGTGGTTGAGTTAGTCAGAAATGTTAATGAGAAATGAACTTTTAAATCTCATGCCAGATAACTGACACTGAGAAGGGAAAAGAATAACTATAGCTGTGCCCTACTGGATTGATCTGATGGTGGCTTAATGTAGGAAAACATTTTTCTTAGTACCAGTGGACACTAAGTTTAGCCTGAGACAGTTTCTGACTAATCACAGCTACAGATCACAGTGTTCAAATACTTAGCAGTGATGAAACCATTTTTGTTCACTCCATCAGAGTAGAGAAATCTGTAAAGCTAAATATTTGAATGTTTTTGTGTAACAAATGCGTTCATGGAAATCAAAATTTGCTCACTGACAAGCCACAAGTATGAAATGCAGCTATCTTCATAGGAGAAGTTATTCATGGCAAATTATTCAGTCAGCTCTAGCAATTTATTAACATTAGTCAAAGAACCTTTTAACAGAAAATGGAACAAGTCTTCATATTAATCACATGACATGATCTTTTTTGGTAGTTTATATCAAGTCATGTCAAACTAGCGCTTCAATCTCATCTCATAAAATGTAGATTGTAACATACATCACAGCATAAGGATCATTTCTGAATTTCTGGAGACAAAAATACATCCGGAAAGACACTGAAGGAATTAATAAGTTTTTGTTTGAAATTGGGCAGAGGAGTCTCTGGTAGGAAGACATGGTAGTGGTGGGAACAGGACAGGAATTGTCCTGGGAGTCCTCCTTGGTTACTGAGAGCACAGACTGAAACAAAACACCCGCTTATGGGAGGAAATCAGACATTTCAAGGGGATTGAGCAGAGGGCTGAGGAATTAAGAGTTGCTTGATAGCTTTGGTCAGAGAGTAGAACAAATATAGCTAAGAGAAGATAAAATAAAACAGTAGGAAAATAAATGTGGATGTGTACATGTTCCTATACACCTATGTCACAATGAGAATGCTTAGAGCTATCGCTGGCTGTCTTTATAAACGTGAGTGCTGATTCCCAAGAGAGAAGAGTGCTTTTTTTAAAAAAAAATTTTTGAGTGATTTTTTTTCCTGTTCTTTTGATAGTGGAATAAGGTGCCTGATAACTTGTTCTATTTCAGCATTGAAAGTCTACAGAATGATTTTGAAGATTTCGGCCAATCATTCTTTTAATTAAGCACTTTAAAAGTTCAGTGAGACTGAATAGCAAGATTGAAAGAGTGGAAGTTTTAAGATGAACTGACAATTATTCATGGGTCATCCCTTCTCAGATTTCATTTAATCAAAGACCCAATAAAAGCACACATTGTAAGGTGGTTCATTTTTTATAATTTCTTTAACTTTTTAATCTCATTTTTAAAATTATAAGTCATTAAGAGACTAATTCTGAGATTCCCTCCAGAGTTTTCTTAATCAGGCACATTTTATTCTGTCTGTGGTAGCTCTGCATTAAGACTCACTGAGTAAAGTTAGGCTCTAGAAGGAAAGGGGGGTGCAAGAGAGCTTCCTCCAAGCTCAAGATCGGTGTATTCCTAGGAGCGAGATACCAGGCAAAGGAAGCAGGAAACCTACATGGATGAGCAAGGAGCTTCTGGAAAAGCTCAGGTGGAAAAAAAAAAGTTGACAGAATGTGGAAAAAGACTGGCCACTTGGGAGGAGTATAGGAACATTGTCAGGGTATGCAGGGATGCAACGAGGAAGGCTAGGGCCCACTTGGAATTAAACCTGGCAAGGTATGTCAAAGGCAATAAGAAGGGCTTCTTCAAGTACATCAGTAGTAAAAGGAAGACTAGGGAAAATGTGGGCCTGCTGCTGAATGAGGTAGGTGCCCTGGTGACAGAGGATGCAGAGAAGGCAGAGTTACTGAATGCCTTCTTTGCTGCAGTCTTTACTGCTAGGGCCGCCCTTAGGAATCCCAGACCATGGAGGTAAGAGAGAGAGCTTGGAGAAAGGAAGATTCTCCCATGATCAAAGAGGATTGGGTTAGAGCTCATTTAGGCAAACTTGACACCCACAAATCCATGGGCCCTGATGGGATGCACCCATGAGTGCTGAGGGAGCTGGCAGATGTTATTGCAAAGCTGCTCTCCATCATCTTTGAAAGATCCTGGAGAACAGGCGAGGTGCCTGAGGACTGGAGGAAAACCAGTGTCACACCAGTCTTCAAAAAGGGCAAGAAGGAGGACCCAGGAAACTACAGGCCAGTCAGCCTTACCTCCATCCCTGGAAAGGTGATGGAATGGCTTATCCTGGATGTCATCTCTAAGCATGTAGAGGAAAAGAAGGTTATCGGGAGTGGTCAACATGGATTCACCAAGGGGAAATCATCCCTGACAAATCTGATAGCCTTCTATGATGGCATGACCGGCTGGGTAGATGAGGGGAGAGGAGTGGATGTTGTCTGCCTCGCCTTCAGCAGCAAGGCTTTTGACACTGTCTCCCACAGCATCCTCATAGGTAAGCTTAGAAAGTGTCAGTTAGATGAGTGGACAGTGAGGTGGATTGAGAACTGGCTGAATGGCAGAGCTCAGAGGGTTATGATCAGCAGCGCAGAGTCCAGTTGGAGGCCTGTAGCTAGCGGTGTTCCCCAGGGGTCGGTACTGGGTCCAGTCTTGTTCAACGTATTCATCAACGACCTGGATGAAGGGACAGAGTGTACACTCAGCAAGTTTGCTGATGACACAAAACTGGGAGGGGTGGCTGACACACCGGAAGACTGTGCTGCCATTCAGCATGACCTGGACAGGCTGGAATGTTGGGTGGAGGGGAACCTCATGAAGTTCAACAAGGGCAAGTGTAGGGTCCTGCACCTAGTGGGGAGTAACCCCATGCACTATTACAGGTTAGAGGCTGACCTGCTGGAAAGCTGCTCTGCAGAGAGGGACCTGGGAGTCCTGGTGGACAAGTTGACCGTGAGCAGGCAATGTGCCCTTGTGGCCAAGAGGGCCAGTGGTCTCCTGGGGTGCATCAAGAAGAGTGCGGCCAGCAGGTCGCGGGAGGTCATCCCCCCCCCCTCTACTCTGCCCTGGTGAGGCTACATCTGGAGTACTGTGTCCAGTTGTGGGCTCCCTGGTACAAGGACAGGAGCTACTGGAGAGAGTCCAGCGGAAAGCTACAAAGATGATCAAGGGAATGGAGCACCTCTCTTAAAAGGCTGAGAGACCTGGGTCTGTTCAGCCTGGAGAAGAGAAGACAGAGAGGGGATCTCATCAATGCTTCTAAATATCTAAAGGGCGGGTGTCAAGAGGATGGGGCCAGACTCTTTTCAGTGGTGCGCAGTGACAGGACAAGGGGCAAGGGGGACAAGATGGAACACAGGAAATTCCATCTGAACATGAGGAAAAACTTCTTTACTTTTGAGGGTGGCAGAGCACTGGAACAGGCAGCCCAGAGAGGTGGTGGAGTCCCCTTCTCTGGAGATATTCAAAACCCGCCTGGATGCCATCCTGTGCAACCTGCTCTAGGTTACCCTGCTCTGGCAGGGGGGTTGGACTAGGTAATCTCCAGAGGTCCCTTCCAACACCTACCATTCTGTGATTCTGTAAATACCTGTTTAAGTATACAGCTCTGGCTGCGTAGCATTGAAAGTACACATGTGCAGAACTGAAGTGCATTGGTAAATTGGGCCTAAAACATGATATTGTTAAGAAAGTAACAATACTATCATTAAATTAACTGAATACATTGGGAAATTAATTTGACAGCATTTTGTTGTTACGTAGATTACCTTAATTCTTTTATAGGATACTGCAATAAATGCAATTTTAAATTTTAACTGTTTACTGATCAAATATAGTGCTCACTTCTTCCTGTTTTAAAATGTAAGGACAAAGCATACTTTATTATTCCTTTCACAAAAATGGGCTGTATTCTTCTGTCTCCTCTTCTATATTGGATGAAGGGCTGAAGCAGGAAACATTACCTGGCTGAATAAGGCAGAAACCACAGATATTTTTTCTATATCATATATATAACCACAGATATGTTTCTATATCCAATGAAAAACTGTGGCTTTTAGCACACCTTTGATTTTCAAAGCTTTGTGAATGAGGAAGAAATTTGCGTTAAGAATATTGACTGAGCTGTAAGTGTTTGAGCTTACAAATCAGAAAGTTACTGAGAAAATTCCTTACCCTAAGGCATGAACAGGGCTCTAGCTGCTCTTTAGCATCATAATCCTCTCCATTATTTCATGAAAACTAGTTTGTTATCTTTATTTGTAGTTTAAATTCTGTATCAAATACATTCGTTTCAGTCCTTTAATGTGATAAATCTCAGTTTTCCAATTTACCAAGAATTACTGACCAACAGACAAAAAAAAATTCATTTAGATAATTAAAAATATGCATTGTCTGGCAGTTCTGTCATCATCCCAATATCAAACAATGTTGTATACTATACTGGTACAACAGGATGCACCAAACTCTGGAATGGAGTCTTAAATAGAATAGAGTTTATACAGATGAAATATCTGATAAAGGATGCTCTGGCTGTGCACAGAGTTCAGTTATATGGTAAAAGAACTTTGCACACCATGAAAGTGCCTTGATCAGAGCTGAAACCAGAAACCACAGTCATAAATGTGATTAATTTCATTACTGCTAAAGAAGAGGCTCAAAATCCGCTTGAAAATTCTGCATGGATACTGAATGGTATACAAAATAGAGTCGCTGGTCTAACTTTTGCTGAGATACAAGTATAAATCATAAATATTCAGCATTAAGCCTTCCCAAGTACTATATAATCAAATTGAGACACAATTGTTACAGCTGTGACAAGTAAAACAATGCAGCAAATGCCACCAGTGTGTGACTAATTTACTAGACTCATAAGGACAAATAGCAAAGTTTGAAAACTTTGTCTATAGAAACTCGATCTAATTGACTTTCACTGGGACTTGGAATTTAAAAAAAGGCAATCCTTTAAAACAAGATTACAGAGTTCTTATAATGACAGCTTCAAAGCAATTCTGAACTATACATCATCCAAGACCCCAGTTATACATACAAACAAGACAGTACTTAGTAAACCTCAATAGAATTTTCTGTAGTCTACCTTAACAGAATGCAAGGAGCAAGGTAAATCAGTTCATCTTTCTAGGTATGAACCTGGCTTTTCAAATTGCTCAGCTCCCTACTGTTTCTTGGAGAGGGATGGAAATCTGCCCTCTTTCTGTTGAAGCCTCATAGAAGCTGTTAAGTATTCAAAAGGAGTTGTTTGGGTTTTCTTTAAGCTGGTTAGTAATTTGTAGAATAGAATTTGAATTAAACTAAAATATTTTTGCTCTTTGGGCTGTGTTTGCAACTTCCTTAGTATCCCCTGCTTAATCTGTATTAAGAGTGTAAACAGAACATTTGGAGATACAGGCTCAGTGCTCATAAGCTGTTCTGTTCAGGGGTGGCAGGGGTGACTTTACCCTCCCTCCCGCACCCCTCTGCTCTCCGACAGGTGGCTATGAATGTGCTGCATAAATAAGCACAACTCTATCTTGCCACAGTGATTCCACATAGATGCTAGAGTACAGAAGTTTCTGCATCAGCAGTCTGGGATCATAATAGACTGCAAGGTAAATTGAAAGCTGTTCACTTGCCTTTAAACTGCTTTGTTTGGGTCCTGATGTTCTTCACAAACAATTAAATTTAAAACCATCTCTGGGAGATTTCACTCTCTTCCAGAAATGAGTTAATAAGAATTTTCAATTTCTTGTTGTAAGTCTTAGGCAGAGCTGGAAGCTATTAGAACAAAATTGCACTTTGTTGTGTGTAACGATGCAGTATGCCTTTTCAGCCCACTGTGGTCTCTGCAACACATAAAGGAGGCCATTTCCTCATCTTTTCCTCTTGTTATCCAGTCTCTGAACTTTAGGTGGATCCCCAAGTTCTGGTAGGATTGACTCTATGTATAATGAGATCATTAAAATTATTTTAATTTCTGTAATAGTATTGGGAAATGGAATAGGTGACTGCTAATATACGTATTGCCTGCACCTTCTGAGCCCTTTTGTTAATCCCTATCCTCACAGAGATGTGGCCAGCAGGTCGCGGGAGGTCATCCTCCCCCTCTACTCTGCCCTGCTGAGGCCGCACCTGGAGTACTGTGTCCAGTTCTGGGCTCCCCAGTTCAAGAAGGACAGGGAACTGCTGGAGAGGGTATAGCAGAGGGCTACAAAGATGATTAGGGGACTGGAACATCTTTCTTATGAGGAAAGGCTGAGGGACTTGGGTCTTTTTAGTCTGGAGAAGAGAAGGCTGAGGGGGGGATCTCATCAATGCTTATAAATACTTAAAGGGAGGGTGCCGGGAGGATGGGACCAGTCTTTTGGCAGTGGTGCCCAGTGATAGGACAAGAGGTAATGGGCACAAACTTGACCATAGGAAGTTCCATCTGAACATGAGGAGGAACTTCTTTACTTTGAGGGTGGGAGAGCACTGGAAGAGGCTGCCCAGAGAGGTGGTGGAGTCTCCGTCTCTGGAGATGTTCCAAACCCACCTGGATGCATTCCTGTGCAACCTGCTCTAGGTGACCCTGCTCTGATGTGCAGACGTCCCTTCCAACCCCTGTGATTCTGTGATTGTGTGAAATGCGCCTTTTTCACCTGGAGCATTATGCTTTACTTAATGAAGTGCAGAGATTCTTCTCTTACTCTGAAATCTTGGATGGTGGTCTTTGTTAGGTAACAGACCACCAGGCTTTAAGGACTCGGTGATTTGATTCAGCATGTGACAAATTTTATTTCTTAAGAACATTTCAGGAATGCTTTTTATCTGAAAGCCAATCTAAAGGTGTGCTGGTTGATTCTGTGTTACGGTGCAAAGCAACAGCTAATTAGACATTTCTCTTACTCTTACAGAGACAGCCTGTGAATCATTTGCTCTGATCCTTTTCTTAATGTTTAATAAATTCTTGGCTGTTACACTTTTATTCATTAACTTCAGTTTTGAAAGGATCGACTCAGCTTTTTCAGTTGTGTACCTGAACATGAAAGAATAGAGCCAGGATGCTTGATTCTTTCAAGTCACGGTCCCTGATGCCTCCAAACTGATTTGATGATCGTTATCCTGCTGTAGTAATTTAAGCACCTTATTGCCAGGATGCTTTCTAAGAGTGCAATTAGAAACTCTGAGCTGTTAGTCTAAGCTGTGCTCTGCTTCCATATTCTTGGTTGAGAGCATTTCACATTTTCTCTGTCAGTTTTGAGAATCTCGATTGGGCTAATGATGTTCAAATGCCCTTTGAACAGAGAGACAGTAACCTTCTGCCTTTCTTGCACTTTTTTCAGAACACTAGTTTTAAAAAGTTTCTGGGGATAAGAAAAAGCCTGAGAATAAATATATGATTAAAAATATCAGTGTTTTGGAAGTGCTGGATAATGTCAGACAAATCTTTGGAGGCAGGTTCTAGTACCAATAGTTACTATGTAGAAATGCCTTGGTTTTACTTCAGTAGGTAAATTCTATAGTATTCCCTAGGAATAACTCTCAAAAATACTTGGTTTTAGCAGCTTCTCACCCCTCTTGTTTTGTAATTTTGTAATGTTTATTTGCATTAGTAAAATTGTACATTTTACTAGCAGCTGATTCAGAGAG
Organism: Burhinus oedicnemus; assembly: GCA_008921705.1. Lineage (NCBI taxonomy): Eukaryota > Metazoa > Chordata > Aves > Charadriiformes > Burhinidae > Burhinus > Burhinus oedicnemus. The sequence continues at coordinate 2,759,234 of VFFE01007232.1, read as the reverse complement.
ATAACTCTCCCTTGTGAACTAGCAGAAAACCAGTATCAGAACAGACAACAGGCATCTATTGCAAGAATTAACTCTGTAGAGCCAGGCAAACAGATCCTTGGATGGTCTCTGATCATGCATACTGGAACAAACTATAGTTTTGTAAAATAAGTTTACAGTACTCAGGAATTAATAACAGTACTGTGTGAGGAAATAATCTTTAATCTTGTTTGATGGAACCTGTGGTGGTTTGTCATTATGATAAGATCCTGTAGTAGGGTAAACACTGTGAGCTGCCTTAATGTCTATAGATATGTAATAGATACTTAAGCAACGTGCATATATGTTTTTTATTGACCTGTTCTTTCAGCTCATTAAACACAGCTGTCGCTTACTATCAGGAGAAAATAGGATGAAAGTCATTTGAACAGGGAGATGATTGGTTGTATTAAATCCACCATGTGTTGTTTATTTTGCTTCATAAAAGAGAAGCCGTTTTATGGCAGCTGTTTGCCAAAAAACAGTCATCACTAAGTGGGGTGAAAAGACAAAGTGATAGAGAGGTGTAATCTGATACAGCTAGTGGGTGAAAAAGCCTTTTCCAATGTTGCTGGATAATGATAGGGATCCTCCTGTCAAAAATGTAGAGGAACAGTAGAAAGAGCTTTCCTGAACTGTCTTTATATTCAAAAGCATTTTGATTTCTAATCTACATTGACAGTGAATGGTTATTAATATTATTTTCATGTCTTCTCATTGTTCAACTGCTTATAGGGGAAATAGCGCCCAACTCCCATTCATTTTAAAATCATGTTAAGTTCCTTATTCCATGAAAATTTTCCACCGCAATCCTTAAGTTATCTTGTCATACGTCCTTGTGAACCATTGCACTTGATGACATTAAATGAAATGTGTCTCTCACATGTAATAATAAGGATCTGAGGGAACTAATTGACTGTTGTCTCTCCTTGGTGAAGTCATTTAACTTCACTGTGTATCAGTGAAGAACTAGCTAGAAGAACTAGCTGAGGTATTTCTTCTTTTAAAATGGGAATTCTCATTTTCAAGTCAACGTTCAGGAAATTTTCTGAGGTCATGGATACAGTTTATGTCAACAAAAAGAAATTTTGAAAGATACCCACCCCAGAATATTGTAGTAGTCACTATACTTTCATTCAATGGCCATTAAATCAGTCAGTCAAAAAAATTACTGCTGACTTCAATCGTGGAACTGGGTATTTCATGAAGTAAGGTTGAATTTCCAGATGCAGGTGTATATCTGAAAGGCCAGTCTACAGTTGTAACAAATGAATTTAATGCTGCAAAGAAAGGGCAAGAGAAGCCTATCGCTCTTCCTACAAAAACAGGACAGTGAGTATTTCCTTTTTGAAATGTGATGCTTAATGCTGCCCTACATTTCTACTTTATCTTCCTCTGCCCACTTTACATAGTTACTTACTAAAGAACTGCATAAAAATTGTCATATTCTTAGACTAGTAACTTCTAAATTCAGCGTGCTGTCACTAGCTAGTAGGAATGACCTCCAGAGATAGTATCATGTGTAATGTTGCACAATGGATGATAAATGTAACTTTAATGCCAAATTCTTTATATGCAGAAACATAAAGATAATTTTATATCCTACATGTTTTAACTAGTCTGCAGATGCCCATTTCTGGTAGGGCAATGAGAGAACAATCTCTGTAATCTTTCATATTTGCAAAGATTTAGAAAAAATAGCTGTTAGTTAGAAAAAAGGGATGTTCGGTTTCACTTATTTTACATTTTTAAAAAAAACAAAACACCAAAACCCAAGTTGTTAGATACCTTGATTTTTAACAGGGATGCTTCTCTGTGCTCCTAATTCTTTTTAAAAGCAGAGAAAGCAAAAATGCCATCAGCACCAGAGCGGTGCATAGGCTACACATCATTTATACAACTAGACATTATGTCCCTGGGATGTTATAAAGAAGCAGCTGATTGAAGCATTAACATGTCTTGAGTCCTTTTCACTAAAAGGCACAAGGTCACTGCACTGGCTTAGTGAATGAGAAGTTGATACCTGATTTCTTTCTATCCTTCCTGCTCTGACTGTGCCTTAATCTACTGACTTAGTCTTTTTTGGAGGGGGAAGGAGGTGAAAACAGCCTAAAGAAGTGAATATTTATGTACATATTTCTGTAATTTAAATTCACTCAATGAATCCAGCTAGAACATACAGCTTCCACCAGTGGGAGGATCAAAATCTATAGAAGAGCAAATACTGCTAGGGAGAAAGCTTTTTTCACTAAAATAAAAAGAAACGGAAGCAAACCTTGTGGATAATTATGATGAGTATCATCAAAATGACTGTATTCAGAGGAAACACTCTTAAATGCTCTCTATATATTATCCTCATGTTTTTCTTTCATAGCAAAAATGATAAGTAAAGGAGGAAACATACTAATGCTGCCTAATGTGTACCTACATATGTATCTCTAGAGATATCCTAGAAATAACGTTAGTTCTCTTTTGTAATAATCGTTACTTAACTGTAAAAAACAAGTGGCAAGTGCAGCTTGCTTACATGGGAGAGAGTGCAGACATGGTAAAGGAGAAAATATGTTTTATACTAGCTTTCCCATCTTTAGTCTCCAATTAATTGTACTTAAACCAATAATCAGAAAACAATAAGCTTTTGCCCTGTAAGTGGTTTTCAGTAAAGCGACGAACCGAAGCTGGGCTTGGCCCTGACACTACCAGAGCCCAGGGAGGAAAAAAGCCAGGGGACTGCTTTGGACAGCTGAAGCTGTCTCTCCTGACCCATCATAGTCACAGCACTGCTGACAAAGGGAAGCAGTGGTCTTCTAGTGTGGAAGAATCCAGAAGGTTTGCAAAGAGTGATTAGCAAAGGAAAACTAGAAGCTCTGCTGAGCTTACACTGATGCCCTGAACATTTCTCTCTCTCGATTTTTATTTATTGTCTATTTACTTAGTCTATCTAATGAACAACCTCAGTATGTAACCTCATAATGAAAACATTACAAAATATTTCATGCTTAGTTGGAGCTGAATTTCTCTCTTTGTTTAACCAAGACACACATTTGTAGGGTTATTAGAAAATAATGCATCCACTGTATATTTTAAAATAATTGCCTGACACTGATTTTGAAATGATGAAAATTATCAGAGAATAACAATAAAGATATTATTGATAATGCATACTCATTAATATTTTTACTTTTATCATTAGTGACAATTCCTAGGAGCCGCAGTTTTGAATTAAGCCTGCATGCTAGCTGCTATGTAAAATCAGTCCAAAACCACAGACTTTGCCTTATAAAGCTTGTGATCTAAATATGAGATAAGAGATGACAACAAGATGTGGCTGTAGTCATAACACATCCACAATCTAGGTTTTATTAACTGGGAAGGACATTGCAGCAAAGGTGAATTTTAAGGGAAAAAAATGAGTGAGGATGGATGGGCTTTATTTTTTATTATTGCAAGCATGAAAGAGATTTTAAATAGGTCTCTTCTAAAATCGAGTACTGGGACAGTGGATATTGATAAGTGTACTGATCTGGAGTAGGTCACCTGCCGTTTACTGAATATCATGAGAATTCTTGAGGTTTGAGATCTACAGGGACCTTTCTGGTGACTGCCATAAACAGCTAATTAAAAGCTAGTTATTGGCAACCATAGCAGGGGATATGTCTGGTAATACATATAAAAAATAAGACTGGAGAACACTACCATATTCAGTAACTATCTCATATCTGTAGTAGTCTTGTAACCTTTAATGTAAGGCAGAATATACAAGTTACTTAAAAAATAAAAATGTGTAGTAGCTGTCAGTTGCTAGCTTGACCCAGAAGTCCTTCTCAGGAAAAAATTATTATAAAGTGATGTTGTAAGCAATTAAATTTCAAGCCCCTGACAGCATGCATTGCTGTAATAGATCCAGTAATCTTTCTGTCCTCACGTGGTGGATTTTCGTGCATATGTCACAAGGATTCACGTGGTCTTTGCTGCCACAGACCTGCGTTCCTTTCTGGGTTAGCTCCCACTGATACTAAAATTTGGCTACTGGTGCCAAAGCCTAACTTGGGCTCTAGATATTCCACATTCCAGGTATTTCCACGTTACTGGCCCTGGAGACAGCACACATCTTCCAGATAGTGGTCTGTGGTAGCCCTTGAAAGTAACAGCAAGCACAGTGCTTAATTTAGCCATTGTCTTTATCGAACTTGTTTGAATGAGTGGTACTGTGAGCCCAATGTCGTGTTGATTTACAGCACAGCAACAGTGGAAAGATGACGGGGTGGAAACCACAGCATGGTGGATTTTGAAAGACAAAAAATAATATTGTGCCAGAATATTTTAAAATTCCAAGTAGTGAGTTTGTTCCTAGGTTAAAATGAATATTCTCACACCAAAACAAGTCATCCTGGTAATGGTCCTCCTAAAAGAAGTGCTTCTGAATGTGAATGGGAAAAGCTGTTCTTCATGAAGTATTCTAATTTTTAAAATGGTTTCCAAAAACATCACACTTTTCAAGAATTTCTGAATAAAATAAAATACATACTGAAAATGTGCAAAATGAGAAACATAATTTTCCAATTAATTCAATATAACAATGCTTTGCATCACACAAACAGAGTAATAATTTGATGAGAAAAATAACAGGTGAAACAAACATTTTTGTATTTAGAACAGTCTGGATGGGGTATTTTCCTATTGTCTTAAATTTTGTATTACTATATAAGAAAGGTAATAGCATATCAGAAATTGAAAGGCTTAATAGATGTATGTTAATCACTTAGTAAGAAATTAAAGACAGACTTCAGAGTAGATGAAATAATAAAAAAACCCAAACCCTATATTCGTTCGAGGTCTGTCTAAACTGCTGCATTGTCACAGGCTTTTAATGCGTCCAAAGTCCCTGGAGGCTTCCGGACTTCAAGAAAGTGAAATGGATCTGTTGGAGGGTTTGTCAAATGGATTTGTAAAGGTTTTAGGTGTTCCCTGTTGTTCTTACATATGACAATCCTTGCCAGCTGTTGTAAAGAGCTATTTGTTTAGTTTACCCAGTGTGAGAAAACAATAATTCAGTAAATCAAAACTTACTCATCAAGCATACTTTGTTTTCATTTTGAATATTTCTCGTTTTTGCTAAGTAGGAAGGTGTGAACTTTTCATCAAGAAAAATCAACATGACCTTTTACAAAAATCAGGTGCAAGCATTTCAGCATTTGGATGTTCTGGCATTTCAATAAAAAAGCAAATGAATTTTAACACATAATATATCATAAAATTTGAATAGTAACATGAATTGCTTTCCCTCACTTGGCTTGAAATTTATTAATGTATTTTGAAGTGATCATAAGAGTTCACCTAAGTAATAGTAAAAACACTTGCCCAAGAAAAAACCTGGGAAATTTTAGGTAAATTCCTTTTTATTAATTCCTTGAACACTCCTCAGCAGTTTATAATATATGATTTCTGCCAATAATTTTCAATTTTACTTGGTGTTTGTAAGGTATGAAAAATGTTTCTCCTAATAGAGTCTAAAGTATGTCATTGTTTAAAAAATTTTAGGTTTTGGAGCTGACATGATGGGCAGGGTCATTACAGGTACCACTTAATGTATGTTGCTAATAGTAAAAGTGAAGCATGGAATGACCATCGAGGGCTGCTCTTATTGTATAAATTTCTAGTAAACATTATCGTAACAGTGGCAGGAATTGTTGGTTCCCAAAGGATTATGGCTTAATAGGAGAAACCGTTATGCACAAATTTGGCTTTTACAATGTGACTTGACCATCTGGTATCAATGTAGCTGCTTAGCTGAGTAAAGGCAGGGACATGCTTGTATGCATTGCTGGAGGGGAGTTTTAAGGGAGGAATGAGTTCCAGCAAATAGGTATTTTAGAGCAAAGGAGTTCACCTACGCTGGACCAACATACTTCTGCAGTTTTAGGTAGAACACCTTATCTGATAGTTATTTGAATGAATGTTGAATACACTAAATAGTAAGACTTTTTATTTATAAAAATATTTCATTCTTCCCCTGGGCATGACTCAGATTACCTGTTCATAGCTTAAAGCATTTCAAGTGAATGGGTGAGGCATTTAGGATTCATGTTTCTGGCACACTGAACTCAACCGTAGTTGAAACTCAGAGGAATAAGTTAGACAGCTCCTTCCTTGCTCCTTTATTGCTGAAAAGACTCTCTTTGGAAGCCATAATGTTCACTTACACATACCATTTAAAGAACATGCACTTTGAATTTTAATGAATCAAGAACAAATTAGTAGAAAAACACAGATTCCTTTTTTTCTAAGCTATCATCACATCTGTGGGGTTTGTACCATACATTGCACAAGTTTAAGTATAGGTAAGGGGTAAAAGTTAATCTAAAAAGTAACCTTTGGTAATGCATTTTGGTTACTAGAACTGTTCTAAACTCTCAGTGAATAATTGACAGAGCCTCGGCCTCCCTTTGTTCTCTCTGTGCTGTAGGCATTGTCTGTCTTTTAACATAGAATTTCCACCATAGTTTACTTAAGTTGTAGAAGACAGAAAATAGTAGTTCTGAGAACTGGAGGGAATGCTTGTATTTGAGGATATCCTGAGGAAATAACCTTTGCAGTTAAGTGCTTGTAAATTTTCCATTGTGGTGGCTCAATCCTGCTGTATTCACTTAAGGAAAAACCTGGCTGGTTTACATAAGCACATGCCTTGCATTGTTGCAATGCCTTGGCACTTGGTTCAGTGCCTGTCGTTACCTGGTTTTTGCATGGTTTGGTTTTCGCCTGTCAGAGGGTAACGTGCAGGCTAAGTTTTGTGTCACCCAAAGCCTGCTGGTTGAGTCACGCAGCGAAGCTATCCATGCTGCCTGTTACATCTGTGGCAATGCTACCCAGAGGAGATGTTGCAAGACAGTGAGTCCCCGGTGGGATGTAATAGAATGGAAGCAGATGGTGAGCTGAAGAAAATTTCAGGGGAGGATTACGTTTTCCAGTTACTGTCTTCTTGATTTCACTGTTATTGTCTGATGAATTGTGTCAGATTTGATCCTTCAGATTGAAAAGCTGCTTCTCATTGTGCTCCCAAATGTACAGATAGAGTAAATGGCTGCTGCCAATGTACTCTTTCAGAAACTTAATTTTTTAAATGCATATTTGGAAGGGCAGCTCAATTTGTCATCTCTGCTGTGTGGTTTTTGCCTTCAGCTGAGGATTTTTTTTTCTGTCATAGTTTATGTTGATGACTGGGTTTTCAGTAGCCTACTGTGTTTTGATCCATAATAGTATACGCCTGTGTACTTGTATTTTATTCTTGGACAAGGCAAGCAGAAATACTTTCTCTTGCCCTGGCTTATTTACACAGCCTTCCTTTGGCTTATTTGTAGTCTCTGATTAACACTGGGGTCTATATAACCCCGTATGCAAAAGTGAGACTAAGAGTCCCTGAGTGGACACACGGCCAGAGTCCATCTTTAGTGGAAGAGTAAGCCAAACCTCTGGGGAACGTGAAGAATGGAAGCTCTTGACTTCTGGCACTAAGTCTGCTGCTCCACCTGAAGGCTTGCAACTGCAAAGCAGGTTCACTGACCTCAAAGCTGAGGAGAAGCCAGATGGGCTTTTGAGCAAATCATCTGGGCCAGCTAATCCTGAGCTGTGTGGCAGCTATAGCTTTTCTTTACAATTTTCAGGAAACTCTATCAAAGTAGAGGAGGCTTAAATTAAGTCATAAGGTATTGTAGGAAGCGGTGTCCTGTGCTGTCCAGAAAGCAGAGTCCAGTGTTGAAGCTGATCCATTTTGTACAAAATAGAGCACAAATTGGAGCATCTTCGCTGTAAGAATACAGGGTACTCTGGAATCAGTGTGGGGTTTTGTTCTTTTGATCTTTGCTCCGATTACTTTCTAATAAAATAATTATTGGGTTAGGGAGGAAGTAGAGGACATTTAATTCCACAGACTAATGGTTTGGACAGTGATTGGGATAGGAGATGCTTCGCTTCTGAGTAGCAGAGGGATTTTGATCCTGCTTTTTCCCAATTCTTCTGTGCCCCGCGCAGTACCGTTGGCACTACTGCCTCATCCCTCTTCCTTCTTTTTGATAGTTTCCTAAATAAAAAACCTAATTTGATTGACAAGCAAATATTGGCCAAATTATATCATATTTGTGAAACAGACAACAAAAAACAAACCCAAAACTGTTTGCCTTCTAATAATAACAATGAAAAAGTTCACCCAGCCATGACTTTCAAGATAATCTGTTAAAGTAAGGACACTTCCTTTGAAAATTCTAAGCAAGTATGTGACCTCACACAGTAACTCTCGCTCAAGCCCATGGGAATGCTTGATGACAGCTTCAAACCTAGTTGCTGAAAGGACAACACTGTACTTCTAAGGCCCTGTGGCTAAAATATCAGAAGCTGTAGTACTCAAAATACGAGTAGCTGTGACTGATATGAACAGTTTTCTTCAAGTTGGTGTGAAAATAAACATGGTGCAGAATGATCAGCCCTCCACTGAGTGGAGACTGGAAAAGTCTGTATTGGTCCAAACTCAAATTCAGCTGGTGAATTATAAGTAAACATTTCTGTATTGCCTAGGAACTCCCAGACCTTTCAGTCCATTATTATTTTTTCTGGTTATTAATTATTATTATTATTTTACATGATTAAAAATCAAGAGGACTAAGAAATGTCAGGGTACAATTTACAAATAAAACATTTCTTGTTCAGTACGGAAGTGTGAAATTCTTTCTTCATTGTTTCATTCTCCTCATGTCATTTTCATCCACAATCGAGGACTGAGTCTGTTTTTCTTCTAACCATGATTCCATGCTACAGATGTGGTAGTAGCCAAAGAAGATTATTGAATGCACAAACATTATCTACATCCATCTTATCAATAAATGTGTCATGAGCCAATTTGATGCAATTACATAGAGGTGCCCTTTCTACAATACCAGTAGGTCACTTTGATGTGCAACTTAAACAATAACACTTTAAAATACTTTAAAATACCTATTGAAAAAAAGGAAATCAAAACTTATTTTCAGCAAAAGGATATTATCTAGGTACTCATTAAGAGAAGGCTGATAGTTTAATACAGTAGAAAATCTTTCATATAAATGATGCGGAATCAGGACTTAAATCTTGGATACAATTAAGCCTGCCCCAGCTATGGCCAAACAGTATTGTGCCTACCCCCATATTAGAAGTTGCTAGAGTTAATAGTAGGTTTTTGTTTCTTACTACAAAATGATCATTACTACTTTGGTGGCTATGCATAGGAAAATGTAAACAGAAACAGACCTTTTCTGTATCATTCCTGTCTATATGCCTATATCGTGTTCAGTCTTATTTTTCTTTTCTCTCAGTTAGATGCTGCATGTTGATTTATTCCATAATAGAAGATGAGGTTATAAAAGAGTTTCGACTCTTTTGAATTGAATTGAGGTACGAGGACTAGGTAAATCTAAATGAAGTTGAAGTTTGTAGTAGGCCATAATGACAGCTTTCTGACTGCTTCCTTTTATTTAGTGTTGGTTTATTTACTTAGGCTTAGAAACTCATAAACATTGTAAATACACCTGTAAATGTAATGAGCTTCTTTTCTAGACGGTTATGGCACAGCTTCCTTTGGTATATTTTAAAAATTGTGATTTTTTATATTTCTTTGGTCTTCTTCCTGTACTGATGTTGCAGATAACTGTAATATTTGAGCTACCTGCTGTTGTTGCCACTTAAGTGCTGTGGGTATGTGGTTTAAGATGCTTTGAAAGGGTACATGTTTAACATTTTTCATGTGAGAATGACTTAGAAGGATTGGAAGTTTCCAGCAATTCAGAATGTTTGACTCAGCTGCCATGTGCTACTTTCTGGAGCATAAAAAACCAAGAGCTTCATCAGTTTTGAGGGAAAAATAGGCTGTGGAATTCAAATCTATATTAGTGAGAGACTGGCCAAATTAGCCCACAGCTGTATAGCCTTCACAAAGGCTGCTGCTCAAGCAGCTACATTGCTGATCTCATCTCAAGAATAACAGTGCATTGGAGGAGTGTAACGAGTTATACATAAAAAGGAGGATACAGTGAGAAAGTCTGGTCCCACGAACAGCCTGGTTGGAACAGCACGGTGGGGAAGAAATAGGACATGGATTGGTAAGAAGGATTCAGAGCACAACCATCTCGTTATTTCCTTTGCAGATCAAGTTTTGATACCTACAACATAACTTAAGAATAGTATGTAGTTTATTAGCCTAGTCAGTAGTTTATTAGAATGATAGCTGTATAGGTGCAATTATCATCTTCTTGTGTAATGGTAGATATTTTGCAATTCTCAACATCTTTCAATACATATGGAAATTGTACCATAAATATGCACATCATTCTGTGAGTACCAACTCTGCATTCAGCCAGCACTCTAGGAAAAGATGTACACATGCACCTACCCACAGAGACAATCCTATGAAACTGCACATATGTCATCCTGCATTTCCATGCACTCTGGTTGTAAAATGGAGGTTCCATAGGAAACAGCAAAAGCAAATTAGGATAACTACACTTCAACAGGCACTAGAATTTGACGGCGTTCAGACTAAGATGGGTATTCAGTTTAAACTTTGATTTATGCATTTATTAATCAGTCCAAACTCTTGATTTTGTTTCACCTGGTTTGCATTATTCCTATAGGATTGAATTAATGAGAAAAGTATCTTGAGTTTATTCTCCATAAAGGGAAATTGGCGTTGCATATGGCCATTTTAGGAGTTCTTTCAAGCATTTCTGTGTTCCAGCAATCTCCATGCTATGAAAGCCCCTTAGGGTTTTAGACAGTTATATGTGTCTTTTTGTTCCTCTCTAATGAAGTTATAATAAGGTACCAAGTCTCTCAGAATCATTTTTCTAAAATGAAATACAAAACTAGTGCTTTGTTGTGCTATCACACCGCTGTCAGCAGTATGTGATAAAGTAGTATAAATACAAATTAAAGCAGCAACAGGTTTTTTTCTGCACAAAGATAGGAAATACTACTTTTCTATGCATGTGTTTTATTTAGCATAACTGCTGACTGAACTAAAACAGCTCTGGGGATTATCCTACATAAATTTCAGGAATGGTATAGTAGCCATGGAGCTACTATCCGCTAGCTCTTATGAAGTTAATGGCAGTAGGAAAAACAGAACTCTCAATACATTTGTGAAAATATTGGAAAGTGAAATTAAGTTGCTTATTTTTGAAACAGGCCAGAATGGTTAGAGTACAAGAATGTCATGACAACTCCCTGTGATTGACCATCATGGGCATTGGTGTCCGTGCTTCTGAATGGCTGCAGTTCCTGTAGACTAAGACATAAATACCTCTTGAAATAGAGCTCAGAAGTTATGCTTCTAGTTTTTTCAGCAAGCATGTGAAAATTCCACATCAGGATCACAGCTATGTGATTCCTTATTTCTACCATAATCAATGATCTCATCTGAGTGTGTTCATTCCCCTTTCCCACAATTCTTACTGTGCACAGAAGAGTTGGGCCTGACTTCTCTGCACTGCCTTATGCAATTCAAGGTAATACGTCTCTGTTTCCCTCTCACTTTGAAAAATAAGGTTCTTTCAAAATCATTAGGTAATGATATTGCTCTAAAAGAACCACATAATATTTTAGCAGCAGGATTCCTCTTAGTAGTGTTTCAATAAGTGTGGAAGTACAGACTGTAAAGTGATCGTAGTTTATAATACTGCAGGCAAACGCTACTTCCACTTGCCCCATGAAAATTATTTCTCATAGAAACTTCTAAATGACTTTAAATAGTGTAGACTGATAGAAATATTTTTGGGTGTTTGCATCTTTGTTTTTGAACCTCTTAACTGAATACATTTGTGAATTACATATGTTTTTCTTAGCCCAGTGTACATAAATTGTATAGATAAAATCCATAAATTTTATTGTGCTACAATATGCTATACAACATAAAACTAAAGACCAAAACAAATTAGACCTCAACATAAATAAGTACTTCAGGATTTTTCAGGAAGCTATAAAAGATATATGGGATTGATTTCCTTAACATCAATAAGTATCTGTAACCTAAGTTTCTTGAGCCAGTGTTTCTCTAGTTTACAATTGCAAGAGACAGAGATAACACTGACCACATAGCAAACGAATGAATTTGTGGACTTTTTGAAATTTGGAAAGTAATACTTTCATTGTTTTTTTTCTGTCCTCTCTCTGCCTGTTTTAGAGTTTTCCATTTACCAGGCTCACATAACTTTGTATGTGTTTACCTTTATTAACTTTAATTATAAAGTTTATATGCCCCTGTAAAGGGCTTTAGTGTAAAATCAAAACAGGTCCTCTGGTAATCATAACTTTGAAATAAATGAAAAACACCTTGACAGGACCATCTTAAAGCACATTGGTGTAAAGAAGTAAAAATATGGAAAAAGCAATAACCTAACTTAACCCTCAGGAAACTACAGGGAAGAAATAAAATTTAGCTGCAGTGCTTTATTGTGGGAAAGCCTTTGAAATCTATGCTGTTTATGACTGCACTGAAAAAGAGGGTAGTGAAAAATATGTAACTTATTGATAAAGTTAAAATAAAACAGCTGATCCTATTCCTCTGTGGGACAGTAACCTTGCCCATATGTGGAAAATGTTAATGTTTCTTGATGAAAACAAATTTGTGACTTAAATTTAATAGTAAGACACTGCATATGTTGGATTGCTGATAAATGAGACAGAGGTCAGAGTAGTTAGAGATGAATCGTGTGAATGACTGGAATTCCTGGGCACTGTAAGGGTAAAACTGAGCCCGAGTCATCAGCCTGGCAGCATTGTTCTGCTGAACAACCTGAACCAGACTTGGCAGTGCTTGAAAGAACATGACCTATCTTCAGTTCGATCATGACGAGGGAGGAAGGATTTCTTTAGCAGTAAATGTTAGGTAGGAAGAAGTAAGCTACCATCGATAGCAATTATTTTAATAGAAGAGAGCATAGGGGAGATTGTATGCATGCGATGGAAAGAAAAAGAAAGCCTCCATAGACTTACTATTTTGTGCTAAGTGCCTAGGTCTGGATTCCGTTAGGACTCTGGGGAAGAAGTGTTAATAGTTATGTGATACATTTCCGCAATCACTACTGCTTAGTCTGCCACAACAGGGAGCAGCATCAAGGTTGCTCGAATTTCTGTCCTTAGTCTGCGGTGCGAGAAATATGAGGTGAAATTGTGCTCTGGTTGAGCCTCTAATATTATGCATACCTAAGAGAGAAGTAGCAAGGTATAAGGAATTTGAAGAGTTTAAGGACAACTGAGGCTGTGTATCAAGAGAAATTAGTTTTCACCATAATGTAATTAGGAACTCTGGAGTCTTAAAGGGTGCACACACACATACAGGTACACACACACATACATGCACACATACATAGAGAGGAAAGAAAGAGGAAGGAAGAAGAAAAGAAAAAAAAAAAGAAAAATGCAATCCTTGTGAGTTACCTGTTAGATGCAAGGTGGTGGATTCTATATCATACTGGAGAAAGAGAAAGTAAGCCAGCTCTGGCTCTGGATCACCAAGTCTTGTGTGGAGTCATGAGGAATCTTTAATATAAAAAGAATCTCTTGGCAGCCCTCCCTGGTCTCTGTCAATAACAGTCATGAGTGAAATGGTACTTGTTTTGTAAAGCTAAATGTATATCTGTCATTAACAGAGCACTTACTTTTCTTTACTTTTGGACAGGGTTAAGACAAATATAGATCCTGCTGCATCTTTTTTGACCATGACATTTTATATTTTATTCAGTCCTTTAGTATGTCTGAGAACTGTGGGAGTCAGCTTGTTCCTTTCAGCTTGTTCTTAATGTTAGAGTTTTCTGTTTTCTATGATTTTACTGGAAAGAGACAAAAACACTGAGAAAAGCCTTCAGAATGTGGAACTTTAATTATTAGTACATAATCCAGATTAATGGGACTTCTATAGAGGGTGTAGAAATTAACTTTTTTAGTATGTATTTTTTACAAAGCTGTGAACCTTGGTTAGTTTTAGACAGTCTCATGAACTAAAATAGATGTCCTCTGCTTTCAAGTCAGATGACTCAGTTGAACCACAGGCCCTTGAGGTTTTCAGGGCTGCATTGGTGTGGAGGCTTTGACTTTTAAAATGGATGTTAATTGTTGAAATGGAAAGCAGGTACACTTGGCTTCCCCCCCCCCATTGAAATGTTCTTCTGCAGTGTGCTTTGAGTTTTTATTGAAAATCTGTGAAAGTATTACCCTAATGTTAATAGTTAGTGATTTAGACCATGTAGTCAAGGAATTTTGTTACATATTTCTGAAGGACTACTTGCGTTCTTTGACCCATGCCTCGTGCAATAACTGTATACCGCATTTCTATTCTATCCCTTGACAGAAACTGATAAGGTATGGGCAGGCCTTTGGTTTACTCTCACTCACCAAAGAGGTTTTCTCTTTGTGAGAAAGGAAGGAGGAAACAATAGGAGAACTGGGATTCAAAAAAATGTCTTCCAGTTGAAACGTCCCCAAAGCCAGTCATGCAGTATTGGAACCTCCAGTACTCCAAGCTGTCAAAAATCTAGCTTTCAATAGCTGTGGCCTGATTTTCAAAGCACACAATGGCTATATGTCCTGCTAACTAGCATAGCAATTGAATGTTCAGCCCATCCTAAAGTCATTCTGGGAGTTCTTACTTGTTTATTTGGCTATGTGCCTGAAGAATGGCAGAAGACGAAGTAAAGATTTGTAAGCCAAACCTATAAGAATCTGGGGTGAAAATTCTCACTTCTTTCTCTTCTATTATTATTCTTATTAGGCAGCCTTTGAAACTTAGAAAAAGAACAATGACATTTTAAGTTCCCAGCAGATTTTTAGGGGAAAAAATCGCTGCAATTTGGAGGGAAAAAGAAAGGAAAAACAATTAGAAGAATTTTTTCTGACTCTCTAAAAGAGGGTGAGCACACATGTGAAGCGTGAATGGATGCAGATTCCACCACATGTACAAAGTCTCTTCCAAGGCTTTGTTTATATTTGAATCTGGCTCTAGTTCTCTCAGCAGATTTGTCATTTGGACCCCACATTTGTAGGACTGGAACAGTCTAAGGCCTTTAGTGAAAGAACATTTTGGAATCAGATCTCTGAAAAATATTAGGATTGAGAAAGATTAATTACAAATATGGCTTTAAAATATAGAATAGAACATTTCCTATCAAAAATAGAAAGTGTCACCAGATTGGAAATCTTTCAAGGAAACCTCAACTTACCTATTTTGTTCTGTAGAAATGATTCAGTGGTTTCAACTGAATTTGTAAGGACAATATATTTTGAGACACTGAATGAAATCTGCTGTATAGGGGTAGAGTAAGTCTGTCCAGACCAAAATTGAAGGAAGTTTCAGGTGACCTTAGTGGAATGCTTTAAGGGAAAAGGTAATGTCAAATAGTAAAGCTTCAGGACACAGAATTTGGGTACATCAGCATAACAGTTCAGGGGAAATATACTGGGGAAGGACATTTAGCCAGAGGTTTGACTGGATTTACTGACAGATACATGACACATGGTCCCTTATTCACGATACAGTTGGAAACTTGTAGAGTCTGGATTGCACAGATGCTACTAAATGCTGCATAAAAGTGAACGTTGCACATGGAATATATGTATTTCTGTGTATTTCAGCTTTACATATTGTGTTTTTAGCATGTGGTACAGAACAAACAAAATGATAGCCCCCCAAATTGCAGCTATTTCAAGGTAAATATTTCCAGCGATGCTAAATTTTTCAAAGACAGTTTTCATAATACGTAATCATGCTTTTTGGCTGCAGACTGCTTAGTTTTCAAGCACAGATAACTAAATCTAAAGTGTGCTCTATTTCTTTTGCTCTTTATTAAAGCTAAAACTTCAGTTCATAAACCAGATTTCGTGCATTAAAATCGGGACATCACTTGCATTGTTCTCTGAAGCACCTGGTGCAGAGACTAGAAAACAAACCTGAAACTTTATAGAGCAGTAATTCTAATTTTCTGTTACTGATAAGAGCATACAGACTTCTCTGGTTCTAAATTGTTTTCATGTCGTAAATTGTTTCCTGAATTCTGCAGTGTTCATCCTTAAAGAACAGTTAAGCCTGTAAAAACCACAAAAGCATATAAATAGCAACATTCTAGTTGACTGAGATAGCATATGCCATGGAAAAGTGAGTTAATTTCACTTTCCCTAATACACAAGCACCTGTAATTTCCCTTCCACTTGTTGATGTTTGGGTGCACCTGTCTGTTGCTGTGTTTCATGATAGTTGCTTTAACTGAAATTGTATTTTGAATTTGCTAATAGCACTCATTGTAATTATTGTGTACTACTTAATTGCAATTCATGTAATTATTATTTTAAACGACTTTACGTGTTCTGGTTTGAATTTTTAATTTAGGAAACACATAGTCAGATCTTCGATCTGATTCCCTTTGGATCACTGTGGATGGAGCATACATTTTAACGTTTCAGGTTATTTGTATGCAACAGAGCTTTCCCAATCTAGACTCCTGAATATATGCTAGTACTTATATGAGCAAAGTTACTGTCAGTCCAGTGTAATATAGTTTAAGTTCTAAAATCTATCTTCAGTCACACAATAAAGTAGTTTAGATTTGAGGTTCTTTAATAAAATGATATATGTATAAAATACTTTGTTTTACAAAGTGAAGTTACCTTTCTATGCCTTTTTTATGTGCACACTGTTAATAAAAGTATCTAGTTGTGCATATATACAATTTTTTATTATTTATTCATTCTTTATTTCAGAAAAATAGGTATCTTTATATCAAATTTAGAAATCACCTTACAGAGTTTAAAAGCAAACTGTATGGATAGATGCTAGGAAGTGATTAAGCAGGTATGGTTTAAAGAGGTGTGGATCAGCTTTCTACCTAGATGTGGCCTCTAGATGAGCTCACAACTGCTCATACTGTATTATTCTTTTTCTGTAAAAGTACAGAGGGTGTCATTTGCACCCCAGGCCTGGGGAGGACTTTCTCTTGTGAACGGTACAGTCCTGGTGTCTCGATACATTGACTTCAGAGAGAATTAGTGTTATTCTGAAGCAGGGCCTACAGTATCACCAGGTTCTTATCTAGTGGCACCAAGCCTGTCCCATGTATAAAATAATAAGGCAGGCACTATTTTACACAATAATTTGGACAGCCTTACTTTGTTTAGTCCGTCTCCAAGTGTTATAGAAAGGAGTGGTATGATTATCTGTATTCTGTTATTGAAAGGCTAATTATGTCTTATGAAGAAAATCTTGAAAAGATTTTAATTAAGTTAAACTAAATTAAGAGCTGAAGTATAGAAAGTGCCCTAAAGAATCTTTAATATCAAAATGAACTCATATCATCTTCTAAAATAAAAATTAGTACAGGCGAGTTAATATTCCTTCAGTAAAGAAAATTAAACCAGAATTCTACATTTAGTTTTAGACGTCTTGAATACTCAGCTCTTATCAAGTCCTAGTCTCTTTCTGTCTGTCTCTCAAGAAGACCATGAATGAGCAAAGTCTCAGTGGAGATACGTCTTTAATGTCTCTCAGAAAACAGAGTGTCCTTATTGCTAAGAAGCTCACTGGTCCCCTGCTCTTGATACATCGAAAATAAACTTAATCCTTATAGAAGGCCACTGTTGAATCTGGTACCTTGGGAGGCAGTTTCCTTACAGCAGTGTATGAATTCAGTTTATTAATCTTAATTCAGGAAAAAAAAACCCTTTACTATACCATTTGAGCATCTCAGAGCAGCAAGTAGCCTGTTAACATCATCAACTAACTGTGTGTATCTGTTAGCAATACTGTAATGCCATGGAAAGGAAATCATACTGTGAGAAAATATTAAGATGCTATTTGCAGCAGGACAAGTTTATAGGTCTTTGGTTTATAATTTGGAAAACTTCCTGAGTGCCTGCAGATTGTCAGATGCCAAATGATACATGAGCTCCAGCAGCACTGCATTGCAGTTAATGACCTACCATTTCAGGGGTTTCAAGTCTGAGGTTAGATTTATGTCATGTTTCTTCTCAACATCTGCGTAGATGCCTTACAGCTTGTGCTTCACATACAGTTTAAAGGCCAGTGTTAATATTTTCAAACCAAAGCATATGCACAGCATGAATCTTTTTATGTATGTGTACCTATTGTGCTCATCGCTGCAGCTTGCCCCCTGTCCCACATTCAGCGGTATGGTTCCTTGCACTTTTCCTTCATCTTTGTTTCTGCTGCTGCTTCCCGTACATTTGCTCTTAAGAACTAAGTTTTTCTTTTTCTTTTTCTTTTTTTTCCCCTAACCTTGATGAATGGCCTATATCTCAATGCCAAAACTCACCTTTTTCTTAACTGAAAATGATTGATAGAGCAAGAATAACAATGGAACAGTTTGTGTGTCCTGACAACCTCGGCTTTCGCTAGGGCTTCCCTCAAGGGATTGGCAGAAATGTTATTCTCTGCAGGAATTTAGATACCTATGAATCTAGTGAGAAACCAAGTGGGATTTTGAAACTGCTACTATATAGTCTGAATACCTTTTAAAAATAGCAAGCCCAGAGTGCTCTGTTGATTTTTCTGCCATGGAATACTTTGAGGGACAAATACTCCGTTTTGTTTTACTCAGATGGCATGATTTTGGCAGATGAATTTCGGCATTATCAAATACAAGTTCACATACTTTTATTTATTTTAAATGTTAAGAAATAAGAGGAAATACCATGAATATACTTTGTTCAAAAACATTCATTATACCTACATGGGCATATACTTTGATGCACATGCTACATAATTCTATGGTGTTTTAAGAATTTTATTACCGTCCTTTCTCTGCTATCATTTAAACATGCTCTTTTCCCTTAGCATGTTCCCCATGCATTTTTATTATTAAAAAGAATGTAACAATAACCTTTTTGAAGTAATGTCTGGTTAAATTAGTTACACTTTCAAATATAATGAGCTCTTAAGGCCACATTTTTGAGTGGTATGGCAAGATGGCTTCACTATGATCAGGGGACTTATGCCAGATTATACCTACAGAAGATCTGAATGTAAAGCTTAAGACAGTTGTTTATTAAAATTTGTATGTCTAAATTTAGGCAGAGAAGGAAAAGAAAATCAAAAAGTTACTCAAGTAGAACAGATGTCTAAGTGATATTGACTTTCACAGGTTACTAAGTCATGAAGACTTATGACAGTTTTGCTCCTAGATCTGTAGATAGAAATGTGCTGGGAGATGTTAATGGCTTTGAAAATAAAAGACTGAAGTACAGTAACATCCTTGAAAATGCTGACTTCATAAGTCAACATTTAAATGGGAGCCTGTCTTCCTACTAAATAGCTTTTCAACTTCTTTCTTATCATAGTAGGCCTTAATTAAAATAGTTCAAAGGAGTTGGGTCATAAAAGTGCATTGTTTTCTTGTGCTAAAAAGAATTTCTGCACTCAGCAAGACTTCATCAGTTCTCATAACTTAGCAGTTGAGCCAATAATCTTCTTTTCACTATGGTGAACTGCACATTAAGAATGCCATAAGCAATTATTTAATCTTTGTAACTCAGGTTTAGTTCAGGACCACGGTGGTCTAATTAAAAAGGGCTTCAGTGTATCATTGATTTCTTGATATGAAAACAAAGTCCTACTTAATTCTGCATTACTTTAAAAGCGGTAGTGCTGGTAGCCAAGCTTTCTACGTAAACACTGAAGGGTAGAGAAAGAGACAAACGTGTCCACGCATGCAGATTTTAGGGGCAGAAAGGGGAAGGGAAGAATCAAGAAAGATGAGAAAATGGAGAGAATAATTTAATTTGCGGGGGAAAACAAGGGCTGTGAAATTGGTTTAAAATACTTGTTCAATCAGCCAATCTAACACAGTTCTGAAGGAAGGTTTGTTGTTGTTTTCTTAAGATAAAGCTTTGCAAAAGCTAGCATCAGGCATTGGACTTCAGTTATCTATTCCCTTGTCAAAACATCAACATCACAAATTCATTGCATTGCCTTACGAATGACCTCCTTTTAGCCCTGCTTTCTATAGTTAAGAGTTTCATTCATTTGTCATGTTGCAATCCTATTTCTGGTTTAAATTTCCACTTGTGTTGAAGACGTAAGTCTAAGTAGTAGTGCAAAAAAGCCCATAACCTCATTCATAACTGTCATGACCTTTAATTCAGAAGCCATAGCTCCAGAATAGCTGCAGTTAATAGCCTTTTCAAGAACTCTATTCAGTCTTTGACTAAAAATTCATATGATATGTTGATTGGGAAATTGAAGAGTCCTGTGGAAAGTGACTTGGAAAATAGAATTTTTCCTCTTTTCCTAAGAGAAAAAAGGAATCTAAAAATTTTAGTCTTTTTATTATTATTATTTTGATTCAGCTGTCCTACTAGCAGGCTTCTTGCTCCAATTCTGCTCTGTAGTTTTGTGCTTTATTATATTTTTACAGTACATGAAAGCAGTTATGTTATGGAGTCTAGTGTCATGAGATGATGCTATCTGCTCGTATAACTCTCCGTAAAGAATAAGATGTAAGAAAATTGAATGATAACAACAACAGTGTCAAGCTAATCAGGTGAAATATTTTGCTTTTTAAACATTTGAATTTCTGTAAAATATATTCTCCACATGAAGCTACTGCTCACTTGAATAGTCTTGCTTCATTCATTGCTAAAAACAGTTTCCCTAGGAAAAAAAACAATTGACAGTCTCTACCCTACTACCTTTCATGAAAAAGAAGATGGTATAGCCTATGTCCATTTATACTAAACAGCTGTGAGCAATTGTTAAGGGTAGACTATAAAAATATCACTCTGATTGTCTTTGCATTTGTGGATTCTTTGTAATCAGAATACTAGCTCAAGCAGAACAGAACTTTCCTACTTCTTTGGAGTTGAATCTGTATCTGCCCAATTAGAGACCAAATTAGATATCTTCTGTAGGCTAGAATAAACTCCAAATAATTCATCCTGGAGAATTTCAGAAAGTTGAGTATATGAAGTACTTAAAAAGAAAAACTGTAAAACTAAATTAAGAGCTCGAGTCCCCTTGTCTTCTCAAAATTCCTCTCTCGGTATTTAGAATTCTATTTACATCCAAACCAGCTCCACTGTTGAAGGAATGGCATCTGTCAAAGTCAGTGCCATCAATGTGACATGCCAGTAAATCCTTTACATATTTGCATCTTTTCCCACATACAGGAATTGCTTTGACATGCTGAAACAAATGCCACCAAACCCATTTTCACAAATTTTGGTTTTACTCACATTCTTAGTATACTTCTGCTTCTTGCCTTTTCTATAATAATACATTAAATTCATCATCACATCCAGAGTGTTAGAAGATTATCCAACTTCTATAAACTGATTTGGATGGAGCATCTTCTTGTTCACAGTCAATTCAGGATCTGTCTCTTATGCATATATTCACTCCCTCTCCAATTATTTTAGTATCCTTGCATAGTTGTACTTCTCACAGAAAATCAGTAATAACGTCAAATGCTTAGAATCACCTGTTTAGAAAGAAAGCTGCCTTCTCCTAGTCTCGCTATATGCTGGGACTTGCTTCTTATGGCAAAGAAGAATAGCTTGGTGTAGCTAGAGCCGTTTCCCCTATTTCCAGAGAATTGATTTGAGGTTTTTAACAGCTCCTTTCTTGCTCCCAGCTCACCTTGTCAAGCTGCTTAACTCCAAAAGGACTGTGGAGCCTCTTATCATTTCTTAGCCCCGAGGATTCAGAAAAAGATCTGCTTCCAGCTTCACACCAGGCCGGGTAACGTAGCAACCCTTCCAGCTGGCTCCTGCCAGAGATGCCTAAAGTCACCGTTACCCTCAGATTGCGCTCTTTTATGGTTCCTTACTGTGCTCTAAAAGAAAAAAAAATCTCATTATTTTGTTGCTAAGTCCGTAGTGTTCTGTTGTACTGACTCTTTGGTCAGAGTTCAGTGCAACAAACTGTGTAGGGAATATTTTTTGACTCAGATAAAGTTTTGGGAAACATACTATGTATTGCTCACAATTTCAAAATGTAGCAAGTGCTACAAAATGTTTTTTCTTCAGCTGACCGAAAACCATGAGGAATAGACTGTTGCATGTAAAAACACCTTGCCTTTTCACAATGAAACTGAAAATACATTTAGAGGGGTTTCTTGGTTGTTATTTTCCCCTATATTTGATAACCTGTTGATAATCTTGACCAATTATTCATTTTCAAGAAGAAACTGATAGTCACAAAATGCTACTAGTCTTGTTAAATGTTATTGCTTTATATAAAATATAATTCATGTGAATAAGAGGCTGAATATCTAGGTTGAGTCACCATCCCTAGATGTGTTTAAAAGTCGCGTAGATGTGGTGCTTAGAGACATGTTTTAGTGGCACACCTGGGAGAGCAGGGTCAATGGTTGGACTAGGCGATCTTAAAGGTCTTTTCCAACCTAAACGATTCTATGATTAAAATTTTATTTTAATATATATTCAAAAGTTTAAGAAATACCTCTTTCCTTTGGGTTGTTCACGTTGTTTTGAATCACTGTGATATCTCTATAAAAATATTTTAGCTTTTTAATGTACAGTAAGTTGAACTGGTTTCAAAAATGACTATATAAATATACAAGATATTTGAAATGTGTCTCTTGCAACAAAATTCAGAAGTGTTGGAATTTACTATGACAAAAGGCATTAAAATCTAGGGCATTTTTCTCTTAAGAAGCAAGAAACAAAGCTAGTTCTTCAGAAAATATACGTTTTGAATCCAGGGAATTTGTGTTTATATATGAGTGTATGTAAAATTCACAGTCTAAAATGTCATTGGCAGGTGTTGGGGGTGAACCCCAGCTGGCAGCTAAGCCTCCACCAGCCACCTGCTTACTCCTCCCCAGTGAAATGGGGGAGAGAATCAGAAGGGCAAAAGTGAGAAAAAACTTGTGGCTTGAGATAAAGATGGTTTAATAGGTAAAGCAAAGCTGCACACACAAGCAAAGAAAAACAAGGAATTCATTCACTACCTCCCGTCGGCAGGCAGATATTTCGCCATTTGCAGGAAAGCAGAGTTTCATCGTGCATAAGGCTTACTCGGGAAGACAAACACCGTAACTCTGATCATCCCCTCTTCCTCTCTCTTTCCCCCAGCTTTTATGGCTGAGTACGACATCAAATGGTCTGGAGTGTCCCTTTGGTCAGTCGGGGTCAGCTGTCCCAGCTCTGTCCCCTCCCGACTTCCTGTGTGCCCCCAGCCCACTCGCTGGTGGGGCAGCCTGAGAAACAGAAGAGGCCTTGAGGCTGTGTTAGCGCTGCTCAGCAAGAAATGGAACATCTCTGTGTTTTCAGCAGTGTTTTGGTCACAAATGTGAAACACAGCACCATAGGGCCTGCTATGTACAAAATTAATTCCATCCAAGCCAAAACCAGGGTAGCAGGTTTCACTGGATCTCAAAGAACTTTCCACAAACTGTAGAATATTTATGATTCATTTTTCACTACCCATTTTATAAATGAGAATGCCTGGATGAATATTAATGTATTTCTCAATTCATGCTGTGAACCTAGACTGACGTAGAAATAATGTAATTCTGTTTGAAAGAATATTCTTGCTAAAAAAAAAACCAGCAAGCATTTTACTAAATGCATTATCGTAGTACTCCTATTCCCTTCACCTTCCATCCCTGTATGCTTTTACATATGTGTAAGCATAACTATCTGCTCTAAAAAAAACCCCAATACCTGCGATAAGAATAGTAATAGTTTGAATTGAAAAACTGCCCAACTTGAACAATTTGCAAATTGTCTGTTGCTTATTTCAGTACTCAAATGATGCGGTTGTTAATACTTTCACCAGTGACCTATGTTTTAAAAGCAGCAACCTCATTCGTGTTTACCAGCTATGGAAATTTTTGGAATTAATTGTATGAACAAATCATATGGACATTGTTTTCTAAATTAACTAGTGACTTAAGATGCTATAGGTTTTTAATGCTTGACTTGGCACGTTTTAGTTTGATTTTTCCAGTGGACGCACAGCACTATTTTAAGATTAAGTATCCTGACAGTTGTTTGAAGGCAAACAGCAAAGCCTGTGTATCACTAGCCAGTTTTCAAAATCTTGGGAGTCTGTCAGTTCATCTTCCTTTCAATCAAGTGAATAAAGCGATTTCTAGTTCTGCCTAAGAAATCACAAATACTGTACCTAACTGTTGATGTCAGAGGCTATTTCAGTATATGTGAAGTCAGCACAGTGATTAATGACTCATTAGAAATTAATACATTTCCCAAAAGAATTAGCAGGGATTCGACTGTGAAATTCCTGCTGTACTCCACAGGAGCTACATGACTTAATCTTCATGACTTGCACTTTATAAGTAACCTTTTGGGAAAATAAGCAACTTAAACAGCTGGAGATGTATATTGTTAAAAGGTATTGCATGGCATTACCCCACTCCACATGAAAATGATTCTTGAAACAGAAACGTTATTGAGAGACTTAAACTGGAAACTCAGAATCAAAAAAACTCTACATTGGTAGTGACTGACCTGGGGGGGATTCATGTTCCAAATACTGAAAACTTTATGTTATTTGCCATGACAAGGCTGAAAGAGGACATGACGAGTTGGATTTCACCATGGTATTCACACATCTACAGTCACTCAGTCTACTCATTCCTTTTAGCAAATGAGTATATTTTAGAAATGCATCATGAAAGTTTCCAGCAGACATAAAAATAAAGAAAGATACCATGATTGAGGACAAATACGGTAGTGAAGGAAAAAGGTGTCTTTGACTTCTAAATATATACATAGTAATTCATTACAAACGTAGTTGAAGCAGAAAGGAACATACGCAGTGTGCTGAGAAGGTAAGTCCTTTCTGCAGAAATGCAGGAAAAATAAGCTGTTTCTAAAGTGCATTATCAAATGGGTTCTTCATCCATCTCAGCTAAATATAGAATCTTCATTTAGTCATTCATTTTTTGGTGTGTTCCATCATTCTAGTTCCACATAGAATCTTTTATTTTCCCTACTCTACATTTTTAATGCAAGAGGTGATGTGCAGGACATTTTTCTGTGCCTTTAAATGCAAATACTTGACTTTTAGTCCAAAGAAACAGGTAGTTGTTTTACAGGCTTGCATAGATTGATCTCCTGGAGTCAATTATGTAATATCTGTCTCAATTTCTACCATATTTACGTATAAAAGTATATTTCTTGCTTTGAACCATACTTGCTTATAGTGGTATTTACTTGGGTAGCGTACCCATTGACCTTGTTTACGGCTACATGAGGGACCAGCCTATTTTACTTTCAGAAAGCAGATGGAAACTATGTGATGTTGAAATTATTTATTTCATATAAGTAACTGAAGCAAGACCATTAACCTCATTCCAGTACTGTGACCATACCCTCTTCTCCACACGCTGCTCTTTTAATCACACCATTGATCATTCATCATCTTTCATACTGTATTCAAAAACTTTGTCCTTGCCACGAGGGATATACAGTTTCTAAATTCTGTCCTTTAAAATGTGGAAACCTGTAAGGAAAAGGAAAGCAAGAGTAGAATGAACATTTTGCAGTTTTCCATCATTACTTACATGCAGCTGTGCTTATGATTTAATACTTTGGATGCTCATGCAAGCCATAACTGTTCAGGATATATATTTTTATGTATATCAGTTATCGCATGGGTACAAACCAGCATTTAGCTAGACGTAAATCTGGTGTTCATTTAGCTATTGTAACTGTGAACTGTAGACGCGCCGTTACAATTATCTCTATGCAAGCACAGTTGCTCTCTCAGAAGAAGAAAGGTACTGTATTACAACAAGTCCACCACCTTCAGCAATGAGAGTCTTCTCATTGACTTTAATGGGCATTAATCAGGCCTGGTGCCAGTGACTGTTTATGTGCATATTTATATTTAAGCAGTAAACACCGGAAGCCTTCATTAAGCTTAACAGTAAAAGTGGATGACCTCTCAGTATCAAAACCAGCCACATACAAATAGTAAATTAAATCAAGCATTAATCAAAACTGTAAAATAGCCTGCTTAATCCTTTCAGAAACAACACACCCACAACCTTCCCCCAAACCCTTGTCAAACAAATGGTTTTTGCAGTGTATCTGGAAGGTCATCAAGTCCTGGGCTATTTCAGGAGCAAGTTCCAGATGGTCTCTAACATGTTGAATAATGTATGTCTATGTGGGAGTGGGGAGAGAGGGGCTCGAAGGAACTATTATGCTGATATGAGTAACCCCATGCATTTTGCATTCATATATGACAAGCTAGGTGTTATAATTAAAAAAGCTCTTGCATCCTTTGTTTCAAGTGGCAAAAATGACTTGTTTCAAGAATCTTTACTGACACTATCAATTTCATATTTCACTTAACAACACTCTACACAACCTTTGGCTTTTGTTTGGACTACATTTGTCTTGATTACGGGAGCACTAGTATTTTAATAGTATGTGGTATTCTTAGTTTGACATTCTGTGAGCAGTAATCTTTTATCTTGGAATTCTTACAATGCTATAAAGTGAAAATCTAACAGCTATATATGCATTATTATACATAAGATAATTATATTGTATAATGCAAACGTATATGTTTAAAACTGTTTTGCGTGAATTTATTTTAAATGCACAGGACAGAAGGACAATAAATACTTCTTGAGCATAATATGTAGAAGTCCAGCTATCTATATGCTTCAAAGAACATCACCATCTTGAATGAGTTTGTTCTGAGGCTGCCTGTCTGCCCACATTATGTGTAATAGGGAAGAACACTGAGCAGATATTAAGCTAAGAACAAAAGCAGACAAGCTGAGGCAGTTTTTTACTTAAGTCAGAGGTGAAAATGGAGTTTATTAACCAATGGTCCTTTTCAACATTAGCCCTAATGTTACGTTCTGACCAATGCTATGATGAAAGTTGAAAGACGTGCAGTAAATATACTTTTGTTGCCTTCATTTCTGCATGCAGGAAGATACAGATGACACTGTATTGACAGAACACAAAAGAAACGAAACTAAATACAATAGTGTTAAATAATAACAGTGATGCTAATTATGTCACAGAATGGTAAACTCGTTTTCCCTTTGCCATTGTTCCCTTATGGCCATAGCTCTAAATCCATGATATTGGTGAAATCCTGTTCGTGTGTAAAGAGACCAAGGATATGGAAGAAATTGCACATAGATAAATGAATGCATCGTTCTTGTCCTAAAATAATAATATTTCAAAGTGGTTTTCAGAATAACTATTTGAAGTGAATTGTTGGCCTTGGACAAATTTCTGTAGGAGAGTGACGTACATGTCACAAAAGAAATCATTGTTATAGGCACAGCTAGGGATAGTGCTCGGTGCCGACAAACAAGTAAGTTGACATAAAGCCCACCATTCAATACTGGCATAAAGAAATCTCTAAAACAAGATTGAAGGCATGGCCTATGGCAACTCAAGTTTGAATAATAGAGCAATAGTAAAAAATAGACAGTATCAGTGATGCAGTAACAGAAAAATTAATTTCTAATCCTTATCCTATGCCTGTTCAGTGGACTAATACACAATTTAAATTTCGTATACAATCAATGGTCAATAATTGAATTTTTATAATATTATATACATAACTAAAAACACGTTTCCAGTTTCGACACTGTGGCTATTAACTCAAGATAATTAAGATTTCTGAACTCTCCATTAGAGTTGTCTTCTCCAGGTCTGTCACCGTTCATGAGCTCCAAAGTGCGTTGATATCATTTAGCCAATCAGGAAAAGAATACACAAACCCATTCACAACGGCAAGTTGTTTCCTGGAAAGTTTAGATCACTGAAGTCAATAGGCTGTTGACAAAATGTTATCTAGAAGAGAACAGAAAACCAAAATAAAAATCATTGTCAAACAGCTGCTGTCCCTACAGCATACAATATTTCTCAGGCTTAACTTTGGCTGGACAGTGTTTTGAGATATGCTTTAGGGTGACTGAAGAACATTAAGTGTGAAAACTCTGCTAGATCATGTCCTTCAAAGAGAAATCTAATGAAAGAGTAAGGAAATCATGAGTTTCCCGCTTATGACTACCTACAGGTATTCTTAGGGGAATGTATGTGAGTGAATGACAGGTACAGATATTAATTACATTGTGGTCATGATTAAGGGGCATGTGAATTTAAAAGTAGACAGGAGTATGGATAGGTAAGTCTTTAATGATCATACACATCCTGAAGCCTAAAAAGTAGTGGAATATGTACAAGGGATTCTAAAGACATGGGGAAGGTGAAAGTTAAGTCAATTAGGCTCAATCTTTTCTGTGTGACAGAATCTAGTGATTTCCATAGGGTTTTGTCCCTTCCTCTGGGGATTATTCCAACTGGCAGACCTAAGCTTCTCCTTTATACATATGTTCCAAATATACAGTTTTAAATACACAACGCAAGTTGTCATGTCAATAAAAAAGTGGCATAAAAATATTGCAATAGGACTATTCATGAAAATAACAGGTGTACTTTTTCTTCATGATTCTGCATGATTGCTGTGCTTCTGAGATAATCAAGACAACCACAACCTTTCAAATAGCTGAGCTCACTGAAGCCTCGGCTTATCCTTGAGAAGTAAAATTCTGTTGAGCCAGTCTGGTTGCTTGCAATGTCAAAGAAGTGTGTAACTGTGTTGCCTAGATCATTGTGCTCTGCTTCTACATGGGCTGATATTACTTCATCACCCCCTGCCATAGGGATCTGAAAGTTATTACGAATTTTTAAGCGCCCCCTTTTTATAACAGGAATTCTGCAGAAGAGAAACTAATGAAATTATTATAAATGAAAATTTTAATTTAAAAGACAGATACTTGGTAACAAAGAAACAACCAGAACATTAATTCTAGCTAAATAATTGTTTCTGTCCAAAACCAGATAATAAAATAATATGCTAGTTGACTAAAAGCGACTCAGTGGAACTTTACAGAAGCATATCTGTCATTCAGGTGATTTTCCTGTAGCTTCCTGCCTGCAGTGAATGCTCTTCCTCAGGATTTAAAGTTTCTGCTGTTTTTTTTTAAAGTGTAAATGCTCATCTATGAGGAATGTCAGGATAAATTTAGGAAAAGAGTCTGCATTTGATATGTTTCTGGTTTTTCATATGGAAGAATTTCATATTTTTTTATATTTTAAGGCTTAATTTCCAGCAAACAAATGTTTTATTCTTCTGAGTCAGGTATATGAAAAGACACCTGAAATCTTAATGTCCAAATCCTCTATACATTTCTACTTGTTTGGAGTATTTATGTATTTTCCTGTACATATGAACTTATCTGTGACCTATGAGGAACTAAAAGAAGTGGGACTATTTCACATGTAAAATACACTAAAGTTTAGCAGTCGCTTAACAAAAAAAAAAAAAGTTTATGAAGTCATTCAAAAAAATATTAAGGTGAATGATAGGAATTAAATTCTACCTAAGGTAGCAGATGATCTGGCCTTGTTTGAACTCTGTTGGAGTTTTGCTGTTAAATTTGGCAACATCAAACTGCACAGACTTTAATGTGTTTTCTACTCAAAAAATCTTTAAAAGGTACACTGCTTTTTATTTATTTCAAATTTCCTAAAATAGCTCAACTTGGGGTGGAGAATGTGGTTCCTGTACATTTAGCATTTTATAAACAGTTGAACAAGAAATCTTTTTTTTA
This sequence comes from Burhinus oedicnemus, assembly GCA_008921705.1. Taxonomy (NCBI): domain Eukaryota; kingdom Metazoa; phylum Chordata; class Aves; order Charadriiformes; family Burhinidae; genus Burhinus; species Burhinus oedicnemus. The sequence continues at coordinate 2,729,553 of VFFE01007232.1, read as the reverse complement.
AATAAAAACAAGCTCAAAGATCCATTTTAAGTCAGCATCCACTCACAAAACTACTCCCTGACACGGCACAAGAGAATTGTGATGGATTAACTGAGTGCATAACAGATATTGTTTTAGTGCATTAGCCCTGATTTCCTGTTCAAAGTGATTGATTGAGCCTCAGTCAAGACAGTGTCCACAGCAAATATTAAGCAAACTTACCCAGACATAATCAATCACTCTTATCAAAGGATCACCACATTTGGAGCAAAAAAAATGCTAAAGCACTACCTGCTTTGCACTGTGTTCATTCAGTTTAAATTATTTTTCTTAAAAACACAGCAAAAAAGATTGCCATTGTAAAACTATTGTTTGCTTCAGTGTATTTCTTCAGGCTGGTCAGCTGTAATTTACAGGGGTGTAATTTGCTTATATTTCGTTTGCTATTTCAAAAAAATGCATGTTTCAAAAAAGACATGCTGAAGGCATCATAAGCTGATTTGAATATTTAGAGAATAACCTGACAGTAAGAAAGGTCATTTGTCTATAAAAACTGGCCTTGGTGGTTTCAGCCATCATTGATTACTACTAGTAACAATACTTTTTCTCCAAAGACTGCACTTCTAAAGAATTCCATATATTTTGCTGTTCTTTTACTTAGTTTATTTAACAATTATTTAAGCACCTATAAATATTATTTAGGCATAGTCAAAAGGTCTTATATGTAGAAGGCAAATGTGATTTTATCATTTCAAGGGTATGGAAGATTCTATTTTCCTTTGTAAGTGATGTGACTGAGCTTAGTGATGCTCAGTGTTACAGCAGGCTGTTGTTAAGCAAGACGTTGTTAGTGGCTCCTGTTCAGATGGATCTCTTGTCTGCAAACTCTAACAACAAACTGAGACAGCACAGGGTCTTTTGAGCTCTGTCTTGGATGGTGGAGTTTAGACTCTCAACACACTTAGTAGGATCCTATTTAATCACCAGAAAAAAAAATAAAAATCTTATTTACATAAATAGGAATGAAGGGACTTGCCAAACTGGTCTGAAATAGAGAATGAAGAATAATGATCCTACACTGTAGGAAAGAAGTGAAGTAGCAAAACTTCATCACTAAAGGTTGTTTTTTCTTAAAAGCTAAGAAATTACTTATAAAAAATAGTGGAAGAATGGAAAATCAGGATTAAGGAAGTTAGTAGTCAACTACAGGAGAAACTGTGGCATTAGAATTGCTCTGTGGCCCCACCATGCAGCATGTAAACTTATGAACTTTCTCCACTGGCTTGGGAGCTATAAAATCATGATATCAGACACGTTTCCCTGAAGAAATTCTCCCCATGAGTCACTGCATCATCTTTATGGCCACTACATGCCATCAGGCTGCTAGAAAGCAACTGAATTGGGTTTTCTCAGTTTAACATCAGCACCAGCATATGCTTTTTAGGACCACTGTTGGTGGCTCAAGACACTTGAGCTTGCACTTTTGTTTTTTTAAGATCAGCTATAAAAATAATCTCTTGAAACCAATCTCTGCTTTCCCGGTAGATGTATTCTTCCACTCCTGTTCATATTCTAGGTGGAAATAAGAGTTTGCTCCACTACTATGACTCAACATTTAATGCACGCACATTTATGCAGGTTTCAGTTGCCTTTCCTCCGAGTAACTCACCGGAGTGACTGTCTGGAGTCTAACATTCCACCTACCTCTAATAATCCTGGTTAGATGGATTTTTATAGCATAAACAGGATAAAACAACTTCTTACGATTCCGACAAGAACACAAATGCTTGTCCTGTTTATATCCAAGACAGCATCTGCAACAGACTTTAATTGCTTCGGAGCATGCAGTGAGAATGTCTTCAAATGAATTTAAATTGCAAGTTGGTCAACTAAAATGCTCTTAATTGTTCGTTGGCAGCCATTCAACCCAACTTTTACACTCTGATTGTAGTGCATAGCTGCTTTGGTATGTGCATGTTAATAATACATAGAAATATCCATCCAAGAAAACATTATCTAAATGTATGTGACACTATGTGTCAGAGTTTAAAAAAACCCTGCAGTCTTAGAAAATATATTTATAGTGTATGTTATAAGATCCACCTTGTAAGCAAATAGTTTCCTATGTTTTCATTTTCTTCCTTCACCTGTAAAATGAAATAGGAATGAGGGAAGTGGAACAGCCACAGTGAACAAACTGCAGCACTGCCCTCCTACCTCCCTCTTCTACCTTCTGCCCACAGACGTGCTTCCAGCTTCCTCCAGACCAATGGACAGCTGTTCGTAGGACATATGATGTCACCTTCCCTGTTCTTCTCTCAGAGAAGCTCTTTGCCTTTTTGTTAGTGGTAGGATAGTCAATACAGGAGGAAACAGAAGCAGTAGAAAGTGTCTGTACACACGTGGAATATTTCACTGGCCATCTCTGGACATTTTTGCTTTCTATCATGTCAGTCCCAGAGAGTCAAGCTTGAAGAGTTTATAGCATATTGTCCAGTTTTGACTCATCATAACTATACAGTCCTTTACCTCTAGGCCACTTTACTTTTTTTGCACTAGCTTTTTTTACAATAAATCTGATAAAGATCATCTGGTGTATGAAGTATGAGTGAAAGCTATGTTTGCTTTTTCTTATCCTTTATTGTTTGAAAAATTTAAGATAGCAGTGGGAGTCGCCTTTTTGCACTACTGATTCAGTTACAACAACGTGTAGTAGATGATTTATGTGATAAAGACATTTCTTGTTAACCTCAATGAGGTTCTTCTAAGTTTCTCGGTAATTTTTTTCTCCATTATATGCTATCCGTGCATTTTGGGCTTACATGGCAAGGTTTTGGGGGGGAGGGACAGGGACTGTAGGGATAGCTTCTCTGAGAAGAGATCAGGAGCTGCCCCCATGTCGAGCAGAGCCAGTTACAGGCAGCTTTAAAATGGACCCGCCACTGGCCAAAGCTGAGCCCATCGGCAATGCTGGTGGCACTGCTGTGATAACATGTTTAAGAAAGGATAAAAAATGCTACATAAACTGTTTACTCTAGTGATTTGTCTGTCTGTGCTTGTATAACCAGTAAATTGAGATTGTGCGCATTATAGTGCATAGGCAGATTATTAGTAATTGTATCTTCTACACCATAGTTTATTAAAAATAGACAAACACTGAATTATACCTGCAATAAAAAAGAACAGACTTCAGAGTAATCATAATAAAATCCGTGAGAGTGCATATACCTGTAATGGCTGCATATGGGGCTCTGCAGAATGTTGTATGTTGGTTAAATGGGTTTTTTTGCACTGCGTGTAGTAGTCTTGGATCAAGCCATTCCGTAGCAAGTCATTTAAGTTGTACAAGTTTCCTAAATATTCAAAGAGGGTTTCTTAAAGCATTTTTAATTAAGATATTTTAGAAATACAAAGAAATATGCTCTGCTAATTTTCTTTACTTAATAGACTAGACCAAGGTAAACCATTGGAGATCGTATAGTCTTTCAAGGAAATGTCCTTATCAGCTAGAGATTAAATTAGGTCATCTTGATAACCTGGTTTGGTGAACCAAATTGGTTTGATATTTGACAGTACCTCCCCTGGAGTTTTGGGTTAAAAATAGTGAAATAGTAAAAGAAAATCTCCAAAAGGGATTTTGCATCTCAGTGGATGTTTTTCCTTTGAACAAAATGATGTTTCATTTTATAATTGAAATACAGCATGCCTTTGAACTTTCAATAGCTAAAGCTATTAAGTAAGAGTATCACATTTCATTTATTATATTACATTTTAAGTTCAGTCCATGCATTTTTAATTCTGTTTATGTCCTGAGAGCTTGCCTCTAGTGGAATAAAACCAATCAAGTATCTAGAACAAGAATTAAAATTTAGGTCCTAATTCACTGTTGCCCTGTGGTTCCTTTGTGTTTGCTTGAATAAGTACAAAGGACAAATAAAGTAAATGTAAGGACCCTCTGGAGATTACTGTTCTTGTACAGGGTCAGATAATGCTCGAATTCTGCCAGGCCCACCTAAGAGTACCTTAATGTAAGAAAGCTGTGCTCCATGGTGGCCAAAGGTCGAAGGAGGTATAGTGGCTTTATGCCAGGACAAGGTAGGAGAAAGAATGGCCACAATAAATGGTTTCACAGAGAATCTGTGTTCACAATATTAAAACAACAAAAAAAGAGAGAATTGATGGTGAAGGTCAGGTATGTGCAGGTTAGCCTGCATTTGAGCTAATAGTGGTGAGTTTCCTAGCTTTCAGAAGTTTGTCAACAAAAAATGATATAGTTAGGAGAAGATAAGTATCAGGGTACTGGGGGAAAAATCTTAGGCATCTGTCTCTTAAGAAGTCTTGCAAGCAGAAACATAGTGTGGTGGGTTTGATCCCACCTGGCAGCTACACTGCCACCTGGCCGCTCACTCACTCACCCCCCAGTGAAATGGGGGAGAGAATCGGAAGGGCAAAAGTGAGAAAAAATCATGATCTGAGATGAAGACAGTTTAATAAATGAAGTGGCACACACAAGCAAAGAAAAACAAGGAATTCATTCAGTACTTCCCATCAGCGGGCAGATATTTCGCCATTTGCAGGAAAGCCAGAGCTTCACCACTCATAAAGCTTACTTGGGAAGATAAACACCATGACTCCGATCTTCCCCTCTTCCTCTCTCTTTCCCCCAGCTTTTATGGCTGAGTACGACATCAAATGATCTGGAGTGTCCCTTTGGTCAGTCGGGGTCAGCTGTCCCAGCTCTGTCCCCTCCCGACTTCCTGTGTGCCCCCAGCCCACTCGCTGGTGGGGCAGCCTGAGAAACAGAAGAGGCCTTGAGGCTGTGTTAGCGCTGCTCAGCAAGAAATGGAACATCTCTGTGTTTTCAGCAGTGTTTTGGTCACAAATGTGAAACACAGCACCATAGCAGCTGCTATAAACAAAATTAACACAACCACTCCAGCACAGAGCACAGCTGAGCCCATCATGGTGTCCCCTGATGATTCCTCTGGGAAAACCCGTTCCAGGAAGGGCCAAGCCCTGCACAGGCAGTGAGGGTGAGGAGAAGTGTGAGACCCAGCCTGGCCAGCCCCCGGGGAGAGCAGGAGGGGGCAGGAGGGGCTGCGGGCACCGGAGCAGGGGTTCCCCGGCAGCCCTGGGGGGGACCATGGTGGAGCAGGACAAGAATATGATTAGAAATGAGAGGCAGAGAGGAGCTGTGAGGGGCTGGCCACAGCCCCCATTGCCCACCCCTCTGCGCCACTCGGGGAAGAGGAAGTAGAGGAGTCGGGAATCAAGGACTGAAGTTGAGCCTGGGGGAAGAGAAGGATTGGGTGGGGGGAAGGTGTTTTAGCTTTTGTCTTTGTTTCTCACCATCTGAATCTATTTTTAATTGGCAATAAATTAAATTAATTTTCCCCAAGTCAAGTCTGTTTTCCCCACGACAGTAATTTGTAAATGAACTCTCTGTCTTAATCTTGACCCGTGAGCTTTTCCGTCTTATTTTCTCCTCCTGTCCTGATGAGGAAGGAGAGGAAGGAGAGTTCTGTTGCTGGGTGGGCAACAGACAGGCAGACAAAGTCAACCCATCACATCTAGGAACTGAAGATACCTTCCTCTTCTGCCACTACATGGATACATGTGTACATGTGTGTTTTCATTGTTACTCCTGACCTTGCTATGTAATTTTCACTTTTGCTTCTTTATATCAGAGTAAAATAATGTAATCTTAAGGTACAATCAGGGCTCAGCTTTGTTTAGCAACAATTTTCAGGTAAAGCTTTGCAGGCTTTTTTATAGTCAGTTATTTTCTTTGTTATTAATGGGCTCATAATTCTGTCAAAACAAAGACAGAAAAAATGACACGTATGATTTAATATTCACCTTTTTAAAGGACGTAGCTTTTCTGAGTGCAGGAGGAGGATTCAGGGCTGAATGTTAACACAAGTTTAGCAAGGCCTACTGTATTTTTCAACCCTAAGGACTGTTCTGCATCCCTGGAATTAGACTAAGGCTAGATCTTTGAGAATCTGTGTCTATTTTTTTGATCATCTTTTGCATTTATGAAGGAGGCATTTTTCCTATTGCCAGATTGGTCTGGCCAATTTGAAGGGTTTTTTTTCTAGAAGGGATTCATTTTTTTCTTTTCTTGTCAGGGAGTCCTGCTTGGTGGGCTTAATTTTAAAGTTGATATTTGCCATTTAATGATAGGAGGACAGTACATGTGATCACTGTATGGAAGAGACGGCAAGTGTGTTAAAGCACGGCTGTATCTCAGGAACAGTCCTCTGAGGAGAATCTAAACCGTAATGCTATTTAATATCAGACTATGTACTATATTTCAATGAATATCTATCTTAGAAATACAGTGAATACTTCTCTTGTGTGTTTTTGCTTTTACTTGTCTGTAAGTCATCTTTTTATCATTGACTGGGGAAAGTACAGGAGATGATGAAGTATTTTAAACTTTTCCATAAAGAATTTGATATGCTGTTTTTATTTCTTCCATCTTCTCAGGCATCCCTCTGCACTCTTGAGGCTTTATTCTTTTTGTTTGTTTATTTCTTCCTACTGGTCTTCTGTGAGCAGAGGGATGGGAATGTTTCTTTAGCTGTTTGTACTCACGTGTCACACACTTCTCAGGACTTAATTATTCTGCTCTCTCTCCATTCCTCAGTTCTTGATGTTCTGACATTCACATGAGTCATCAAATGCATTATTTTTTTGGTTGTTAGATTGATTTCATATGTGAAATTCATTTCAAATGCCTGTTCTGAATATACTTGTCTACCTTCAATTTGCCTGGCATATTGAACAGAATTCGATTAGATGTGTTTATAAAATGACTTATCTCCAGGCCTGCAATTCAGCTCAAAGTGTGAGATGGCTGGGGAATTTGCAGCTTGCAAGCTTCAGTTGCCGGAATGTACTGAGTCATCAAATATATCATCCTTTGTAGATGCAAAGCAAGTTTCACCTTAGGTATTTAATTACGGCATGCAGCATAGTTGGGTAGTGTGGGGGTGTTAATGTCAGCTGAGTCTACAGAGTAATATCTAAACAGCCTTGTTTTATCTAACAGATTAGATGAGGGTTCAAAACCCTGAGGTATAACTTTTATTGAAACTAGTGTGCTAAGGTGTGAAATTCCCTGCACAAAATGCAAAATATTTGCTGCACATTTCTATTTCAAGTTTTGTTCCTAAAGCTAATATTTGTCTAGAAGTGGCTTCCTTCAAACTGGTTGTAAAAACTTGATTTCTGTATATAGGGTTGTATTAGTATATCCTCTTAACTGTGTAATTATGAGAGATTATTCTAACTGTTGTTTTATGATTCTTTGCAGTATTACTTTGAAAACAAGTTGTGATTATATGCTGAAAAATGGAATAATCAGCATGTTCACAAGCATTTTTATTATGCTTTGGCAATAGAAAATAAATAAAAATAATTTATTGCTATAAAAAGTGGTCTGTATTATGACAATGGCTATGACCAAATATCTGATAGGAGCAAATGAATATTACAGTGATTTTCTGTACCCTGAGAGTGAGAATGTAATTATACTGATATATTTGCATTTCACTCTTCTCTGTAAGCTAGCAATGCTATACTATTTCTAGATGAAAATAGTCAGCAAAACATTTATTCCCGTTTTAATCGGCAAAGTTGTATGTATTTTTAAAACTATATACACAGAGAAGGTAAACTTCCAAAACCAGTAAAAATGCTAAAATTATGTGTGTACAATGAGAGGATTCTTTAATTAATTTCTGTGAAGGCAAATTAGAGTAACATAGATGCTATTTTTTTCTATTTCTTTATTTATAATACAGTATAATTATATCTAAGGAGTGTTACTAGAAAGTCAGTATAGAACATGCAGTCTATTTACTGTTACCTTTTAATGGAATTTGTGCTGGTGCTGACTTTGAGGAATGTATCGTTAAACACCTTATCCTTAAAACATAATGTTGAAGCAACATTTCTGATGGTGTACTACTGTGATACATCATCAGAACCAGGCTCCTTGCTGCTACATTCCTCAGAGCATAATATTGCAAAACTAAAAAAAAAAAAGAATACTACTGCAAAAATACGGTGTTAATTTGAAAAGTTAACATACTGAATATGTTGTGGTACCTCTGTTGTTGACTCATGTCCTCAATCTCTCCTCTATATAGTGCCAGTATACTGTCAGAAAAATCATGTGATTATGCGGAAAGAATTATGTCATCAATTAACTTCCCTGCTTTAGGATAAAATCTTACTGATATTTGTAAATCACAGAATCACAGGGGTTAGAAGGGACCTCTGGAGATCATCTAGGCCAACCCCCCTGCCAGAACAGGGTCACCCGGAGCAGGTTGCACAGGAAGGCATCCAGGTGGGTTTGGAATGTCTCCAGAGTCGGAGACTCCACCACCTCTCTGGGCTGCCTGTTCCAGTGCTCTTCCACCCTCAAAGTAAAGAAGTTCCTCCTCATGTTCAGATGGAACTTCCTGTAGTCAAGTTTGTGCCCATTACCTCTTGTCCTATCACTGGGCACCACTGCCAAAAGACTGGTCCCATCCTCCCAGCACCCTCCCTTTAAGTATTTATAAGTATTCATGAGATCCCCTCTGAGCCTTCTCCAGACTAAAAAGACCCAAGTCCCTCAGCCTTTCCTCATAAGAAAGATGTTCCAGTCCCCTAATCATCTTTGTAGCCCTCTGCTGTACCCTCTCCAGCAGTTCCCTGTTCTTCTTGAACTGGGGAGCCCAGAACTGGACACAGTACTCCAGGTGCAGACTCACCAGGGCGAAGTAGAGGTGGAGGATAACCTCCCTCGACCTGCTTGCCACACTCCTCGTGATGCACCCCAGGATGCCTTTGGCCTTCTTGGCCACAAGGGAGGGCACACTGCTGGCTCATGGTCATCCTGTTGTCCACCAGGACTCCCAGCTCCCTTTCCACAGAGCTGTCTTCCAGCAGGTCAGCCCCTAACCTGTACTGGTGCATGGGGTTATTCCTCCCCAGGTGCAGAACCTTACACTTGCCCTTGTTGAACTTCATGAGGTTTCTCTCTGCCCAACTCTCCAGCCTGTCCAGGTCACACTGAATGGCAGCACAGCCTTCCGGTGTGTCAGCCACCCCTCCCAGCTTTGTGTCATCAGCAAACTTGCTGATGGTACACTCTGTCCCTTCATCCAGGTCATTGATGGATATGTTGAACAGGACTGGACCCAGGACTGACCCCTAGGGAACACCACTTGTCACAGACCTCCAA
>VFFE01007232.1:2697729-2716799 GCA_008921705.1 Burhinus oedicnemus | reverse complement strand
TGATCACTACAGCCGAGGCTGCCCCCAACCTTAATGTCCTCCACCAGTCCCTCTTTGTTGGTCAGTACTAGGTCCAGTAGTACACCTCTCCTTGTCGGCTCCTCCACCACCTGAGTCAAAAAGTTATCATCGAGACACTGGCGGAACCTCCTGGACTGTACCTGCCTAGCTGTGTAGCCTTCCCAGCAGATATCAGGGTGATTGAAGTCCCCCATGAGAACCAAGGCCTGTGATTGTGAGGCGGCTCTCAGCTGCCTGTAGAAGGCCTCATCAACTTCTGCATCCTGATCAGGTGGCCTGTAATAAACCCCCACAACAATGTCTCCCATGTTAGCTTGTCCCTTAATCCTTACCCACAAGCTCTTGACGCTCTCTTCATCCACCCCCAAGGGACAGCTCAAGGCATTCCAGTTGCTCTCTCACATAAAGAGCAACTCCACCACCTCGCCTTGCTGACCTGTCTTTCCTAAAGGGGACGTAGCCATCCATGACAGCGTTCCAGTCATGTGAGCTATCCCACCATGTCTCAGTAATTGCGATGAGATCATGGCCCTGTGACCACACACAGATCTCCAGTTCTTCCTGTTTGTTCCCCATGCTGCATGCATTGGTGTATAAGCATTTCAGAGAGGCAGATGAACGTGTAGTTTTTGCCCTTGAGGGGTGGTAGGCCTTCTGATTCTCAAAAATACTAGCACGCTGCCCCACAAGAGCTGGGCTACTGCACCTGGGTGCCTTTCCAGTGAGCCCGGTTACGTCCCCTTACCCCTTCAAATCTAGTTTAAAGCCCTCTCAATGAGTCCTGCTAACTCTTGCCCTAAAACCCTTTTCCCCCTGCGAGAGAGGCTTTTCCCATCTGTTACCAGCAGGCCTGGTGTCCTGTAAATCAAGCCGTGGTCAAAGAGCCCAAAGTCCTGCTCGTAGCACCAGTCTCGGAACCAGGCATTGATCTGCTGGCTACTTGCTTTCTCTTGCAAATATTGTATTAAAATGTGAATATTATTCCAACAAAAAGCCTGTATGAAAACCCAGCCCAAATTTGGCAAAGTTCAGGCACAGGTTATATAGCCAAGGCCTGTCTTTAGTCAGAACTTGAAACCCATCAGAGGAAAGGGGCCATAAAATCAATTCTAAGTAATCTTGGAAATGAGATAATAGTCCATTAATCTCCTCAATATAAGCATGAAATTTTCTGCTGCACTTCATACCTATGCATTTGTAAGAATTTTGTCAGTGGAAATGGGAGGGAAGCCATAGGATTACTGTAGGGGTGACTTCCTCACGCTGCCACTGCAGGCTTTTTTTCAATTTATTTTTGTAATATTTTTTTTCTCGGTGAAAATGTATAATTCATTTGTGGAATGATGCCAACAAAACTTGTTACTGGTTCCATATTAAATGAGAATTAGTGGCAAGCTTATAATATATGACTCATAAGTCAGTGCTGAAAGTTTAAGTGGCAAGTATTAGAGAAAGCAGTACTGTGATCTGCGGGGTACAATTCCAGGTGCGGCCTGTTACTGATAAAACTACTTGGGAACTACTACGAATGTAGGTTGTTATTTAGGTATGGTTGTGCCCTGGCTTCACTGTACTTTAATCCCTGTGTATAGAAACCACTAGATAATACTCAGAAATGGTTTCTTAAAAAAGCAGCAAGTCTTCCTTTGAGAAGTTCCATTTCATCGCATCAGCGCAAGCAGATGGCTCCTTCTCTTACCTAGTCTCTCAGTATCAGACTCTCTCTGAACAACCCAGTTTGCCTGGGCTGGCTATCTAGACAAACCAAAGCATATAGATAACATGAATTTTGTTATCTATCATTTCTAGGAACTGTCAAAGAGAGTGCAGGCTCTTAGAGAAAACACAATTTTATTTCTCTCCTTCCTCTGGAGGCTTCCTACCCCTTTGAGAACTTTTCTATACGTAACAATGTGCAGTTGCATTTACAGAAATGGAGTCTAAAAACCCACAACACCTTAACAACTAGGCTTTCTCCACTCTTCTGAGATGAGTGAGGATATCCCTTTGCTACTCATTTTCCTGTGAGTTGTCTTTCTCTGTTGTTCATTTTGGTTGTACTTTCCCACGTTAGAAACATCATCATGGCATGAAGGTGGGAGGCCAAGAAGAATAGCTTCAGTGCTATAAAGATTCTTGCCATGTAACACAGTCTAGGAGTCTTGATTCACTGAAAATTTCTGCATCAGTCTTGCAAGACAAGTATTGTTGTAAGTGGTGCAAGCCTCATTTTCCTGAGCTAAGCAGCCGCAAAAGGTAATGAGAGCTGAGTACCAGCAGGATATTTGCCAGTATGGCTCTTCGTCCATTCCTGATGATCAGCTTCTATTTTCCTCAAATGTATTCATTACTTAAAAATCTGATCTGAATAATTCTGTTTAATCATGCTTGCCGTTGATATATTGTACACTAGAAAATCACGGTCTTTAATAGTCAGAAATCTTAGAATTGTAATTAGTTTTGCTTATATTCAAAGGTAGTAGGTTATCTGAAACTTCTTAAAATGGTTTTTGTTTTGTTTTGAGGGGTACATTATAGTAGTATGAGCTAGCTTAATTTGAAAGGTTGCATGCAAATTCCAAATTTCAGGCGCTATCAAAGGCATTATCTTCTTGTTGGAAAATGTTAAAGGTAAGAAAAGAGGGAATTCTTTGTGGCTTGTAATGGCGAGTTCTCCTTTGGTACTGATTTCTGGTCATTTTTTCGACAATGAAATAAAAGGCATACCATCTTCCAATTGGAAGAACTAAGTGTAGGTACTAAAATGAATGTTACTTCATAATCACTTAAGACAGCTAATGATATAAGTAGCGGTTCAGAATTTTCTCATGGAATTCCACTATGTGGATTATTTGATTTTTATTCTAGACTACATGTTATAATCTATGATACTTATTTTTTCTACAGCAAGATCTATTTGTGACACATACCATATTTTAAACAATGAAATAACTTGGAGATTTTCCTGAAGATTTTTCCTCCTAAGGAGATTAAAAAGTGTTATTTAGTGATGTTGAAAGTATGCCATATCACATGTATTACAAACATAAATACATGTAGCAAAACTACCACGGAACTATTAGGGGAGGAATACAGTGATACAATTTCTGCATAACATAAAAAACTTCCTGCATATATCCTTTCTTAAAACCTCTGGAAGTATCTAATAGGACAGATGTTAACTGAAACAAAAAGGTGTTTTTGCGTTATTTCAGCATAATGTAGAAGGCACTAGCTACATGCATATTCTCTTTCATTATATTTTCTAGTGAAATTCACAATAAGTTGCTTTTTAAAGCAAATACTAATGAAACAAGACCTACTTGCCTGCTTTCAGTACAAATATACTGTGAGTTGGATCCATAAAGCACGTTAAGTTTTCTGAATTTATGCATGCTAATTTTTTTGTTTTGTTTTGTTACCAAGGGTAGAGTTACTGTAGTATCGTCAAAATAGGGTGTGATCACAACGTCTTTTCCCTTCTCTGTATAAAACACTTTTTTGGATAGTATGCTATCAAAACTGTGCAGGTGCTTTGGTTTTATTGTAAATATTACCTAACTGAGAATGCAATAAATGGGAAACCACAATTTTAAGCATAGTTTGATTTTTTTCTTCTCTCAAAAAGAGACAATAATTCTAAATTTAAATGTAGACTTTACCCAGTTTCTACAGCCTGCTGAGCCTGTATGCACCGATTTGAGAGTTTTGTGTAAAAGGCTTATGGATTGTTATATAAAAGAAAAGTTGTATTTATGTAGCTAGTGATTTCAAAATTGGAAGCAATTTTTGTTTTATCTACTTTACATGATTCTCACCTGACTGATTATTAAAAGCAGCACAAAGCTCTAGATGGAAGCAGTAGTGCCTATTTATTCTGATAGCTTTTTCAAAAACATATGTTACTCTGCTGTAAGACAGAAGTCATTCTAGTGAATCACCTGGAATTCCACAAAATGCAGAAGCGTGCAATATCAGACTTATAACTGTAAAACATTGCTCATTGTCATGGTTAATTTTTCTCCAAACACTTGCCACAGCTTCACATAATTTTTGCATTAAGTAAAAATATAGCAGTTGCATGTATATGTGATATTCTTACCCAGAACACTAAAAAAACCATATGTGCCTGTAGTCCCTGGATAAATGACGAGCCTACCTTTGGATCAGAAGCACTTGCATCATAGGCAAATATTCCATGATGCTCCATAATTCCAGGCTTAATTAGTTTTCCAAACCTTTCTCTTTTTGGCAGAGAGGAGCAAGTGGGTGAGCAGTGTGTACTGAAGCTGTCTTAGTTTGCAGTGAAAACCTAAGTGAGGTGACTTTTTTGTCATTGATTACTGGGGAGGTTTTCTCCGGCTGGATGCCTTCTGCCTGGTCACCATAAATTAGTTTTGTGTCACTGCCTCTAGCAACCAGAACACACTGATAGTCTTTAAATGATGGTTTATATGACCTGAGACAAGATCTAGCCTTATTTTTCTGCTCTATTACTTTCAAAGAATAGTCTTTCTATTATTAACATGCTGTAGTAGAATAATTTTAAATTCCTTTAAAATTTATAGTGGTTTTGTTCGTTGCATCTCATGAATGCAAACCTTACCGGAGTTGTAAACTATGAACGAGCAGATGTATGTATATGCATTTTGATAATGTGATTTTTTTTTTATTATTTTAGAATGGTTTACAGTTTGAAGATTTTTAAGAACCCTTCTGGCTTGATTTTTCTACAGCTGTATAAATAAGATAGGAATTCTCTGACCGTATGATGAAGTTATAAAAATATAAACTGGCTATGAGGGCACAGTCATGGCTGTAAGCAACTAGGTCTACCCGAGCAGGTATAATAGGCAGAATCTTCTCTGACTGGAGCCAAATTTCGTGAAGCAAAAAAGGTGGTGAATAACAATACCTTAGGAATGAATGTTTCTGTTATAATTGCGGATTTTTAATCTGATTTTCAGGTAAAGATCAAAATTTGAAACTGTTTAACAGTAGTTTTTAATACTTGTTATAAGTCTGTAGTGTTGCCAGTTTCCAAGTGAGTAGTCCACTGCTTTCTAAACAAAAGCTTTCAAAAAAGTTAATACACAAACTCAATTCTACTCATAATTGCACTTTTGATTAAGAACAGCAAATTTCACTTTTGCATTACTGTCTAAATCTCCGAGGGGGTTTTAGTTTTTGTTAATTTGACACGTTGAAGGTGATTTTCAATCTACTGCTGTAGAAAGGCTAAAAAAAACCCCAAACTGTTTCCAGGTGACTCCAGCAGCCCCACCACAGGACAGAGCTGAGCCCATCAGCCAAGCTGGTGGTGCCTCGGAAAGAACGAAGCTTATCTGGGTGAAGTTCTGGTAGCCATTATAGAACAAATTGTGTGTGTTCCTTGAATTTACCTTCTACCTCAAGGGTTTGTAAGGCAAATTGTGGACTCCTTCAGCTTCAGGACTGTTACATAGGCTTACTAACACACTTCAGATGGTTTTATAGTACTTATGAGCCTCATTTGGAAAAGTTTATGAAAACAAAATTCTCCTTATAGTAATGGTAATCATGAGGTTTAAATAATTTTACACTTTAGAAATGAACAATATCTACTAAAGATAACAAAAAAAAATACTAACACATTATTTGCATCAAAGTTTCTCATTTATTTACTGTAGCGAAGCCCAGTCTTCTACTACTGTGATCCTATTTTAAAAAACCTTGGAATGCTTTAATCGAAAATGGAATACAAAGGGGATTTGTGAGTGGATTAGTAGAGTACGATGTCTTGACACATGGCCTTTCACATCCTGTTTCACAAACTTTTTATCACCTCATTATTTTCTGACACTTTACAGAAGATGAAGAATGCTCAATGAAAATACATAAATCATGAGACCTCTTCAAAACTTCCTGTCCCCTTTGCTACTCAGGAGTGCTAAAATGGTGGAGCTTTCACTCTTGGCACTCAATTCATAAGAGGTTGTCCAGTGAAAAGAAATGTAAAGTAGAGGGAATGTAAAATACAAGGGAAAAAAGCTACTATCATGAAACAGAGAAATGAGGAAACGTAGCTAAATGAAAGACAGCATGAAGAAATGGAGGATGAGTGCAATAATTTTATATTTAAGGCACTGAAAGATGAGAAGTCAAGAAAAGGGTCAGGGGGAGTGATTTTGTCAGTGTTATGGAAGAATTATGTCTCACTGGAGACCTTGTATAGATTTTTAATTCTAACGGATAAAGGCTAATTGTTATGAAATTCCTTTTACTTTGTTGGTATGCAGTCAAATGTATCTTTCAAACACAGATTTAATATCCTGACTGAGTACAGAATCAGAACAGGATATTCTTCAAAACACAGCTAGCTTTGCATAGCGAGCCATGGGCAGTTCAATTGTGCATGGTTCTAGTCAACAGAAAGGTGAAAGAGGGACTGTGTGCCATGGTTTTGTGTTAGTTATACTTGCAGGACAGAGATAAATGGCAGATAAGTGCAAAGGTGTACTGTTTGTCCATAGTGAGTGTCAGACATGGTGGATGCTGCACATAGTGCTGTAATTTTCTATAAAGAATGACTTTGCCGTCTTCGTTTTAGCTAGTTTGCACAATTTACGTCAAAAACGACCCCTGTGTGATCAGTGTCGTGGTTTGGGCCAGATTGGCCCAATCAAGTGGAACAACAGATGCTCTCTCTGTCCTGCTCCGCTTCCGAAGGGAGGCAGGAGAGAGAGAAAAAAAGAGAGACTTAAGAGTTTAGAAGGAACTAAACTACTTTAATGAAATATTGGTAATAAAATAATAAAAAGAAAATAATGAAATATATACAAAACCATATCAAGCATCCAGGATGACAGTCACATCACCAGCAGGCACTGGGGAAGTCCCAGACTGGACTCAGTGACAGATGGGAACTGGATTCCAGATCTGGATTCAGGATGGAGATCAAAGGCAGACGCAGAGACAGAGTCCTTGTTGGACATCGGCCACTGAAGAAAGAGAGCTGACCCTTTGATCCCTCAGCTTTTATACTGAGCATGAGGCAGATGGGACGGAATACCCTTGTTGGTCAGTTTTGGGTCACCTGTTCTGTCCGCTCCTCCCCGCAGGTGTGACCCCTCTAGGCTTTTCCGCTTCCGACCCTCCAACGGGGCAAATAACAAAGTTGGCTGGCCTTGGCTGTTATAGCAATAAGTATGAGCAAGAGCCTCTCTGCATCCCATTCCTTGGTATTAATTAGAAACATGGGGCTTATCACTCTGAGAGCGAACATTTTTCTGCACAACATGCTGTTAATTTCAGCAGTTAGAAGAGGCCTAGCTAAAAAGCAAAGTTACTGAACAAAATTGGTCCTGTTTTACCTCAAACCAGGACAATCAGTCCACAAGCTGTTTCCTGACAGGCTTCACTGCTGTATTGGATTTATGTGGCAAGGTTCTGGTAGCTGAGGGGCTGCAGGGGTGGCATTAGAAAAGCTTTTGGGTCTCATTTGCTCTTTCCCTTTCCCTTAACCGCTTATGCCAATGTAAGATTTAAAAAAAGGTTATGTAAAACATAGATATGCTGCCTTGGATTTCGTATGCTTGATGCAACCACGTTGGGGCACAGGGAGACAACTGCCTAAGTAAGACATAGAGCAGTAAGAGATGTGGCCTTGTACTGCTAGTCTTCCTAGCTGTGACAAGAGGCTTGGCAGTACAGCCAGGAAATTTTCTGGTATTGATTTCCTGCGTGTGTAGGAAGCAGTAATAACAGTTCGTAGGTACAGGAAGTCTTCCAGTTTTTCTGTGTGTTAACATGGGAATTTAAACATAGCTACTTACATGACAGTATTAACTGGTCTGTTAATGAGCAATTCAGGGGAAAAAATCTCACCAAAAATGTGTGCTTTCTGCATCCCAAATCAATTCCCATGCCTTTTTCATTGTTTCCTACCTAATTAAATCGATTGTTCTATTGCTGAGCTTAAAATGAAGGTGACACAAACTCCCTAAATGCTGCAGAAACCAGTGGTCCTTGGAAAAGGTCTTTGTTTTCATGCCACACAGTTCAGATGTGTTACATCTGTTTTATTAACCAAACTGAATGTTGACACCATCATGTTCCCATTTTTACCAGATCTCACTGAATGGAGGTTTCCCATTACTATTACAGAAGTACAATCCCAGTATTGTACAAAGAAGGAAAGAGAAAACATGTTACATATATCTATTTCTCACCAGTTACAAGGAAAATATTATCTGCCCATTCAGTCTCCTGGGTTTTTTTAATTGTGCTGAAAGATTTTAACTGTATTTGGTGTAAGAATACATTATAAATCCTAGGTTTAGATGCTTCTGGAATCTTTTACCTAGGAATCCTGGCATATGTATCATAGTCCACCCCTTTTCAGGCCTGGGAAACATAAAAATTGTGAAATGCTGCTCCTTCAAGAAAGCCTTCCTTTTTTTTTTTTTTTTTGCCACACACACTCATAAAAAGCATTATCTTACCCTGCAGTTAGTCTCCCTGCAATCAAATAAAGGGCATGGATTAATTGCAGAACCACTAGAAATATTTTAAAGAGATTACCGTTAATGGAGAAACAAATTATCTTTCTATCAAATGAGGTTAATAACAAAAATTAGTAGTGGCCCCTCACACTTATTGAAAAACCTTACAGAGTCTGCTAAAGATTAATCACACAACTTTTTCTGAAAATCTATAGAATTTCAAGTAGTTTAGGGTCCTAACTCTCATTTTGAAAAAGATCAAGCCTCTTGGAAGCCTCACCCTTACTGCCATGTCAGATTTTAAAAACTTGTTTCCCCAAGGAATAAATTGTAACCGAAAGGGGTTTTCTGAAGTAGTAGGTGCCTAGCTGAACTCTCACTGAAGTCCATCTTACGCAGAGTCCTGGTTAGCCTGTTACAATCTGTCTTGTTCTCAGGGAAAAGTTACTTTAGGTTTGTTAGCACTTTAACTTGTAATTAAGTTTATGTAGAAGACTGGAAGAGAGAGTATTATTTTTTTATCAACTCTGTTCTATAAAAAACATAATTACTTAATCCCTTACAATATTTAAAGCAGTTCTGCAATTAACATGTGGCCTTTATTTGCATAAAGGCAATTTGCAAAGGTGATTTGTAAAACCATATTGTAAAACCATCTTTTTAGCTGTGTATTGGTGTGATATTTTCTATATTCATTGGCTGGCTGTAAATACATGTTAGAAAATCTTTGGCAGGTATCAAAGTACTGAAGTGCGTCATGTTGCTGCAGTATGATGATCATCACTTCTAGTTGATTATTTCAACACAATTCTTAGCAAAAAAGTAGTCTTAATAAAGACAATTATAGCTGAAGTAGTCATAGCTATATAATATTGCCTGATATTGTATGTTTGTGTGTTGAATCTTTTTGTAAGCACAAGTGTCTTAAGGAGTGCTGTTTTACTTTATTTTATTTTGTTTTTAATTAAAACATTTGCCATGGGGACAATTCTCAGATTACTTCCCAACTTGTCTGCATCTGGACAGCCTGTAGGCTACCAATAGGCTACTTGTAGGCTAAATTTTCACTTGCTCTAAAAAGAGTATTAGAAAAGTGAGTCAGTTGTAATTTTTAGTATCTGAAAATAAGAATGTAGTGTAGTGAATGGTGATAAATGGAGGGCACTGGACACAGTTCTCCAGTGGTGTTCTGTGCAGGTGCAAACTGATCCATAAGTACGAATCCTACACCTATTTTGATTAAGGTGTCAAGGTGATGATGTAATTGACCTTGTAAGCAAAAAATAAATGCCTACTTTTAATCACTTTCTCAGGAAAATTCTTCTGACAGATTAAGCATGGGCGAAGTATTTAAATTTGCATAAAATCTTATAAAAACCTGATTTATTTAAAACTCTAGTTCCATACATGTAGTTATAGAAATAAACTTAGTGCCTATTCATGTACACTTAATTTTTAGTACAGACTTTATCTGAGCATTAGTGGTCTTCAGCATCACTTCATGTCGCACAGCTCTGGAGAGGAGCTGTCCTTCACAACATCATAGGCTGAAAGTCATTAGAGCGCAAATGCTGCAGATCAAGTGGCTCGAGTGTTATGCCAGGAATCACTTCAAGAATGCTGTTTACTGTCTTCTCTCTCATGCATATTAAAAAATGTTTAAGGTGCTATACATTATCACATTCCATTAAAAATCCCATTAATCTAAGCCATAACACAAGAAGTGTGAAAAACCTAAAATAGATAGTGGCATCTCCCTTACCCCCTCTATGATTTCTTTCAAGTAAGTCTGACTCTGAAGTACTCCCATCTAACAACAGAAGGTAGAAATTATTCTGTTAAGGAGAAGCTTTTTTTTTTTTTTCTAACAGTTGCGTAGCCAAAGGTCCCTGGTGAGAAGGTTTTCCTAATCATTTTCCAATAAAGAACAGAAAAAACTCAAAGGTGGTATTTCCAAAGGAGTATAGTGTTAGAAAGAATTGATATTTGAGGAGCTTTATTTTGTTAAAAATGTGCAAGAACTCCTATGTGTCTAGTTGCACATACAGCTTAGTGAAAGGTTAGAAAATTAGCTCCTGTGTGCTGTTTATGCAGTTGGATGCATGAAGGAGACTTTACATTTCACAACTTCTTGTTTCTGACAAGTTCCAGAGTTCCAGTGAATTATTTATGTGGCCACTTATCCTATAAAGACAGAACTGAGGGTAGAAACTGAGTTCACAAATGCTACCAGAAGGCCTTCAGGTGATAAGATGAAAATTGATCTTGGTCGCTGCTGATCTCAAACCTGGACTTGAATTTGTGGCCTACGGATGAAGGGTTTTGTGTCTTACATTTTTCATCTCTAACTTTTGAATTTTTGCGGTTTATGAACAATTCATGAACTTCTATTTATCTTCAGCAATTGCCTTATGAATCAAGGATTTAACTGGAATAAGATAATCCAGGAAATAGTAAATTTCAATTCATTTTTATGAATCTAATATATATTCCGCATATGAGAGCAGAGATGTGAATACATTAGTGATAAAAAGACTAGAAAGAAATTACCTATTTCTAACTGTAGTTTAATTCCCAAAGATGTGTAGTCAGAGATTGTGGCAGATGTGACTTTTTGCAGCTCTTGGATTTTCTGAGACTCTCTACCCTTAAAAGTGAGTGAATACACCTCTGCAGGTTTTTTCCTCTGCTATTTCTTATTTATAATGGGCTACTTTTCAGCTTGATTCTCTATCTAAAGCAATATGGATCCACAGCTAAATATTTTGGAAAGTATTTCATTATTTCCAGGGAATGTTTCTCTCATTCTCTTGGTTAAACTACAGGTTCTCCGTATTTGTTGTTCATAAAACTCTTTTAAATCCTTTCTCTGCTGTCAAACATAGAATCAAGTGTGATGTTAGGCAAGTGCTTGTCAATTACATTTGTCCATGCTCCAGGATTTGCTATCTTCAATTCTGGAGTAAAGCCAAAACCATACTGTTAGGCTGAGGGGCAGGTGATAATTTAAAATCCAGGAATTCAGGAACTACAAAGGCTAGCTAGAAAGCCATGTTTTGGAGCACTGAGAATCAAGCAGTTTTCACAAAAGAGTTTTTTCAAATTCTGGCTTTGAGCACGAGTATTTCAATCAGTACTTCAAATACGAATATTAAGCTTTGCATATATATAAATGCAGGTGTCAATCAGTTAGCTCCCCAAATGCAGGGAGAAAAGTTAGAGATTGTGATGGAAATGTTAGCACATTCTGAAGATGTTGTAGATGCCAGTTTTTTCAGACAGTTCTAGAAAGAGTAAACTGCATAATCTGCAAGTATGGAAAAAGTACTTCCAAACCAGTACAAATGATTCTATATTAAAAAGTTTATTAATTATGGCATAATCAAAAGAAGTTACACTTGAAGAAACCGTAAAAACTGTCAATCGCTCCGAATCCTGCTATGGCAGTGAAAGAATTAAAGACAAGATACCACAGCACCAAATATACCCTGAATATCTTCTAAAACTGCTTAACTAGACTCTCCAGTTCAGATACTTTCCCCATGAATTATTACCTAAGTATTGAGAAGATGAGTATGCCCTCTAGTCTGTCAAGGTACCCTTATTTATGACAAGAAGTACAAAGCCTTTCTGTACCATCTGCAGTATTTACTTTGCGTAAAAAGGATGAGTGCACTCCTTGGACCAATAACAGCACAGGCCATACAGGCCAGCACAGAATTCCTCAGTAGCCTGGCTGTGTATTTACAGCTAAATAGTCTAGTAGCTCTTTTACAAAGAAAGTCGGGATCATTGTTGTCATTTTACAGGGAAGAAAACCATTTGAGAGCTGAAGAGAAAGGGGAAGTGGCTTGTGGTTTGTGGCAGTGGCATCCTGAGGAGTCAGATGGAGATGGAATTGGATTAAAATTTCCCAGAGTCCTGCTCTGGTTCTTTAAGTAGCAGGACATGCCTCCTCCCTTGCAAATGTCCCAAACTTAAAGGAAAAAATGCTTACATCATTGCTTTTAACAATTCTTTTCAACATTTCCATAGCCCTGCCTAAATATAAATGGAAATGAAGCACAGAACCTGGTATTGTTTAATCTGTGAACCAATCCAGCCACATAGGCTAACAAAAAGACAACATGCAAACCTGGAATTTTTCTACAAGAAAGGTCAGTTAAACCAGCTTGACCTTTTTTCCACGTGTAAAGCAATAAGCTACCAGCCCTATCTGAAGTCTTCAATCCCCAGGCGCTCTCAAAATAACTTGGAGATAAAGCACAGGTATAAAAAACAGTAGATGCTGATGAGTTGGGTGTACAGTTGTTTCTTTGAGATGTTTCTTCAAGAGAACTTTTACATATGCTGTAAGTCAATGTTGGGGAGAGAAAAATGGTATTTCAGAATAACAACTCCCTGGAGAACTGAAACAAATTAACATTTTATCACAGACAAATAAGTTGGAAACTCTCTAATTTATAGATATTTAGATATAAGCACATGAAGATACTGCTATTAGGGCATTAAAAATAGAAGTGTTATCATTCCACTTAAAGATTCTACTAAAATAACTATAAATTTCTAATTAAGTAGATGTTAAATCTGTGTGACAATATAGTTAATTTTGTTCTTTGGGATTGAAATCTGAAACCTAGATGTAACAGTAACTTAAAAGTTTGGAACAAATATCCCAGAATTATTTTCCTAAGTAGAACTATATGAACAAAAAGGTAACAACAGCACTGGAACAACACTAGCTTAATGCCTTCTTCTGACATCAAGACAAAAGCGTTAAACTATTCAGACTGCAGTATTTGTTATACAGAAATAATCCTTTCTGTACAAAGCACAAGGGAATGAGAAGTTCAGTCTAACCAAAACTCCAAAGCTAGCATCGTTGTCCTTATTCAACTCCATTCAACACACCATCCAGAAAACAAGTGCTTATGACACTATAAATTGTCAAGAACTAAAAAGTGCTTAAGAAATCTGAGGTTAAACTTAAAAAATGCCACCATCAGAATGGTACAGGTACAGAACGGTACATCTGTTTTTCATGTTTTGTGTGTGAAAGTTGATTTGTCCATTTCCTTAAGTTTGCGTTCTGTGGCAGCATTTCTGTTTTGTCATGAGTTCCAAGAATCAAGACACTAGCTTTCTCCTAATCATTCAAGGCTATGCTTCCTGATAATGTCCGAAGGGTTAACTATTGGTGGACTATTACCAAAGTGTATACCAATGCATAATTATTTTGAAGATGATTCATTAAGTGTTTATGGCACTGAAATGTGTAATACATCAGCAACCACCACAAATGGATTTACTTTACTTTAAGCTCGGCTGTTTTACTGCAAATGGCTTATGTGTTCACTTACCATTGGTAATGAAATGAACAGCCCTTTAAATGAAGGAATACATTTGCAGCGGTTGTGGATGTGTTATAGATGCTCTTTGCTGCAAATGCATTATGAATTTTTAAAGCATTAAATATGTATGTACTATTTATAGCATTCTTACAAATACATGGAATCTTTATGTTTTGAAGACTTCAAATAAATTTTTTACCACTTTTCTCTGGATTTTTTTCTTTTGTTACAGCACCTGCAGCATTTACTTAGTCTGCTGTTCAGAACAATTATTTAATCCAAGAAGTCACTGTCTTTTACCTCCAGTTCATCTCCCACATACCATAGATCTGTTTTCTTTAGATCTATTTTCTGTTTTTTCATCAATCTGTTTTCTTTTTTTCAGAAGCAATGAAACCTTTTTTTCTTATACTGCAGTAATCATCAGTTATATATTTACCACATATAACTGCAGTACTGAACAACAAAGTAGCTCTAGAAACAAGACAC
Source organism: Burhinus oedicnemus (assembly GCA_008921705.1). Lineage (NCBI taxonomy): Eukaryota > Metazoa > Chordata > Aves > Charadriiformes > Burhinidae > Burhinus > Burhinus oedicnemus. The sequence continues at coordinate 2,702,455 of VFFE01007232.1, read as the reverse complement.
CAGGCACTGAACCTAACAAGGTTTCATTGTACGTGCCCACCTGGTTTCATACGTTACACATGGGTTGGCGTTCTCAGCCTGCAGTACGGTTTAGGTGGTGGTGGGCAATGGTCAACGCAAGCTCTGTTGTGAGTAACACTTCCCTGAACCATCCGGCAATCTGCTGTGAGCTGCTGAACCCTGGGTTTCAAAGGTTATACAGAGGAACAAGACAATCTTGTTTCAAAAGTTATACAGAGAACAAAAGACTCTCTTCCTGCCTCCCGATGCTGATTAGATCATCAGAAGCAAATCACAGACGTTCTGCTGCCAGTGCTTCTCCCAAATTTTTCTAGGTCCAGAATTTAGTCCTGCAGCATTTGCAGTTACTTTATTGGCCCGGATGCCATTGAAGAGGGTTCATAAGGAGAAGGCTGTGTGGGCTGGGTAGTTGAAAGTAAGGATGCTAATTGTCTGTTTTGCAAAAATGTGAGGGAGAAGTGCCAATAGAAGTTTGAGTGCATGTCCACAATGAGTTTGAAGACCTAAACAGGTTGACAGCAGACAAAACAGGTGGCCTAGATGGAAGCTGGAGGAACCTTCATCACTGCCACCTCTGACGATCGAGACGGTACATGAAAGAAAAGGCAGGAAGAATAAAATATTTCAGTAAAGGTGTGGAAACCTTTTCTCGTTGAATAATTTCCTTAAATAACCACTTTTTAGTCCAGAAACTTCAAGTAGTTTATTAGGCTAAGGAAGTTGTACACAGCCATGCTGAGGCTTGCCTTTGTGATGTGCTTCTTACTGCCAGCTCCTGTTGATCTTCAGATGTGTCTGCTCTACCTTGCACTCCACAAGCTCTGACTTCTGCAGTGTGAGTCTTCTACTGCAAGATGTTCCATCTATTCCAGGATTCAGCAGCCAAGAAAACAAGAACAGCTTTTCTTTCACTAACCAGCAGCTTTCTTGCAAAAGGTGCAAAACCTGATGTTTTTCATAAGAATCTAGGTGCCTCTTGATTAGAATAATTGCACACCAGTTTCATTTCCAACACTATCTGGGGAAAAAAAAAATAATTAGGAAATAAGCTCTGAAGACATTTTACTTCAAAGGGAAGACCATTTCAAATTTTAAGAAAACTTGAAATAGGCTTTTATTCAGAAAAAAAATTTGTTAAAAGATTTTAAGGATTAATCCCTGACTGGGAATTTGTTCAAAACATTATGTTTCAACAGAGCCTTTCACTACCTGCCATTTATTTTGTTCTCTTGCTGTTGATAATTTCCTTTAAATTGCAAAATGTCTCCTTCCAAAGACAACTTAACTTGTTTAAATGCATGACTAGACAATTATATTTAAATTTGTGTATTTTCTTTGTAAACATTTCCTACAGAAGTTACTGTGAATAGTGGCTTCATGCAATTATGACTTTAGGGCAGAATCACCAACATTATTTTTTATCAAATGCTTTAAATGTACTGTATATGACGAGACAAATAAATAGCAAGATACCTTTCTGAAGACAGTTACTGTCTAAGAGGTATACAGGCATATTTGGATACATCCTGTTTAGGAAAGAAAATATTTTAATGTGTGGAGCTCTGGAACAGAAAACAGAATATTTGGGTGCTGTTCCCTGCTCTGCCACTGACCTATGTAAGAATATCATGCGATCTCTGTTGGCTTTTATTTCTCTGCCCATAATTTATCTGTCGTATCTTCTAATCAACAATTATTTCTTCCTATAGCCACCTATCAAAACAAAACTTTAACCTCAGCTGGGAGCCTATATATAATAAGGATGGCAAGAGTTTTGACTATGGAGTTCTTTGGAGAAAGATATGACTTGCAGTTCAAAGTTATTCCATGTGAAGGGAACAAAGGGAAAACAGGTATGAAAAAAAACCCAAGAGAAACTTTTTGACAGTATTTATACAAAAGGAGAATATGTAGGTATTGACACTCCAAAAGAGCAGCTCTAATCTAGTCATTTAATATACCTCTGTTTCTGTAATCAAGGACAGATGAAACTAACAAACACGTGGACATGAGTTAGTTTTAATCCCGTGAGTAGTCCTTAATACTCCCGTGAATATTCACTTCTCAGCTGCTGAAAGGTAACTTTCTATTAATTTTAGTCTGTGAGATTTTCTGTGTTCTTTAATGAAGGATTTTAGTACAGCTTACGTATTTGTGTGAGCTTCACCTGTTTATTATTTTAAAATAGTTTTAAATTCTTCATTCTTAATGCTGCCAGCTAGCTAGAGAAATATTGCCAGTGATCTGTTACAGGTGGGTGAGTGGATATTGAAAGACTACAGGTCAGATTTTTGAAAAAAATTGAGATACCTAAAAATCTTTGCAAGTCTGATCCTTGGTGCCACCCTGAAAATCACATATATGGAGAAGAGAAAGGAATTACAGGCTGCTTCATCTGGGGAGGCACTAGATGGCCCTTTCTTGCTTGCTCCGTTTCATAAACCTAGGGCGGTGTGGTCCTGTGCAAGGGTCTTTGAGCGTATGGGCGACAGACTCTAATAGTACTCTGAATCAAATCAATAGCAAGCTCTGTGTGAGCTGGGATTTACCCTGAAGAACTTAATGGCAAAAATGCCAGCATTTCACCAGGAAGAAAGCTTGGCTCACATTGCAAGAGCATATATCGTTAAAAGGTAGAATTTTTTTACATGAAAGTTTGTCTTCCTGTTTTTTTATCAGTTCAGTCCTAATGAAAGCACTGATGAAGTAGGAGGTATTTGGCCATATGACAAACCTATTAAAGTCGTCAGTGTTATTTAATCAAAATGTTGAAAATTATTTTCATATTACAAATACAGAAATTAAGAAAGAGCTGAATAAATTTTTCCAGAATTGTGTTTAATTTATACTCATTAAACTTCTACTAATATCACTTTCTCATAGACAGATTAGTAAATATGGGTTTAGATATCTTCTACTGCAAAGAATAACCAGTTACCCACTGTAAAATCATTTTGTAGTAGTTTTAAGAACTTCAGCATAATGGTTTGACCTCCAGTTTACATTTGTTGGACACATAAGCTTGCCATACCCTTTTTGTTTTTATTTTAGAATTGGAAGGCTGAAATAAGAAATACGGGAAACCCACAGGGTGGATTTAAAGATCTATCCTGGGGGTCTTTAAATGAAATTAATAGGGATCAGCCTACCTGGGTCACAGAGCAGGACATACATTTTCAGAGAATCTGTTGTAATAATGATAATTTAAATTTTGATCCTGAAAATGAATGTCTGACTAACTTTATATATCTCAGCTATCTGACAGATTTAAGCAATGTGGAGCTAAAGGTTTCCAGCCATTACTTTAAGACTGCGTCATGTTTGATGAGGAATAATAATTTCTGAACTTACCGTTTGAAATGACCCAGCTCCCTAAACTGGTGTGACTTGGTAAAGGTACGTTCATGAGCAGTTCCACTGAGTTATGTATTTCGGGGACACAGGATCACACCTTGGGCCTTAAAAAGGCAAAAGAAATAAGCCAAGCCCAAGCTGTAAGCAGAAGCATTGGGATGTAGATGTGTGCTTTTGAGATACTTCTGTATGTCATATACGTGCAATCTACAGATGAACTTAAGAATATTATGGCTGCACAGATGAAAGAATTTATAGGGAGATGATTCATGTAAAGTTTTTTTAAGGAATCATACGCTTATGGTTTAAAGCTTGCTTCCTTGTTATCACACGTATTATTACTGGTTTTCATTTTCTAGCTGTACACTTAAGACAACTCCCTGCTCCTAAACCATAGGGGGTAGCACATCTATCTTATCCCCAGACTACCCATATGTGATTGATACAAGTTTACATGTTGAATTAAATCTCAGTGGTATTAATTTATTGTAACAGAAGGTTGAGCAGCACAAAAATGTTTGATCATTATGAATTAATACCTAATGTATTGGAAAGGACAAGGCAGTGTTCTGACAGGTCTTGATGTTTATTTTTTTTTCAATCTTTCTCATAAATAGCTGCTGTCAGACTGATTTAACAGTAATTCATGCGGTTAGGGATGCTGCGATGCTCTTCTCATTAGCTGAGCATTAGAATTCTTGTAAGATTCGGTTTCCTTTGGGCAAGAGGAATGGGAGGAAGCAGGGAGGGATGTCAGAGTATCGCCAAGGGCATCGATTTAATCAGCAATTTCCCAAGTGCCACTTTGTGTGTGTGTGTGTGTTTATTTGTTTGTCTCCCGCACCCAAAAGTGGCAACCCCTGCCCCATCCTGCCGGGGAAGCACACAGCTCTCCGGGACAATCCGCGGGGGCCGGGGGGGGGGGGGGAGCCACCGCTCCGCCGAGGACAAAAAGTTGTGACCGCGCCGCCGATGAATCGGGGAGGTTCCGCCTCGGCAGAGCGCCCGGACGCCCCCCGGGTTGGCCGCGATGCGGGGTGGCCGGCGATGCGGGGCGGCGCGGGGGGGGGACCGCGCCTCCGGGGCCCCGCGGGGAGCCCGGGCGCCGCCGCGCGGCCGCCAATCCCGGGAGCGGGCGTGCCTTCCGCCCGCCGGGGAGACCCGCTCCCCCGCCCGGCGCCACCGGGGCTCCGCGCCGCCGCCGCCCCGCTCCATTTCGCCGCCCGCCTCCCTCCGCCACCGCTCCCGTGCGGGCTGGGTGCTGCCGCCGTCGCCTCTCTCGGCGCAACGGCCCCCCGCCGTTCTCCCCCCAGCCCAGCCCGCCCCGCCGGGCTTGAAGGTCACCCTCGCC
>VFFE01007232.1:2643204-2696909 GCA_008921705.1 Burhinus oedicnemus | reverse complement strand
CGGTGAAGGGGCTGGAGCGCCGGTCTCGGTGCGGCGGTGCCGGGCAGGGCGCGCCGCCGTGCCCCGGGTGCGCGGCGCGGGGAGCCGAGCGGCACCGCACCGGCTCGGCTTTCCTGCCGCAAACCATCGGGGAAGGTGCTACGGGGAAAACGCTGGCACGGGAGGTGGCTCACAAAATATAAGGAAGAACAGGAAAAATGGCTAGTCGGGTTTCAGATGGGTTACTGATTAAAAGAGTGCAGATATTCAGCTGCTGGGAAACTACTTGCCTGTAAGTCATCAATATTTACTTATTTTATAGGCGATTCATCATATCATTTTCTCCTGTATGCTTCCGTCAGGGAAAAAAGTATCAGTGTTGCCTATGTATGTGTTCACTACAGGTGAAGCAACGCTATATACGTTTTAAATGTATAGGCAGTGGAACTGCCACTCTTCAGCAGAGGCATGGTTTTGCAGTGTGACAGTGGCACGCGTTCCACGTTTCTCAAATTTGTAATGTGGCTGTTGGAGATTGTGCTGCCAACTTAACGTGGTTCACGCAGATGGTGAAACAAATGTGGTCTGAAGTTTGACTCTGGAGTGATTCACATCAGCGAAGTGTGAAAGATCTTGTCCAAATCTGCAGCTTTTGTTTATCTACTCCCTGAATTGCAAATGTGACATGGTATGTTAGATTCTTCAGTAGTTTAGTGATGACTGTTTTTTCACTTTAAATAAAATTCTGCTTATTCAAGGCGACCTGCATCGTAAAATGAAACGGACGCAGAAGACGGTGTCCCAAGAATGTCAAGTCCCTTGCTTTACTTCTCTCTCTAGACTTGATGATACTTAAGGGAGGAAAGATATTTTATGTTTCATTTGTCATTTAGAAGTCTGAAAACAGTTGTATGTATGGGGTATAAAAGTAGATGCAGGATTTTGTCACTCTGTGGTAGAGATTGATGATCGTGGATGAATGACAATCTGAAATGAAGTTAGTCCTCATAATCAAATGATTATTTTTTAGAGACCAAATAGTCATAGCTGCTTGACAAAATACACGTTGGGAAGAGTGATGAGGGGGGGTGTGTGTGTGAATTTGCAATGCGTATCTCAGTAGATCATTTAGTTTTTAGGAAAGTATTTGGTATGGCATGCTCTGGTTTTCGTTATTATAGTAGCGATTTAGAATAGCTCATACTATGGTACTTTAAATTTATTTTCTTTTGCTTGAATGATTTTGAGTTACTGGGTTTTTTGGGAAACTATTTTTATGTAGCATTTCTGATTATAGTCCAAATCTACTATCTAGTGTATGTAGGCTTTAAAGGCTTGGCTACCTAAGTTTCATTTACAATTTATTCTTCTGGTAAATACATTAGACAAGGGATTTGGCATTTCCTGAAATAAATTCTGTGTTCATAGTGTCAAGACTATATTTGTTTTTTCTATTAGTACTTAACTGAGTATCAGTAATATATAGCTGACAAACGTAATGAATAAAATTCACAGTACATTGATGATTTTTTATAGTTCTTGTAATTGAAGTACTTGGTGTCCTTGACGTGATGAGGATGCTTTTCTGGTTTTCATGAAAGGGTATCCGTACATGACAGAAATACTGGCCTGAGTCAAGTGTCGAGGAAGAGAGCGGAATTGTTAATTCTTGGATGCATAATGTGATACATTTCCAGTATAGAATATGAGCACACGTGTAGGATTACAAGGTCCAATTCCCAGCATTATGAATTATTATAGTGATGCCCACACACACATATGTAATCCCTTAGTAACCTGCACCGCTGGCTTGCTGCAAAGGAGGGAGAATGATATGTCCTTAGGCCATGGCTGCCAGTACTGGTGGGTTTTGAAGTTTCTCCTTACTTCCCAAGCTGCAGTCGTACACAAAGCCCCTTTGAAGTTAAACATGGAATAGCAAGGCCAAAGGGGGCTCAGCCACTCATGTAGTCACTCTTTCTGCCCAGGGCAGGATCAGCTCGTACCTGTGTCATCTCTGATGGATGTTTGTGTACTTTTTCTTAGTGCTTTTGCTATTTTCCCCTTCATCTCATTTTTTTCTTCTTAGTGTGTGCTCTTACTTAGTTCTTTTCTAAAGGGTCTTATCTCTCATTTCCTCCAAACTGTCTCTCCCTCTGCTATGCCCAGTCAGGCTCTCTTCCAGTATTTTTTATTGCTTTCTGGGCGACCTACTGCTTCTCTGCCAGCCCTACATATATGCTGTCTTAACCGGGTTTTTGCCTAGTTTTTAGGAGGAATTTAATGGAACTAGTAGCCTTGGCCTCACTTTGTGCAGACAGGCAAGCTTTGTTTAAGACCAAAAGAGCTGTTTGGTATTCACGTGCACTGGGGGAAGTTGAGCTAGTTGGAAATACAGGACGGAAGAGACCAACGGCTGAGTTAAATAATTCATCATCACTATTTTGTCACACTGTAGCTTTAAAATGGCATTATCTGATTTTTAAATCTAATTATAAGCATTATATGGTGTAAAGACAGAATTCCTAGTGCTGGTCACAAGAAGAAATATTATTTACAGTTATGGAAGGCACGGTTACGTTAAGCATACGGTTGTCTGAAAGGTGTATTAGTCTGAAAAAGACAGATCTTCTCTAATTAAGATTGATTTATAATACTGCAGCTTGAGAAAAATATAGTAGTTGAAAAATGTTTTCCTTTTAATTGTGTTTATTTTATGCACCTGTCTGAACTCTTGCCACTGATTTCTTGGGTCTTGACTCCTTCCCATTTCATGTGAGAGGCTGTGGATGCTGTTGTCTCATGCACTTTGATAAAAGTAGCATGTGAATAAAAATGAAGAGTTAGGAAACAAGTGAATGGGCAGGGCTTAAACCACTAGCGAACAGAATATTAGGTGGCTTGACTGTTTATGGTCTCGATTGCGAAACCATCGGCAGAACTTCTGTTGACTTGACTGTGCAGAATTTGAGCTGTAATATTTCCGGAGAGCAGAAAGCCCCTGTCTCTGAGGAACTCTTCCCAAGTCATTCATGAGAGGTCTTATTTTTTGTTGTTGCTCTTTATTTTTAATTCTTTGCTTCTTTGCACTTTTTTCGGTGCTCATAATTATTGTAGTGCGAATTCTCCTTCTTGAAAGTGTAATGCCATCTCTGAAACCTTATGTTGTGTGTTCTTGAATATATTATTAGTAGATACTGGTTTTTATCACCTATTCTGAATGTATGCTCTTGTGATTAAACAGGAAACAGTTTATGAGGTTCTCTATCAGTATGTATTACACTTTCCCTTCATAACTGTATGATTTTGCTAAAATTTAATACGCCAAAAATTACAACGTACTGCAAATAAGATAATTTTATCTCTGTCCTTTAACTTAATGTACTGAAAAATGAATGTAAACTGAAAGGAAACCTTACCTGACACGGGAAAACACTTTTGGGATGCTGGGATTTACAGTGGTATATAACAGCAGTACTAAAGCACTTGTAACATTCTGAAGAACATGAAGAAGCGGTCGTGTTTGATTCACAGTATGGATTACAATTAGATATCAAGCAACATCAAATGCCAAAAATATGTTTGTCATACTTTGAAATACTAGTTTTTGCTGAGTAGGTGTAGTTTAATGTCTCTACTTTTCTGCTCCAGATTTTGTACTTTGCAGAGAACCTGTCTGGAAGTAAGAATATTTATAAGTGGAGTTTTTAATGAATATTCAGAAATTCCAGATAGTTTCTGAGGTGTGTTATGAGGTATTAACTACTTGGCTCTTTTCAAGGGAAAGAAACTCTTAGGTATTTTGTAAGTATGTATCTTTCAGAAATGTAAGTTATTTGAAGTGCCTCTAACATAAGACGTGTGCAGAAATCTAAGGTTCTACAACAGTTTTCTCAAAGCCAGTTAAAAAACCCACAATATTTTGCAACTTTGAATGCTGTTCTAAAATCCTGTGTTTCCAAACAGCAAGATGTTATTGCAGCTAATACCCTGAAAGGAACAAGGTAAATACACAATTCTAGATTGACACATGCCTTAGTGTCAACTACCTATGCAATTCAGTGCCCTAAAATGAAGGTAACTGCCCGGAGTGGGAAACACCATGCCGCAGACTGGCGATAGCTGTCAGTGGGAGACTGGCTGCAGTCACTCAGTGAGATTTTGTGAAAAATGACTGAGCGAACTCATATCCATTAAAATAATTGCCATTCTGCTTCAGACAGAAAGGCAGAAGGGAATATTGTTACAGCAGGTTGAGCTGAAAGTCTTGGATTGCGTTAAAGGGCAAACATGCAAAACTAAATCACTTTTAAGATAAATGGCATAATGATGACTGTAGGGCCAGATGCAGCTGTTTGTGACTAGCGTTACAAACACTGTAAAATACACAGATTTTCTCAGCTTGCAACACACTTGGTTTCAACCCTCTAGTGTACAGCCTCTGACCAAGAAAGTTCAGGGTATGAAAAGAAGAGATAATGATTCTAAAAAAAAGGAATTTCAAGGAAACGGTCTAGAATACATTTCAAGCAATTGTTATTTTTTAAGCTTCTCATTGTTAAACAAATGGTAGCGAGAGCTGGAGTTAGCGAATCTCAGCTTTCTGCTGTGTTTTGTAGTTCCTTGATCTTGAGTCTGTCACAGTGCTAGTTGTGATTCAAACTTTTGCTTTACTTTTGGGCATTTATTAATCACTTCTCCATTGGATTTTTTAGAATCTACTGAAGTACAGGTGCATGCTGACATACTTTTCTTGGTGAGGACACCCGTAGGATCTTGCTCATCTGATTGTTGGTTCCAAAGGTTTTCTGGGGGTTTTATTGTCTCTGAGTTCAGGCTTTGTATTAGATGTGAGAAAATACTGTATGATCAGAACAATAAGAAGCCAGCCTGAAAATACATATTTTTTTCCTGAGAAATTCAGGAAATGCAAACTTGGTATAAAAAATCTCAAGTCTAAGTGCATACTATTTTGAAGGTGTGAGTATGTGGAAATGGGGGTAGGTAGTTTAGGAAAAGGTTTAAATGAGGAAGTGCTACTATTTCAGATCAGAGTATTCTAATAGTTAAAGCAGTTGCCAAGAAGGTGGAAGAACAGCTGCATACGGGTGGAAGAGAATCCAGTCATATTGGGACAGTTGTGCTTGAGTTAAAAATAACAGGACAAAAGTTTTGCTGTGTTGAAATCAACACCATCATCACATGAAAGAAAACAGTAGTAAATTTCTATGTACTGCCCTGGGGGAAAGCCCAATGCAGTTGCAGTTGGTTTCCTTGAACCTAAGTTGCTCTGTAGTCTATCTTTTGGGTGTTATATGGCTTTTTTATCTTTCAAGTATCTGTAGCTTACACATGAGAAAACAGATATAGAAAAAAGTTACATCTATAACACTATTGCCTTACAAAAACTGACAATGTGTTGTGGGGTTTCTTGTTTCGGTAGCAAAAGGAGTGTTAAGCTTTTGAGAACCTCAAACAGATCCAGAGCCCTGGATTTCAAAATAAAATGTTGTGCGATTGTCTTGTTGTCTTCAAAAAACATAGCTTTTATATGTCTGTCCATTGTATAACGATAGTTGTCTTTCACAAAGGTAGTTTGGCGGATGAAAAGGCATTACTCTTCCTCTGGATAGCTAGTTCCTGAGTTTCTGCTTTTATCTTTTAAATTTGTTTTGTTAAATAGATCTTAGATGTCTGATTTTTTTCACCATATGCTGCAGAGGATTACCATTTTATAGTTTGGGGAGAGAGAAATTAGACGATGTTGAATGGCACTGATCCAGGAAAAACACTTGATAGTCTTTGTCAGAGCCAATAATGAGACCTTTGTCTGCCCTGGTAAAAAAATCTATTGGCAATTTTTCCTAAATTGAGGATTGTGCAATGTTATGCACAGACTTTGTTGAGCAAATGAATTTGATAGTAAATGAAGATCCTGTCAACAGTCCCTATGTGAAAACATAGAATATACTATTAAACACTGGTTTCAGAATAATCTTCTGTCTTCAAATTTATGTAATTCTGTAACACTTTGCCTTGGGATGCAGCATAGTCTATGCATTCCTTGACTGCAGAGCTTACAGTCTTGCTTCTCTGGCGGGAAAAGATACTGAAGCATCAGTTTCAAGTCATGCTACTGGGTGGTTGTCTTTGATCAGTGTCACAGGAAATATTTGATGAAACGTTATCTTCTGTTACAATGAAACTCTATAGTGAAGCTCTAGGATTTAAAAAAAAAATGAAAATCTCACTCTCCTACAAACAGTCCACTGTGTGTGTGAGTAGTTACTTAGATGTCCTTTTCTTCAACATCGAAGATGAGCTACCTGAAATGTCATCTACCACATGGTGATATCCATTTTCAGTCTGCAACAATATAAATGCTAAGGAAGCCCCAGAGTGCAGGTTGAATTGAGCCACACAGAGTGACCCAGCAGGAAGATTAATGGATCTAGATATCCTCCTGATCTTTCCGTGATATTAGACCCCCTTTTCCCACTCCTTAATTTAGGATGCTCTCCAAATGGCTTCTTCACTTCGTGATGACCTCTTCTCTGTTGCCATCATGATAATATGTTAGTCTGCAGCTGCCTCCACAGGAGAGACGGATTGGGTTTCCCCTGGTCATTACAAGTATTGAACTCTTCCCAAATACCAAAATTGTCCATATTGCATGTTTTGCAGACTTGCTTCATTGTGAATGTCCTCAAGTTAAAAACAAGTTATTTCATTATTATTGTTTTCCAGTCCTTGATACTTACCTGTGAGGCTTTCCTGGTCAGTTTAAGGGTTTCCCCCTTCTTCTAAAAACCAGCACTAGTGTTACACTGCCCATATGTTACGGTCTCCATTTGTATCTAGTAGAATTATTTCCACTTTGAAAAGAAAAAATTGCAAAAAAAAAAAAAGTATTTGCAGATGTCTCATGGTAGCCATTGTCAGATGTGTGTTTCCTAAGTATGGCACTTTGCCAGTCCTGATTTTCCTATTTGTTCTTCTCTGTTTGTTCTGGAACTACTGAGGTAAAAGTAGCAATTAACAATTTTATTTTTGCTGTCATTGCAGCTGTCTAGTTCTGCTAAAACTGCTATTTAGCGAAGAGGTAGGAAAGGAAGGTTTGCATGAGGCATTGTAATGACACGGAGGTGTGAAAGAGCTATTGTTCTGAGAACAGAAGTATTCCGAATGCTTTGAACGTGGTTTGCTCGCCATCTTTTTCATAGTTTATTTTTCTCAGTTTGCCTCGTGACAGAAATTGCAGGGGGAGGCCTGTACCAGCAAATAACTGTGGTATGCACCATATCCAATTGCCTGACTTAGGAAACTTGTTGTTTGGTTGGTGGTTTTTTTTTACACTTTATCAGTACTTTTACAGTGGGGAATAAAAGATGAACTGAACTGGCAGTTTGACAACCATAGCAAACCCCTTCTTTTAGAAGGTACATCAGGGCATTGCTGATGAGTATAACTGGCATATGTTAGGAACGTCTTACGTTACTGTAGTTGCACACACACACAAACACGCACGCACACAAATATGTACACACAGAGGACCAACGTGATCTATATGGTACCAAATCTTGTGTGTCTCCTCCTCAAAATGTCTGGTATCTCTTCCTTGTGTTTCTGATGCCAGAAGCTGAAGTTTTCAATGTACTGCCTGGCAAACAGCAGGCAGCAGTGATAGGCAGTCTGCATGGTTGTATTTCAGGCTTATTCTAGATAATTTGGCTTTTGGAGGAAAGTTACTGAGCACTCTCATCTCCTTGGCTGCTCTCCAGCCACTTTTTCTGTAATTAGCAGTAGTAACAGCAATACAGGTGAAAATCAGGTCTCTCAACAGTTAATGGTAATGCAGGTACCAGTGCCTCCATTCCAGTCAGCGCTATTAGCTGGGCTTGAATAGCAAATTTGTTTTACAGTGGTGACTACAGAGTTAAAGTTCTGATGATCTTGTCAGGGTCTATGTCGTGAACTGCTCTGCAGTTGATGTCTCAGTGACATTGTATGCCTGACATTTTGGTGCAGTGGGGTTTCGTCATGGGGTTTTTTATTGCTGTGTTTGGGGTTTTTTGTGTTGTTGAATGAAATAACAATAATAAGGCATGAGTAATTCTTAATATCAGTGTTGCTTTATAAACATGTCTTAAAACAGATGCAATGCTTAATAAATATATTTAATAGTCAAGATAATGCCTCTCTATGTTAAAGCTTTGCAAGCAGGCAAAATAAAGGAAAACTAGGAAGTTTCATGTGATGTTGAAAGTAATGTAGACTTTTTTCTGTTTACATATTTGCACTGTTACAAAGTAGTAGATTAAAATGTGAATCCAGATTTCTAAGGCAAGTATGTTCTAGTGGATAGTAAATTTTACAATAGTAGAACTTGTTTCCTTGCTGAAGCCATTAAGTATTTTGTCACTGATTATATAACAATCAGGAAGATCGGACACTAATTTCTAATGTGGAAAAAATTATTTATTTATTTTTAAAGTTTTTCTCAGGTGAGAATAACTTTCAAGCTCCTCAAGAGTTGATTAAAATACAAATTAAATTGAAATAATGATTACTGTAGTCCTGGGAGTAGTTTTGTTATGAACTTTCATGGTACATGATCATACCATTCACAAGAAAATAATACTTGCAAGTAAAGTAGAAATTGAGAGCAAGTGAGCTAGGTGATAAGCTCTTCCTTTCTACTTATTTCTGACTTTTGTTTGCTAAAGTGAAACTATTCAGCACCTGTAGTTGTCTGTGCTTTGCTATCGAAGAGTTGCACTTTGCCTATGATGAATACTCTTTTAGTTGCATAAGTGAATGTATCTTTATTAGTAAAGGTAAATTTTAGTCATTAAATTGGCTTCTTTATTCCTGTAAATGTGTTAAAATCAAGCACTGCACCTGTCCTATTAGTAGATCTTAGTATTGTTGTCTTTTAAGCAGCACATCCTTAGCCAATGTGTTTTCCATATTGCCATAAAAAACGACTTCCTGACTTACGTTGTACTAACACCTCATATTAGCTGTTTATTTTGCTATTTAAAATGCCATGTAGTTTTGTCTCAAGTTTCATCTTCTTTGAAGGTCTCCAAAGTAAGTCTAAAGAGCTGCAGATCGTCTCTTTCTTAAATCAGTAGGAAATAATATTGGTCGTAACAGGGAAGAGGAACACTGTTGGTGTCTTTTATTCTTATGTCATTTGGGCTGCTCTTGTTACCTCCCTTGTTAGTTTTGCCAGTGCACATCAGAGCAGGTCATAGTGGAGCTTGAACCACTGAGGATCGTTGCACTTTGAGTCTTCTGAATTGCTAAGAGGAAAGCTGGTCTAATTTTTTTTTTTTTTTTTAATGTCTCAGGCCTGATATTTGTGCAGTGGCAGCATCATGTGCTGGGGCTGATTGGGAGAAAACAGCGATCTCGTAGTCAAAGACTGGCTGTGGGGATTTCCAAAGGATGTGCTTTTTCTCTCACTGCTGAAAGGCTGGCTGTTGTCATCTGCGGATTTTAAGAATCTGAAATCACATTTTAAAGAGTAGGAGGATTTTAGGGTAATACCATATTCCCCTTTCTTTTGTTATCTTTTTTTTCTTTTTAATAATTTGCTCTGCTGATGTTTAATATATAAGAAGTTTAAATAATTCAATAAAACTGTCTCAAATGAGGAAATTGAAAGGGAATTCCAAATGAATGTTATAATGCAGTGCTATTACAGCTTTATACTTCAATATGGGTGGTCCTTCCTGGCACAATGCTGAGAGAGTAAGAAATGCCTCATCTTAGGACTGTGGAATCGTGCACACCTAGGAAAGATGGACAGACTGGAGACAAGAGAAGCATGACTAATGTAACCTGTGTGTTTCTTCCGATAGTTGAACATGTGAATTGGATAGTGTTTACTACTGTGTATGTGGGTAGCTGGGTTCTTGTGAAATTGCTTATGAATTACTTGCTCATGTGCTGATGCTGTGTGTGGTGCATAAACGCATACAGCTCTGTTGTTGGGGCTGTCTGTGTATCATAGAATCACAGAATGGCTAGAGTTAGAAGGGACCTTAAAGATCATCTAGTTCCAACCTCCCTGCCATGCATTGCTCAAAGCTCCATCCAACCTGGCCTTGAACATCTCTAGGGATGGGGCACCTACAACCTCTTTTGGCAACCTCTTCCAGTGTCTCACTGCCATGACAGTAAAGAATTTCTTCCTAATATCGAATCTAAATCTACCCTCTTTCAGTTTAAAACCATTACCCCTTGTCCTGTTGCTGCACTCCCTGATCAAGAGTCCCTCCCCAGCTTTCCTGTAGCCCCTTTAGGGACTGGAAGGCTGCTATAAGGTCTCCCCGGAGCCTTCTTTTCTCCAGGCTGAACAACCCCAACTCTCCCAGCCTGTTGTCACAGCAGACGGGCTCTAACCCTCTGATCATCTTCGTGGCCTTCTCTGGACTCACTCCGATGGGTCCATGTCCTTCTTATGTTGGGGGCTCCAGAGCTGGACACAATACTCCAGGTGGGGTCTCATGAGAGCAGAGTAGTAGGAGGGAATCCCCTCCCTCGCCCTGCTGGCCACGCTGCTTTTGATGCAGCCTAGGATGTGGTTGGCTTTCTGGGCTGTGAGCTCACATTGCTGGGTCATGTTGAGCTTCTCATCAACCAAGACCCCCAAGTCCTTCTCGGGGCTGCTCTCAATCCATTCTCTGCTCAGCCTGTATTTGTGCTTGGGGTTGCCTCAATCCACGTGCAGGACCTTACACTTGGCCTTGTTGAACTTCATGAGGTTTGCAGAGGCCCACCTCTCAAGCATGTCCAGGTCTCTATGGATGGCATCCCTTCCCTCCAGTGTGTCAACTGCACCACACAGCTTGGTATCATCCCGCACAGCTTGGTGTCATCAAGCTTGGTGTCAGTGGTAGTCAGCTCTGTTCCCTGGCAAGCTCTTGGGAAGCCATCGGTGAGTGGTTGATTTTACATTGTTGTGTATTGTTTGTTTTGTGTAAGAGGTTGGTGCACACTGTCTTCTTCCTCTGAGTGGAAGGTTACATGTAGCATTGCTTCATGGCTGAGAAAGACAACTGTGAGCCAAACAAGCCGGTACTGCTTCTCCTTCTTCTTGTCAGAACCGCATACTTATCTAGTTTTCTAATGGGCTGTAAGGTTTTTAGTTAAACATTTGCAAGGAGGAGAGCTGTGTATTGTTTCATGTTTAAAAACTACCGTCACTTCTTCTCATACAGATGCTGGTTAGTGCATACAGTAAAATACACAAGCGCATACAGTAAAAATACACACAAATAATGAATTAGGTGAATTAGGTGTTTTCATTTATCCTTTCACATCTATGAAATGTATATAGCTAATGAGTTGATAAAAAGAACTGACCTTGCAGCTGACAGTTGATTTGGAAATGCAAAAATATTAAGGAAAGTATTTATGATTTCCACTAAGCACAGCTTGCGATTGTTCATATTTAATGATTTGTATCATTGTTTCTAATACTAAATTTATGCCTCAGTATCTATGTGCAACACATCTGAGTTGCTGACACTATGAACTATAATTTTGAATTCCTTCTATTTTGCATTTAAATTATCAACCATAGCTTTGTGTTATAGCACACACAAGGGAGGAAATGTTAAGCTATGATTCCAACAGCAAGCATTATATGAATATATCACGTGCTTTTCAAATAATAAATTTAGAAGTGCATGAAGATTTGCAGAATATTCCATATTCACAGTGATGCCAGGTTAGAGCTGCTTTAGGAACTATGTGTGTTAACTAGAATTTCTGACTCTTGCATGCTGTAGATGTGAAAGCTGTTCAGTCTTCTGGACCATATTCTGGTTATCAAAATACCTGTGTTGATAGTGTGGAATGGTAAGAGATAATGGGTCTTCTCCAGCGTATTTAGGTACTACTTTCAATATGTGGTTTGCTAGATGATTAGTGTGTTGTCTTTACACATATCCTTTTGCTGCGGTGCTAATACAAATAAAATGTGTTCCTTTAATTTGCTAACCATTACTGTGAAACAATACGTACCATTCTGAGCCTTGCCTGAGTGACAGGTATAGTTACATCTTTGGATAGTAAATTGGAAATACTGGTCTTTTGTTGGCAAAGAAATTAGGGAAATAATTATTTGAATGCAAATTGTCTGCCCTATTACTGAGCATTTTTATACAAATTAGGCAAAAATAATTTCCTGTGATACTTTAGAAATCAAATATGGAAGAGAAGTATATTTGTGTAGACTGTTTAGCTACAGAATGTCGTGCACGCTTTAGCATTTGGAAGTATAGAATACTATTTTAATTTGTCATATTCAGATATGGACAATGTTAATTTGTTATGCAGCCCCATTAAATAAGAAAAAAATGTTGAGGGCATTAAATCCTAATCTTTAGAGAAATGCGTTTATAGAATGCCAGCAGATGTCAGTATGTTCTTGTCATACAGCCCTTTTGTTTTTAAACAATAATTTTCCCTGAATTAAATAATATGGGAGGAATTAGTAAGTGTTGTTAACACTATCTTAATGCAGGTCTGTTTAACTCAAATATTTTACTGAAAAGGGTTTTTTTTCCCTTTCTGTTTTCAAGACCTGGGCTGGCACAACATCCGTGTACACACTTAACTTTCACTGTATGTAACTGCTCATCAGACTGCTTAAAGAACATAGTTTAAAATGCTTTGCTAAATGGAGATGTATTGTTGATAGTATAGCACCTTAGTTTCTAATTGAACATTTTTTTCCCCCCCTCTGTAGAACTTTTTTTGTATAGTTTTCCTTCATATATTCTGAGGCGTTTTGAAAATGCTGGCACACTTCTTTCTGTTTGTGTAGCTAGTGAGTGTGTTTGAACTCCGATGTGTTTAATCAAATCTGTCTCTCTAATTTGGAGATTATTTTGTCACTGTTTATACATGGTAATCAAAAACAGATGAGCTGTTTCTTGTCTTCCTTGTATTTAAAAAATTAATACCAGTGTGACGTTGTGAAGAAGCCTTTCCCTTCTCCTCTGAAAGTGCAAAATGATGCCGTATAGTGGGATAGGATATAGAATTCATAGTCTGTTTAAAAACGTCTGTTTTTAAAACATTGACTTAAACATCATGGAAAGTTGTCAGGTTGCACTTTTAGGGTGGTGGGCAGATGGTGCTTTTATAAGGTATGGATGAACAGATGGAACCTGCAGCCCACGTGAAGGAAGTTAGCAGCCTACTGACAGGTAATCCATACTGACTCCTTCCCTGAGATGATCTTACACTGGTAGCACAGAGACAATATTAAAACGCCCATTGAAGTTTTTGGTTTTATTTTTCTCCCTGTGTTTGTCAGTACTGTCTCTTTAAAGCAGAATGGTCTGCACCTCAGAGAAGGTACCTGTCTTGCTCCTAACATAAAACTTAAATACTTCAGTCTCAATCTGATAATTTTCATAGAATCATAGAATCATTTAGGTTGGAAAAGACCTTTAAGATCATCTAGTCCAACCATTGACCCTACTCTACCAGGTCTGCCACTAAACCATGTCTCTAAGCACCACATCTACATGACTGGGCAGCCTGTTCCAATGTTTAATAACTCTTTCGGTGAAAAAATTTTTCCTAATGTCCAGCCTAAACCTCCCCCAGCGCAACTTGAACCCGTTTCCTCTTGTCCTATCGCTAGTTACTTGGGAGAAGAGATCAGCTCCCATCTCACTACAACCTCCTTTCAGGTAGTTGTAGAGAGCAATAAGGTCTCCCCTCAACCTTCCCCCTTCCCCTACCCCTCCCCCTCCAATTTTGACCATAGTCCATCTTAGTGAGCACCACCAACACCAGAAGGGTAAACCCCATGATTTTCCGTTCTGGTTGCCTGAAGCGCTTAGTGCCTCAATGTGTTAGGTGTTTAAATAAGTGGTACGAATCCTGCCTAAAGACAAAAGGCCATTTACTTGAGCTTCTATTAGGGAGCTAATGTAGATTTTGGGCTGGGGTGTTCTTTTTTTGTAAATTCACAGTCATAAAATACTGTAGCTATTACTTTAGGCCTTTTAATTACATTTCTAAGCAGAAATTTATTTTACATTTTCTCTTTCTTCGACCCTTTTTTCAAGCTCTGTCATCTTAAAGAGTTTGTTTTACATGCAAGACCTATGTATTGTGACTTAGTCCTTGTTTTTTCTCATCTCAGACTGTTGATGTGATTTTCAGATCATGCAAATGAGAAACGAGGCAGGGAAAACAGATAAGAAAGATAGTTACCTCTGGAGTCAGAAAAAACACTGTACAGCATTACTGAGGTTATAGTTCTGGAAATAAGGCTATTTTATTTTTGAAGAGTAGCTTTATTGCATTTTCCCTTAATGCTATTTCCAGAGATGCTGATAAACACACAAAATCCTGTTAAATATCATGCCTAAATTAGTTCTAAGCAACTTTTTGCATGATGTACTAATATAATTCAATGCAGGGTCTGGCTTGCTTGCCTGGAGCTGAACGGAAGAAGTTAGAAAATTATGTTTGTCTTTTCATTTTAGCATGGGGGGGGGGGGGAAATAAGGGGAATGTAGATATTTGAGGGTCTGCATGTGTAATGTTGAAAATTTATCTTCTCTTTTTGTAAGGAGAATAAAAAACAAAAAGTATTTTTCTACCACTGAATAAAAAAATAAAAAGCAGTATCGTGGGTTTTTTTGACATATTTTCTTCCATGGCAATGGAAGCACTTTCTGATAGTTGACTCTGATTAACAGCCTCCTGAGTATGCCTTTTGAAAACCTGCAAAATATATAAGTAATTGATTTCCTATGTAGCTGGCAGTGCTATTGCACCTTGGACTCCTGAAAACCAGGTTCTCAGCAAAAATGGGTGGAATGTCCATCATGCTTTAACTTACTTAACAACAGTTCTAAAAAAACTTATTTAACTGAAATTCATGGTCAGCCTGAAAAATTGTTACTACAACTTCTGTTTTATTGCATACAGAGGTTTTATTTGTGAACAGGTAGGCTTTACAATGGGTAAATTAAGGGAGTTGGTTTTCTTATGATGATATAGGCATTTGGATCAAAATAGCAAGTGTGAGCATTTACATGTGGCTGGCAAAGGTTGCGTATTCCATCTGTATGTTGACATAGGTAAGTTGAGAGCAGATGAATGACTCAGTTGTTCATTTTGTCCATGTACTTCATACGTAAATGTTTGAAAATGTGATCTTGCTGTCAAGTTAGTGAGGAAGTAATATAATAAATCTTGAAATTAATTTTGATCAGTTACATATTGACAATTATCTTACAACTTTTCAGAATTTATTTATGAATTATTTTTTTTTAAATAAAACTTTCATTAGATTAGAATTTACACTTACCTATGTCTCAGCATTTGTGTTTTGTGGAAGAGATGAAGGGGAAAACTATTCAAAAAATGGTGCACAAATCTTCTGACAGTACTTCCTTTTCCAGGTAAGCTCTTAGTTAATAAAGGTTGCAGCTCTCAAAGACTGTTTTGAATTAATTTTCATGTTCTTGCACTTACTTACAAATACTGCAGTTGTCTGTTTGTACTTTGGTCTGATAAGAAGGTACTGTTCTAGATCATGCTAGACGTTATACAGACACATGCTTCAGGACCCCAACTGTCTGAGCTGAAATACCTACAGGTGGTGGCTGCACTTTACAGATGGTCTTAAGCCTTGAAATTTCCAGAAAAATGGCAGCTGTTACACTAATTATACACTCTCATTTCTCAAAACTTAGTATTTTAAATAAATCTAGACTCTAAAATGAACTATAAAACATTTGAAACCTGTTGCAAGTGTATACAAGTCTAGATTGATGTGGTCAACTGTAGTACAAAAAAATTAATGGAAGTTCAAATTTTCTGCAATATGTAATAGATCTAATGGCATCAACTTTGTTAATTTTGACTTTGGTAGCTTCACAAAAGCCTATGAAACTATCCTGGAAGAGATCTGTTGTGGTATTTTCTACACCCTTGAAAAAAACAAGGGTTGTAGCTAACAAGAAAGTTTGTTTTATTGCAATTTGTTTGAGATTTTTTTCCTAAGCCATTGAAAACTTTTCTAGAAATAGATTTTAAAGTAGTCTGTTTATTGAAACAAACACATAGGTAGGGTTTACTAGTGTACTCAGATCTCTGTATGCTGAAATATAATACGTACAGCTTGTGAGTTTTCCTGTAGGAATAGTATGAGTAACTTCCCCAAAAGCAGAGTGTCTCTGACTGTGTTCATTGGGAGGCTTGCCAGGCAGAAGGTGAAAAAGATTGAACAGTGGAAGCGCAGTGCAAAAAGTGCCAGGTGCTTTGGTGAAAATGGACAAGTAACTTATTGAGAAATAGTCATCTAATATGGTAATTGGTGGACAGACTGAAATAAACCAAATGAAGAATGCATCTCAATATACGTTTCTCTTCCTGAAAGAAACAAAAAATGTGATCCTCCTCGTGGGAGTAAAATGAGGTATTGTAAAGGGGTTGTGTTATAGGAAGATAGAATTGATAACCCACAGGAAACATTCACAGATGTCATACTTCTAGTTCGCTGGCAGAAGCAGCCCTGCTGCAGTATCTTCAGAAATGGATGCTGGAAGTGTGGCAAGCTATGGATTATAAAATCTATGATATAATTTTCCATATAAGGTGATTTGGGAGGCAGCCTTGTAATGGAAGTCCTTAAACAGTTCTCTCTAAACTACATTATTTCATATATGCAGAAATAATATGGAACCATCAGAATAGCACAGGGATTATAAGATATTCTAGCAGTAAACCTTCTGATTGCAGTTCAGTTTTAACAACAAAATGCAGCAAAAACTTTCAAGTTAAGGATTTTTTTTTAATTTAGCAATTACTTATCTTTCAGAATTCCTGACAGTTTCCTTTACCAAGGTTTACCAGGATACCAGGTGCATTGTCACCTCTGCGCTCTTCCCTCTTCTTCCTTTACTGTCTGGTGCTGTGACAGCCCTCTCTGAATTGCACTGGGAATGGGGAAGCAAACAACTAGACTGTATATCAGTCTCTCCTGATCTCACCCAAATCTGTACAAAACCCTACATTCTCTCTCTTAATACGTAACTTTGTCCCTATCCTCCAAATTTTGTATGTCCAGTACATTTTTTTTCTGACCATGGAAACAGCAACTTCTGCCAGTATTGCAGTTGCCCTATCATCTCGGTGGTGTGTATGTTCAGGTGTGTATGTTCAGCTGTGCAACTTCTGCTCCACTGCTGCGTACTTTGTCCTGCTCAAAGTCCAGATGCTCACTACATATTCAACAGGTTTGATCCCAAAAGAGAAGACCACCAAGTAAAAACAATCTCTGAAAGCTGTGGCATGAATGAAGTTGCAGTCTAATCACAAATGATTTAGAAGCATTGATAAGCAACAGAGACTTAAATTCTTAAATTGCAGGTTTGAAGACTACTTTTCCTGAGCACAGATGCAAATTTATCCTGTGTTAACATGCTTTTATTTGTTCCTAATAGAATTAATAGAATTCCTGAAGAGAAGACCCCAAACTGAAAACTATAAAAATACTTCAGAATAGGAAAGTTTCACTCCACTCTTTCTCATATGGGAGGTGTCAAGACTGCGTGAGAACAGGGCAGTATGGCTCACCATCCCTGTGAGCTGCATGTCACGAGGAGTTCTTGACATACATTGCAATAAGCGTTATTCCTCAGGCCTGCATTGATTGGATAAAGCACATGGAATGGCTTACAAGGTAGAAAGAACGGACAGGGTTAACTGGTGCTTGAAAGAAGACATCAAAAACATGAGTCTCTTGACATAAATAGAGAAGAACAGGCGAAGTAAGTATCACTGGTAATACAAATGTCCTACTGGACCTGCAGCTAGTCCTTCAGTTTTCCACCAACAGAAGGAACATGCCCCAACACTGCTGTTTCTCTAGTAGTAGCTGTTGCTCGGAGATCAGTTTGAGGGTCAGCAATACGATTGTGATATTTGGAGAAGTTAAGCTGTCTAAAACACAATCTTTCTTTTCAGCCTATTCCCTTAAAACATTGTTGATGATTTCAGTACCAAGCAAACCAGCTTTATGGCACTAGAGTGACTGGCTAGTGTGGTCAAGGTGTCACCATGTGTGCTGGGTTGACCTTGTCTGGTGGCCAGGAGCCCATGAGGGTCAGGATAAAGATAGAGTGATCACTTACCAGTTGTCCTCATGGGCAAAATGGAATCAGCTTGTTTTAATTTATTGCCAATTAGAATAGTTGGATGGCAAGAAAGAAAGAAAAAAATGAAAACACACACACACCCACACACACCCCCTTCCTTTCTTCCCAGAGTCAACTTTACCACTTCTTTCCTGACTCCTGCACCACCTTCCCCACTCCAAGCAGTGCAGGGGGGCGGGCAATGGGGGCTGTGGTCAGCCCCTCACAGCTCCTCTCTGCTGCTCCTTCCTCCTCAAACTCTTGCCCTGCTCCACCATGGTTACCCCTGGGGCTGCCGGGGAACCCCTGCTCCAGCGCCTGCAGCCCCTCCTGCCCCCTCCTGCTCTCCCTGGGGGCTGGCCGGGCTGGGTCTCACACTGTTCTCCTCATCCTCACTGCCTGTGCAGGGCTTGGCCCTTCCTGGAACGGGTTTTCCCAGAGGCATCATCAGGGGACACCATGATGGGCTCAGCTGTGCCCTCAGGTGGGGCTGTTCGGGAGCCAGCTGGAACCAGCTGTGTGCAGCATGGGGCAGCCCTGGCCTCTCCTCACAGAGGCCCCCGCAGCTCCTGCCAGCGCCAGGCGTGGAATTGGCTACATCATGTTTTAGTAAGACCTATCTTTTTGTTGCCTTTCTTGCTGTAGCTGTTCTCATCCATTCATAATGGTGGGAAGAAAGCACTGAGCTTCAGGAGATGGTAATGATGGGGAGAATAGGCCCCAGGGACTTGCTGGGTAAACAGGCAGAGGGCTGAGGGAGGCGGGGGCCTCAGCGTTGGGGGACTTCTGTCTCTTCCATGTCGCCTTCAGAGAGTAGACTTGGAGTAGTCCTAACATTCATGGTTCATAAAAGATGTGGAGCAGATGGATCTTTAATTCAGGTAACTGTAAGCTTTGTTTGGAGTGCCAAATAGTTTTGGAAGAAATATTGTTGCTAGAGTTTCCGCAGCCATGGTCAGGGCTGCTTGCTACCTACCAGAATGCAAATTCACATTTTTACTCTGACTCCTGCTCCCATTTCTAACCGTTTAAAAACAATGTATTTCTTTTTATATTGTCCAGTTACATTTGGACATGCAAACAGGATGGAAACTGTATACAGGAAGTAGTGTGTGCCCATGGAGGGATTCCCTTTAAGAAACAGGTTCAAGATTGGGCCTATGGAGCCCTGAGGTAATGGTGCTGCAAGGAGAGTGATCTTGTCTAGCAAGTTGGAGACAAATCTTCTGGAGCTGGGGCTGTAAGACTGATATTTATTCATGTCAGAAAAGTAGTCAACAAGCCTCGTGCATTCAGCTCAGGCCCTTGGAGACATCGCACACTGGTACCCTGTTCAAAGGCCTGGCTAGCCCTGGTTCAGCAGTGCGCGAGTTGATTGGTTTGGTACAAACAGAACATCCAGCAAGGCTGCAGGAGCCACTCATTTGCCCAAATGTAAAGGTACTCCATCTTGAGACAGACTTACTTTGCCCAAATTGTTCGGCATGTGGGTATGTTCTACGTACATAAAAAATACAAAAGTATTTTTAGCTGCTGTTGATATTAAAATGATTTAATACCGGTGAAAGAAGGGTGAGAGAGGAAAGGCTTTTGAATATTTTAATAACATAATTCTGATCTATTAGATTGAAGTTATGGAGAAGATTATATGGCTCTCTTATTCAGAATATGTCTCATCAGGGTTGTGACTGTCCCAGAAATCACAAGAAATGCATTATTCTGTGTGGCATATATAAGGAGCCTATTAAAACTGATAGTAACCTGCTTAATTAAAACAAGTTAACTGTGCAGTTATATGGGCCTCTTTACTGCAGTATGGGACTGTATTCCCTCCCTATGGTGAAAAGCAGAAAAATGATCTTATTCTTTTGTTTCATCTGCACATGGTGTTTACCTCTTTTTACAAGTCATTAGGTAAGTCTGGACAAAGTAGTGGTTTTACGTTTAGCTCTACCAGGATAGTTGGTTGTTAATATTTTTTCTGACAGCCACTTCTGTGAAGGTTCAGTTTTGAGTAAGCTTTCCTGGGACACTGTTAACCAGCAAGCCCAGCACCGCAGTGGAATTTAGCTGGAGTGTGTGTGGCTTAACTCATGGTGAGAGAGGTGAATTCAGATCCATTATGTAAAGGTTTGAAAGTCAGCAAACTGACCTAGAACTGAAACGTGTATTAGTGAAGAGCAGTGTTTTGCATTGCTGAGCAGATAGGTTGCTGAATTGGGAATGAGCCAAAGTGTCCTCAGGGTCTGGCAGCAAGTGATAGTCTGGTTTGCATGTTGCACACGTGGTGCTCAGGATGGTCAGATTTGCATTTAGTATGCTACAAACAGTGGTGTGAGCATCCCATGAGATGAGTTGGATATTCAAAGTACCTGTTTCTTCCTTTTCAGAATAACCTCTAGGACAAGATTTGATATGTTCTTCATGGTATTGGACCAAAAAAAAGACAAAAATATCTCTAGGGGACAGATAAAACAAAAGACTGGGTGTGTTTTGGTTTTGTTTTTTGTTTGTTTGGTTTTGGTGGTTTTGTTTGTTTGTTTTTTTAATTAAATTGAGATGTGCACTTTATATGTTGAGAAGGAAATAATTTGAGGTGTTGCAATAAACTCTTTGGATTTTGGGCTTCTAAAATAGTTAGGTTTATCTTAGGTGGTATAAATTATATTCTTACAAACTGAATATAACCCTAAATTTGAATCATCAGTTTTCTTCTCTATGGTATTGATACCCGTTTAATACTACTTTCATGGTGACTTTCAGCATGAAGTTGTGAAGGGTTTAGCAGCAATTTTTTTCACCTGTCCATAGTTGAAGCTTCCTTGGAAGGTTTGGTTAACCCACTATCATGGTTTAAAAATGGAAACTCAAGAGAATTACTTCAACCCAATTAAGTGATATAATGCATCAAGAAGCTTTTCATTTCATATTATAATTATTCCAAAGCACCTCAAACCTAGCCACTTTTCCACTGTGAGGAGAGTTCTACACCATTTTTGATCCAAAATCATGTTTCTCAGAAATTCTACATCTGCATGTACATTACCTGCAGCGCTCCTGTTGTCCTTGTTTCTGCTCTGCTGTGGAATTAAAAAACCCTGACATTTAGTAAACTCTTAAATGAGTTTTATTTTGTTGCTCACTGTGTATGTAGCAGTAAAGAGCAGAGTGAAGCAGCTGGAATATCTGCAGTGCTCTATGGTTTGCAGAGCATGACATGGGTGATTTCTCACTCCCAGTAGCTAGCAATGGGGTGTTTTTCAAGCCCCAGTTTGGTTAGAATTCTAGTTGAGAAAAGTTCATTTCTCTCTCCTTTCCCTCCCCCCAGCCCCCCAAAAAGAAGAAATGCTTATTCTTGATAGTGTGTTGTCAGCTGGACGGCTGTCTTTGTGGAAACAGTAGCAGAAGTTGTTCTTCAGTGTTTAGCTATTGAATGTTTATAGTAATTCCATCTAAACATTTGTTGATGTTTTAAATACAAAATAAATAAGCATTTCTTTACCTCTGTGTTAATTTAGTGACACGTTGTCAGTTTCTTTGGTAACTGGATTCCAAAGAGTTCTTAGTCAGCTGGTTAACTGAATGGAAACTCAGCTTTGAAAATAGAATTTGCCTGCTGGCTTACTAGTTTACAAATGTCTACTATTTATTTCAGGCACCAAATTTTTATTTTTCTTATGGGCATGTTTTTTGCTTGCTGGTGGTTGGTTTGTTTTGTTGTTGGGGGGGCGGGTTGTGTGTGTATGTGTTTACATACAGCGTAGCTTGAAATGAATCACAGAATGGTGTAGGTTGGAAGGGACTTCTGGAGGTCATCTGCCAAACCCCACTGCTCAAGAAGGGCCACTTACAGCTGGTTGCTCAGGACCATGTCCAGATGGCTTTTGGATATTTTGAAGGGTGGAGACTCCACAGCCTCTCTAGGCAACCTGTGCCAGTGCTCAGTCACCCTCACAGTGAAAAAATGTTTCCTGATGTTCAGAGGGAACCTCCCACATTTCATAGAATCATAAAATAGTTTGGGTTGGAAGGGACCTTAAAGGTCATCTAGTCTAACCCCCCTGCAACGAGCACGGACATCTTCAACTAGATCAGGTTGCTCAGAGCTCCATCCAACCTGACCTTGAATGTTTCCAGGGATGGGGCATCTACCACCTCTCTGGGCAACCTGTGCTAGTGTTTCACCACCCTCATTGTAAAAAATTTCTTCCTTATATTTAGCCTAAATCTTCCCTCTTTTAGTGTAAAACCATTACCCCTTGTCCTATTGCTGCTAAAAGGTTTGTCTCCATCTTTCTTAAAAACTCCCTGTAAGTACTGAAAGGTCGCAGTAAGGTCTCCCCAGAGCCTTCTCTTCTCCAGGCTGAACAACCCCAACAGCCTGTCTTCATAGCAGAGGTGCTCCAGCCCTCTGATCATCTTTGTGGCCCTCTTCTGGACCCGCTTCAACAGGTCAATGTCTTTCCTTTGCTGAGGGCTCCAGAGCTGGACGCAGTACTCCAGGTGGGGTCTCACCAGAGCAGATTAGAGGGACAGAATCCCCTCCCTCGCCCTGCTGGCCATGCTTCTTTTGATGTAGCCCAGGATGCAGGTGGCTTTCTGGGCTGGGAGTGCACATTGTCAGCTCATGTCCGCTTTTCATCCACCAGTACCCCCAAGTCCTTCTCGTTGGGGCTACTCTCAATCCCTTCATCTCCCAGCCTGTATTGATACTGAGGGTTGCCCTGACCCAGGTGCAGGACCCTTCACTTAGCCTTGTTTAACCTCATGAGGTTCACATGGGCCCACTTCTTGAGCCTGTCCAGGCATCCCATCCCTCAGATGTGTCAACCGCACGGCTCAGCTTGGTGGTGTCTGTAAACGTGCTGAGGGTGCACTTGATCCCACTGTCTATGTCATTGATGAAGATACTAAACAGTGTTTTGGTTTGTGCCTATTGTCTGGTCCTGTCACTGGGCACCACTGAAAAGAGCCTGGCTCAGTCGTCTTTTCATGCTGCCTTCAGATTGGTGAGATTCCCCTGAGCCTTCTGTTCTCTAGGCTAAGCAGTCCCAGCTCTCTCAGCCTTTCTTCATATGAGAGGTGCTTCATCATCTTAGTAGCCTTTTGTTGGATTCTCTCTAGTAGCTCCACATCTCTGTTGTGCTAAGGAGGTCAGAACTGGACACAGTACTCCAGCTGTGGCCTCCCCAGTGTTGAGTAGATGAGAAGCATCACTTCCCTTGACCTGCTGGCAGCACTCCTCCTAATGCAGCCCAGGATACTCTGAGCCTTCTATGCAGCAAGGGCACATTGCTGGCAGTTCAACCCAGCGTCCACTGGGACCCCCAGGGCCTTCTCTGCAAAGCTGCTTCCCAGCCCGTTGGCTCCCAGGATATATTGGTGCTGGGGTAGCTCCTCCCCAGGTGTGGGACTCTGCACTTCTGTCAGTCCATTTCACCAGCCTGCCAAGGTCCCTCTGGTTGGCAGCAGGACCCTCTGGTGTATCAGCCACTCCTCACTGTTTTATGTCATCAGCAGACTTGCCTCATCATCGACATCATTAATGAAGATGTTAAATAGGGCTGGACCCAGTGTACGCTCCTCTTATTTTGAAGGTCAGGTATGGAACAGCTATACACACAGCTCGGTGGTACTTCAAAACTTACAGGTACTCCAAAGGTTATCGCCTTGCTATGTCATCTCCTCTCAATATGGCTTCCTTCAGCCTCGTCCTAACTGCAAGTATGATTCTGTAGTTGGAAGGGAGCACAGTAGTATTCCGTTATTTCTTTCTGGCATCTTTGTAAAATGGTAAGGTGCACAGGTGCAATGAACCCGCTACTTGTAAAGCCATACAGATTTTTCATGAAACAGCAGTCTTTTTATGTTACCTTATTGTCCAGATGGCTAAGTATATGGTATAACAGAATTAATAGATGTTGGGGAAATCCGTCTCCATGTGGAACAGATAGAAACATTGGCAACCAGTCAAAAAACCCTCAGAAAGGTTACAGCTGAAGGACACCACTGTTGGAAACACAGATGAAGATATATTCCTGAACTCAAGAAGGAAACACAGAGGATGCATTATTGTATGGAATGATTAGATGACTGACTAATGAGCCTTGAGGGGCAAGGAAATTGGCTAAAAAAGCAATTAAAGAAGCCCGTGACATTCCAACGTACTCTGTACAAACACTAAACTCTTACTATGGTTAGCTGGCAAAGCAGAACAAGTGGCGTTTAAGCATACAAGGCAAACTGTTACAGAAAAAAAAAACTGTGCTAAACAGATTGTTCTGCCAAAAGTGTGTTCGTAAATGCTTTTCTTTGTCAGAAGGTGTGATAACACATTGTAATATTAGCATTGTAAGTCACTGTCCACAGTTTTTGTTAGTTATTCTGGGTATTCAAACCAATATGATACTGTGTTAAAACCTATATTCTCCTTTAATCAGGTATCGATGGCATTTTTTTTTTCCTTTTTTTTCCTCTAGGGACAAAACTTCTGCATAAGAGTCCAGATTTGAGTAACCGAAGGGTCATTTGGCATAAAATCTGATGAACCCACATATGATACATGTTTCTGTAACATAGTATGACATCTATTAAATGCATTCAGACCAGGTGGTGGTTAGTTTGGGTACTAAGGAGTGTAGTCAGCCTGCCTATGAACCTTCAAGAGAGGGGAAGTTGACTACAAAAGCAGTTAAATGAACACTTGTCAATCGCCTCATTGAGTTTTTGAAGTGGCTTTACTGATTGAAGGATTCTGCCTTGCTTAGTAACAGGTAACTATGCAACGTGAAAGGCCTTTAGGCAAGATGGAACAAAAGGTTTTCCTTCAGGCTTAGATGGTTAAACTATATTATGCCAATTCTTACAACATACAGCTTTAGTATACAAAGATCTTGACCTTGTGTGGTGAGGGAAAGGAGTTTCATAGGCTTCTACACTGACAGAGGGGACTTTTGCTACAGGAGGGAACTGACATGAATATTTTGCTCAGGTTTCTCTTATGAGTGTACTTTCAAATTACTTGGTAAAGTATTTAATTTGTAGTCCCACCCAGTGGAAGCATCAGCTTTGGAATTCTGTTGTCAGGTAATTCTGGGGAAGTCTGTCAGGGTCAGGTTGTGATTTGACAGGCAGTCCTAGAGAACTGAAGTTGAAGTGTTCACAGTATTTGAAGAGCAAAACTAGGTTTGCTGGTAATATTGCTAGAGGTGACCTTCGGCGTTGTTTTCAGTAAGTGTCTAGCAACCTTTTCTGCATAGAGGTGCTGAAAGTGTCACTAATTTCTTTTTTCCTGATAAATGTGTGCATCTAAAGGAGGCTTGTTTAAGAAATTTGCAAGTATCTGTTGCAGTTGTAACTATGTATGACAAGGAGCTGAGCTAGGTGTTTGAAGCAAGTGGTTTGTCTCCTCTGTAACTGGCTGGAAGCATAGAAATTAGGTGGTGTTTTCTATCTTTAAGAAGAATTACAAGCACTTCTTAAAAGTGTTGAATAATGTTGAATTTGCTATCAGAAAATCACGCTTGGCCTATAAAAACAGTGCAAAATTAATCACGTATGCATTTCTCAGTTACTTTATTAAAATCAGATTCAAAGGTCCCCCTATACTTGGAGTTTACAATATGTACTGCTGAAGCCCTAAAATGTTGTGTGAGTCCTGGTTTCTTAACAGGGTAAGAATTTTAGATTTCTGATCTGAAAGAGCTTTATTAGGAAGTGACATATCTGGCTGTAGAGACAGAGGTGGAATTGGTACATCTGAAATGAATGAATAATATATAAGGACTGATACTAGCTTTGCCTCATGAGTTGGCCTTACTATTTAGCCTCAAGCAGAAGCAAGAAACACAGAAAAGTTGTCAAGGTAGAAAGTTACATATTTCATACCAGACTCCGTGCTGTGCATTCTCCTTTTGTTGTATTCATGGAAATATGTTTTGGAACTGAAGAAAAATGTTACTTATATTATAGTAGTGACAGAAAGGGTGTCATCAATTGAGGCATCAAAGTGCTGGACTTTGTAAAAGGCGTGAGAGAAAATTCCTGGATTAGCCTTAAAATTTTCATTGTTATCATTACTTTTCTTTTGGGTATGCTGGGTCTCATTTTAATTTTCTTTTGGGATTTGTCTGTAGCAACCCTTTTTTCCTTTCCTCTTCATAGTTAGGTAGAAAATCAGGTAGCAATAAGGAGTTGTTGTTTTCCCAGTAGCGGTTTTATCTTTCAAGCCCTCTGAAATTTATCCCATCAGTTACAACACACTGGATGTAACACACATCTTGTGTGCTGCCTTCTGTCATTAAAAATTTTTTGTCAGTCTCTTGGGTACAAAAATATCATCTGAATTTCTGTTTTCTGAGCAAAACAGGAATTGGATATTACCCAAAGGAAGGGGCTTGGAGCAGAATGGATCTTTGGGTGAAAACATCAGAAATGGTTAGAAAAATCTAAACTTAAGTATTTTCTTCTCTCATCCTGAAGGATGTCATTAGAGCATTATCATATGTTTGAGGTTTTTATTATCTGATTTGTTGGTGATAAGTGAAGAAAAAAACATGCCTACCTGTCTGCTGTTGCACATATTGCAGTACTGTTGCACAGGAGTCCTGAACTGATGATCATTCAGGATCTGTGGAAGGGTAGATGTTGTTTCAAAGCTTTTGATATTCAACTGCAAACAAGAATTAAGTACAGATTCAGCTGTTTTGTTCTTTAAAGAATTTAAAAAAAAGTCATTACAAAGCTTAGTATTTTTCTCTTTGGAAGATTTAAATGTTTCTAAATAAGTTTTGATGTTTGCATCTATCTGCTTTCTCACAAAGATGGAATAAGGGCTTGACTAGTTTGCATGGACACAGTATTTTAATCTGTGTCACAGGGACCCTGCTTTACTGGGTACTCTGTCTCAGATAAATACAGTACTTCATTTCTTCTACAGATCAATGACAAATTTTGTGCTAGGTTTTTCTTGTAAGACCATTCATATGATAAAAGCGATTTTAAAGATACTCTGGAGGTAAGCTTTGCCACCTCCCCCCTGTGTCTTGTTTCACTGAGGTTTAAAGTGTATTCAGTGACTGAAAGAAGCAGGGAGGTCCTGCTCACAGCTATGTCTTGCTTTGGGTTCAAGTCAGAAATCTACATCTGATTATGCTGGTGTTTTAAAGGAGCAGTTATAAATACACACATGTGTACATACATATATATATGTTCACGCTTTTTTTCCATGTTCACACTTACTTTTTTTCCTTCTTAGTCAGAGCTTGAAAAAAAATTGTTTGGAAACTGAATGCTACAAATGCAATTGAATAATCACTTGTTCAAAAAATGATTCATGTAAGAAGAAAAATGTAGCCCCAAAGTTTGGAAAGATGAATACTGTGGGAACTAAAAGTGATGCAGTACTTGCTTCCTGGGGCTGAACTGTCAACTCCAGTACTTCTGGTGCTGCTGGTAGGCTTGGCAAATGGATACCATGTAAAGCTCAAAAAATTTAGTATGATTTCACTGAGCTTCTTGGAACACTGTTGCTAGTAAGAAGAGCCATTCTTAGGTTGCTGTTGCTTGAGATAGAGCTCATCAACTGCCTTAGGCAGGCATTGCAGGCAAGAGTGGTAAAAGAAAGAAATAGGGAGCTTGGGGAAGACTGTTTGTAAATGAATTTAACTTTTTTCCTAATTATTTGCTGAATACATGGTTGAGGTTTTTAAGAAAGCCAGTTCATCAAGCACCCTGAACAGAATGATAAACTAGTAGTGTTAAAAGTATGTTTCAGATTACACAGCAAGTAGAATGTAATTTTTTAATTTTTTAAAATATAAAATCTCTTCAGAAGTGTAAGAAATAATGCTGTGACTTCAGTTATCTTCCCTATTGACTTAACCTGGTGTATATATGATACAATATAAAACATTAAAAACTGGAGATATTGCTCATTTTAAGCCTGAATAGAACAGGAGGTAAGGTAATCAGGCTCAGCTGTCCCCTGTCCTTTGTAGCTTCTCCAGTTGCAGTCATGCAGTCATGGTAAGAGCGCGGGCAGATCCTTACATGTCTACATCACAGACACAGAAGTTGAGCATTGCATTTGCATAGTCTAAGTAGTGTTTTGTACATAGGAATAGAAAGGATCAGTGTGAAAGTAGAATGCCGGAAGAGTTTTGTTTACTCTGAAGTGTGGACTTGGCAAGTGGAACATAGGGCCAGACCCTTTCTTTTCTCTGCACTAGTGGAAGAGGAAACTGCAAGAAGATTGACCTTCAAATCTTCTGACTGTCAGCTGGTGTAAAACTGCCTGTAGTTTCTCAGATACTGGTGAAGTTATGTTGGCTAACACCATCTGAAGAGGCAGTTTGGCAGTCTGTAGCCAAAGATGTGTTTTTTAGTGTCAGTGCTGCTTCTGCTCCTGTGCACATCTTCAAGAGCAGCAGCAAGGCACAATAAAAGCATGCTTTTAAATGTGGACATTTTTATTTTCTTCAGTGATATGTCAATGATATAAGTAACAGCTTATTTTTGCAGTGGCTTCCAGTGTGGTTAAGAAATCTGAGACCCTGGTTTAGGGTTGGATGGGGTGCTAAAGTGCTTCACTGAATCAGGACCGCATCTGAATTCCCCAGGCTAAACCAGTGAACGTCAGCAACAGCTGAGTGAGTATGGGCATAAATTTGTATGCATGTTATATGTGTTTCTCTGTCGGAGTTCAGGAAAGCAGGGCAGTGTAATGTGAGGAGCCAGGTTCTCTAAGCATATGCGCATTTGCGTTTTGTTGGTTGTTTATATCAAGAAAAACTAGAGATAAAATTAATGCCAGATTACAAGCATGCTATTTAGAGTTTACGAATCTTCATGCAATATTTTCAAAATAAAAGAAAATGTGCATCAAGGATCTTACTGTAATTTGGATACAGATTAAGTACAGATACGATATTTTATCAATTTGTATTTCACGCTTTTACATCAAGTTGATGCATAAGTTGATGTTGTAAGCTGCCCAGGGTTTTTATGATTCCTGCAGGAAAAAAACCCAACTCCATCTTCCACAAGCCCAGTTACAGTGGATTGTGTTAGAAAGTAAATGAGATTGCAAAGTAATGGTGTTACGGGATATGTTCTGATGTTATTTGTGCTTTGGTTTGTAGATTAACGTGTGATGAGTTCCTTTGTGTAGAAAAGATTACATTCCAGACCAATAGCCTAACAAATAGTAGAGAAATCACAATTAAGTAATGTGTTTTAATCTTTAAATGCTAATAATGTACATTCAAAGACCCAGAGGAAGCCCATGTAATTAGAAAATTGGAAAATATGTACTTAAGTATCTTCTATCCAGTTTTCCTGTTGTACTTGCATTAAATTAGAGTAACTTTGTGAAAGAGTCTCTCTTATAAGGTATCAGGAGATGGATCTGAAGGACAATTTTTCTTTTTTTTTTTTCTTTTTTAATACAAGCATTCACTGAATAGAGGTCACATTAATAGAATTACAGAGAATTGATCATAAAACCTGATATTTTCTTTAGAATAAAATATTTGTGTCCTGCAACTACAAAAGTGGAAAGCAAGAAGTTTCAAATATTTTAAGGAAAATCAGTTTTGAGATGACAGGTAAATGGATGTAATAGTAGCAGTACAGGACCTCAAGATTGTTAGTCAAGTCAATTCAGAACCAAGTTTCCTAGTAGAATGGTTTTTTCTTTTATGATTCTTTTTCTCATGTTTGCTTTGAAGTATTTTTTGTAGCTAAGGTATATCAAAATTAGAAATGAATCAGCACCATATGGTAACAGCCTCATTGTCTAAATAATGTGTGTTTCATAAGTGCAGTTGACTTAAGGATCACTTTTCACCACTTGGAGGGCATTTAACTATAATTTTAGAGTTGAAGAGAGTGCCCTGATATACACAGTAATTTGATGGGTAGAATAAAAAAGATTGTTTGTTATACAGGGGATATAAAATTATAACGATTTTCCCCTGTGTTTACTGATGAAGGACAATTTAGTTCTCGAAAAGAGTTGATGCTCCAAATTTCTGGCATAAATGATTATGTGCTATACATATTCACCACAGTATGTATTGCCTTGAGTAGCAAATGCTGTGTGCTGGAGCTCCACAAAACAGAAGCTTAGTTGGCAGATTCACTCTGAACAATAGATGTTCAGATGAGAGGACATTTGTTTTTTAAGCACATAAAATAAGTGGGGCATATTGTATTCTACATTCTCTTTTTTTTTTTTTCCTAATTTTTTTTTCTTCAAACCTTTGGTTGGAGCCTTGCTAGCTAAGGATCCACATCCCTTCTCTTTTTAAACAAGCTTAGGATTAATAGATATGCTTTCTATGCTAAAGCTGGTAGCATCTACTGTCATACGCTCAGTTAAAAACAGTGCAAATAACTGGTTTGTTTCCTTTTTAAGTCTTGAGTTTATTTTAATTTTAAAATTGTTGTAGGTGGAACTGGTTTTAGTTTTGTTTTGTTTTTGTTGCCCCAGTTAGATTTAGACGTGAGTTCTTCCAGTGATCCCAGTTTTTCATGCAGACCTATGACTAATACTTTTGGAAAAATATCCATAAAAGAGTTAGGTCCCTGAACTGTGATACAGACAGACTCTAAGCATCTTAGTCTCAAGCTTCCAGTTTTTACTTTAAAAAATAAGGATTATTTTAACTCTCCTGTAGTGCCTAAAATTGCGTCTGTGCATACTGAGAAGTTGCCGTATTTTTGATATATGTGTGAATTTACATGTTTTATCATAGAATAGTTTGGATTGGAAGGGACCTTTAGAGATCGTCTAGTCCAACCCCAGTGATTTTACATCTGTGCCCAGTTGGGAACAAAAATCTAGGTATTTTTCTCTAGTAAATCTTCACGTAGCGGGGTTGGGGTGTTATTCTCTGTACACACAACATAACTAAATTATGGGTTTTCTCAGAAACTGTTACCTCTAGGAATGTTCTGGGGTGTTCTTTTTTCTATATCTGCCTGGAAGAAATAGATGTGATATTTGCAGTCCTTGTTCTTACTGTAGCCTGATGGTTTGAATATTTGGCCAGGGAGTGGATGGAAAATGCATGTTCTATGCCCACCTTCTGTTGGGGGAAAAATGTTAAACTTGCATCGTAATTCTCCGTAGAGAGATCCTAATTCATATAGGCTCCTGGCAGCAAAGGTGGTGCTCTCCCCTCCTCCCGCTGAAGCTATGTCAGCTTAGCTTGCTGTTGTTTGGAGTTTTTGGGGGTGTGTGTTTGTTTTATTTAGTATGGTAAGCCAGCCAGTGCTGGAAAAAGTCTAACTTTGTGGAGTTTGGATCATGCCTTGTAGGACAGAAAAGAGTTTTGGTCCCTCTTCTCAGGATAAATCTGTGTAGTATCTGATGGTTTTGTTCAAAGTAAAAGATGGAAACTAATTCATGGTACTCTGATGCCTACTGAGGCAGTAACATTTTCTGCTCTACCTGTCTTGTCTTTCACAGTGAATCTTGATCACAGCTTTCTTCTTTTCTAGCCAAGCAGAACACTGTAAAAAGAAAAGTGGCAAATATTTTCATCCAGCATAGTGTACAACCTGTAGGTAGGAGCTGTCTCCTAGAATGATATAGGTAGAAATTTTTTTTTTTCTGTTGGACAGGGAAGGGAATTCAACCTGGATTTCTTAATTACTGGATGGGTGTTCTAACCACTATACTGATGTAAAATTGATTTTTTGAAAGCCTCAACAAATCCTTAGCCACTGTCAGGGCAGGGGGGGAATGTGGATCAGAGAACATGAGGCTGTATGAATATCTCTGTATATGTTCTGAAAGGGAATTCAGTAGACAAATACATGACATATTTTAATAGAAATATGTATATATTTTTATATATAATCTATGTCGAAACACTGTATCATTATAAACCCTTGTTGCTAAAAGATTGGAAAAGGAAGGAGTTGCATTAGCTTTTATGTTTCTTAATTTCACTTGTACTAGTATATATGAAAGTTGTGAATGACTGTGTGTGCTACAATTGCACGTGCTTTATTTCTTTTCTCCAATCTGTCATTAGTGAATGAGTTAACTGAGTAGGCGGACAGACTGAATTCAGCCTTCAAAAATTACTATTAAACTGGGGGGGAGACATTGAAAAGCTGTATACTCTTAATAGATGTTCATGGTTTTCAATGTTTCATAATTCCTTTTTGACTCATTCATCTGTAGCAGTTGTATAAATTACTTCTAACGATGCAGTATTGCTGAAGAATTTTGTTTTTACTTTGCAGTGTGTCATTAGCTCTGAGGAAAAAAACCTGTATTGTTTGGCCTGTATAAAGGATATTTAAGAAAAGGAGGGTGAATTCAAAACAAAAGGGAGAAGGAAATTTAAACCTTTGCCACAGATGTTTTCTTTAGAAAGGAAATGTAAATGTCACTTTGCACAGTGAACTAAACGGAACATCTGTGAGTTCTTGTTTTCATTCTTCAAGGCTTGATTCTCTTCTGTTTCTACTGGTCTTGCATGTTCTCTTAATCCTGCTTCCATTGCCTGTTAACTTCAGCAATGCCAGACAAAGTCTTTTATGAGAAGAAAAATTAAAATTCAGTTGATAAGTTCATCATAGTTTCTTGACCTGCTTTAAATAACTACTGGATACTACAGGGCAGCAGCTGCTAGCGGAAGCACCAGCACACTTCGAATGTCAGTGTGAGGTTGCAATGCACAAACAACCTGTCTATCGTATTTTGCTAAGTAGGAAGAAAGTAAGAAATGTAAGAGAAAAAAGCTATTGATGTTTTCCTTTTTTGTTACTCTTGATAGTGTACAATAAATGAACCTGGGTTAACTATGGTTACTCAGGTTTATATTAAAGATTCTCAAAGCTGCAGCCCAGAAAGAAAGAGCTTATAGTGATTAAATGTGGCATTTATTCTTTTGATTCTGAAATAATTTGAGCTTTCTAGAGTAATTTGTTTAGCTGTTGAACAATTACAGCAGATTTATTGGGTTTCTCTACACTTTTTGATGGCATCTATGAAGCATTACACAGCTGGGCTGTGTTCTCAGTTGCTCTTCCCTGTGGTGTGTTTTCTCCTTAGCCTGTTCCGGCTAAGCATAGCTTCGGAAGAGCTCCCCAGGACACTCCTGTTGCTCTCCATGGTGCAGCCACGTGATTCCATTGGGTGTAGAGTATCATGTGAAGTCTTCATCTGTGCAGTTAGTTCAGCTTTCTTCTGTGATAGTCCCCTGTATTGGGTGTCTGTGTCCAGCTTTCGGTAGCGGGGCAGGGGAGCGCTGCTTACCAAATAAAGGCTGTCAGTGGTGAGGAGTGTTCTCTCTGGCACGTTTATCTGGACTAGGTCTCAGCCTCAATTTAGTGGTTAAAGGATACTCTAGTACATGATTCTGTGGAACTTGTTTTTAAAAACTTGCAATTTCTTTTTCTCAGTGCTTATGTAAAGGAAACCAGATTTTATATTTTAAGAATCAGAAATAACTGGTTGGAAAAACTTGGACACAAGTGTCATAGTGGCATGGTTGTAGAGTAGAACTTAAGTGAAATTGTAGCCAAAACATCTTGCATCAAAGGATAAATGCGAAGAAATGGATCTGTAACTGGGTAGATAGGTCACATAAATGACTGATTAATTTGTGACTGCCAGCTATAAAATGAATCAGAAATAAAATCTGGAAGAAAACCCCAGGCAGATTCTGCAATGGCAATGTTGAATTGTTTTGTAGAATGAAGACAGGTGATTATTTATTTATTTATGTATTTATTTTCCACTTTTACTATTGAACTTCAAAACCGGATAATTATATGTTGTAGCCAACCTGCACTGTATAGATATTGTGGTCTTTTCAGTATTGTGATGGGAGAACAGCACTGTCTGCCCTGGTAAAAAGTGTTAGTGACAGAGTAAGGGGCTGTGAAGAGGAAAATGTGAGGACAGAGAGCAGACCTCCAGCTCTTCCACTCTTGCCTGATTAATTCTCTTTAATTGGGTAAAAAATGGATACCAAGTTAGATCCATCTTTGGTCCATTGGCATTTCTGATTTGGTGCTGATGCCATACCTTGATGTCGTTGAAGAGACGGACACGACACCGAATATCAAGTTACAGCAATTCTTCAAATCCTTTTATTTTACAAGCAGTGCTTTTTTATATACTCTACCATTCTACTTCTGCCCAATCCACTCTCACATCACACGCCAGCCAGCCAATACAATTGTTGATCACACGCTCTCCATGCTCTGGTCAAAGCCAGGATGTTTGCCAACCCTTAGAATGTTTATCACTGTGTTCACTTGTTTGCTCCGCTCTTCTCAGGACTCTCCAGTCTCTTCAAGGGTACACGGGTATCTGCTCAAGGTCAATGCTAAACTTGCATTCCGATCCCTCGGACCAGCCGAGGTCTCTCACACCTTGTCAATGCAAAGACAGTGGTACAGGAGTGCCCTGGTTTGAGGTGACAGTTGAATGCTAAGAAAATTAAAACGAGGGCAACTGTTTGTTGGTAGCTGCCTGAAAACATGGCAGTACTTTGTCTCAAGCCAGAAGTAATGAGGAGGGAGGGCTTTGCTGCTTTTCTGTCCATGCTGTGTCTCTACCAGAGAGAGGAAAAACTCCAGAAGGAGCCCCTAAATTCTCTCTTGAACTAGTGACAAAATACAGTTTTCACAACACTTAACATACAAACAAATATTACCAACTCCTTCCTTTTGTAGGTGGAGTAATTGAGAAGTTGCACAGTTGTTTTTGAAAGATCTAGAAATGGATCTCTGACCCCTGCGTGGCAGGCATGAATCTCCTGCACAAGCCGCAGGAGGGATGTGCTACATTAGTACGATGTTTGGCTATATTGCCTCTAATTTCCATCCAGAGATCCCATCCAAGGCAGGATTCATAACTGTTAATATCCGGCTGCTGTCCAGTTAGATTAGCCACTTGCAAAATTTGTTTCGTGGTTCCATCTTGCTGATTTTCTTCACAGTGGATGAAGAATGCTGTCACTTATTTATGCCTTGTCTTTGAGCAGTTGAGGTCTGTGCAGTGACCGTAAAGATACTGAATTTAAACCTTGTTAATCACAATGTTTATTGTCCATATGTTTCTGCTTTGTACAGTCAGTTTTATTTTATTCAATGTCACTTCCGAGAATCTCTTCTCAGTTCTAATGTAGAAGAATTGTAACATTGCATTTTGGAACAAAACATGCAAGCTTAGTCTGATGTTTAGCTTTTGTTATTTGATCTTTTCTCCTTGATTTGGATTTGAAGGTCTTTCTGTTCATGTTATTTCTGTAATAGCAAAAAACTAGTTCTGACTATTTTTCTAGAACTTGCAATATTAATTCAGAGAACATTTTTAGTGGAAAACATTTTACTTATGCTGTGTAATATATTTTGTTTAAAGCATTTAAATCTTTTTTGAAAATGAAAAGCCTTCTCTATCTGCAACTGAAACAACAAAACAATTTTTTCAGCTACAATGTTGCTTTTATTTTTGTTTATCTGACCTGTGCTGAGTGTGCATCTGACAGGGATGGGTGTGTATGTAAATGCCACATAAGTGTTATTTTTTTTATATAGCCATATAGATGACTAAGTTTCTTTGTGTCCTTTTAGTTTTACTGTTTAATATTGGAGGTATAGGGAAGGAATCCTTACCTTCTAAAGAAAATATATACTTTGGGTGGCTGCAGAGCAATCATGAACGATGGTGGTGGTGTGAGAATGATGCTAAGCCAGAATCTGCACCTGCTTTTTTTTTTTTTTTTTTTTTTTTTTTTTGCTAACAAGGAGGCTTAATTTTTGCCTTCGCCTCATGATGCCAATGTGACTCTCATGGAACAGTCAGTACATCATGAAAAAAGAGAGATAGGTGCATTCCGTGCAGGATGTGTGTTTTTAGGCCATAATGTTAGGCAGCTGAGAGTAGAATTAGTTTTTCCTTCTGATACTCAGTCTTTTAAAATATTTAACAGCCAGCAGAGAAATGTTAGAAA
Source organism: Burhinus oedicnemus (assembly GCA_008921705.1). Classification (NCBI taxonomy): domain Eukaryota; kingdom Metazoa; phylum Chordata; class Aves; order Charadriiformes; family Burhinidae; genus Burhinus; species Burhinus oedicnemus. Next base: position 2,660,758 of record VFFE01007232.1, on the reverse strand, counting down.
CTGTTTTTACATCTTGATCAGTAATACAATACAGGCTAGTGTGGTCAATTTCACATAATATTGTTAGCAATCTCCTTTTGTACTAAATGAGTACTTTAGACATGTTTAAATTTGATACTCTCCTTTTAAAACATATATATAATATACTATAGAATGTAAGTCACTAGTTTGAATTCTGGCAAGGTAAGACAGTTTCTGGCTGAAAGACTGTGGTTTGGTCACTATTTTGGGTCTGGACAGATAGGTACATGTGTTCATGCTCTCTGCTGGTAGTTTCTATTAAAAGCAGAGGTTGTTGAGCAGTCTCACTCTAATGCACATCCCCCTCCAATTTTAGGAAAATGGTATATTGTCAGGGCACAGCAGGAACTTTGCATCACCACAGCTACCACCATACTTAGTCTGTGAACAAACTGACTTCATCTTCTTTTGCTATTGATCCATCAGCTTTCATGCAAGCACTAAATTCATCCTTAAAAAATAATTAGCTCCAGTGTCTTGGCAGAATTCCAAGTAGGCAATTACATTCTGCCTGCTTAAAAATACCCCCTGTAGATAGAATTGGATAACTTATAGTGACAGATGATTGCGTGTTCTGTGATATGTTTTCGGTGTGGCTTTTTATCAGTGTGAAGTCTGCTGTAATGCTGCAAATGCCTCACACTGCAAGAACCTATTGACCAGGACAGATTATTAGCATGACAAAGAGAAGTGTCTATGAAAATATTTCCCCAATATTTTAAAGACAAAGGAAGAAAGTTGTAGATGTTCCTTGCATGCTCCAAAATTTTGAAGGCAGTATCTATAATGTGCCTTTAGGATTATGTGCATTGATACATAACAGAAAAGCAAAACGGAACCTTGCTTGTTTTGCAGAACTCACTATTAATTATGGGCCCAGGACTGACATTTAAAATGATTGAGAAAACAGAGGGAAGACACTGATTTTGTTTGTTGACTGTAGTACTTTGGGTTCAATTTGATGTTGGATTATTTCAGAAACATTGTTTAATAGAAGAAAAGATAGATATGGAATAAAATAGATACTAGCTTATGCTTCCCTGTCCGAGGGTAGTAAATAATTGAAAACTCATTTTCTTTTCTTTCTTTTTTTTTCCTTTTTTTCCTTTTTTTGACAGAGAAAATGCAATTTATAGTATCTAAATCACTTATATCTGGTATTAAATGGTTTGAAAAGATCAGGAGAGATTTTGGATTTATAGGTATTTGATGAAACACTAGGTGATTAAAAGAATCCTTACACAGGGGGAGATGAAACTCCCATCTCCTTCCACAGTTGAAGACCAAAGCTACATTTTGATGAAGAAAATCATCTGACTGAACAGGTCTGATACATTTTCTGATTATTTAAATTTTGTGGTCTTCATATTGGTGAAAGAGGTGGAAGGGAATTTTCACATTTCATGGGCTTCCGCTTTGTTATTGATATAAATACTGAAAAGGGGCAGACATGGTCTAGACGTCAAGTTCTTGCAATTATATACTGTCAGTGGAGCGTTTTAGGAGGACAATATAAAAAAAAAAAAAGAGGTTAGCAGCCAATCTGAAGGCTTTTCTCCCCTTCTGTTTTGTTTTCTGGTAATGGAAAAACAAGCCTATTTTTAGGAGTTCCCTTTATGATGTGAAAGTGTGGCACCTCTGACATGAGTTGCAGAGAGTTAGCAAACCTTGCAAATTGAAATATGAAGAACTAATAATTCTAGTCTTTCCAGCTCAGGAGTTTGAGAATTAAGAGTCAGTCCTTTCCTAATCATGAAATTGACTTAAATTTTAATAAATACTTTTTTTTTTTAAGTGACTCTCTTCTTCTTCCTTCTATATACAGAGATTTTAGGAGATTATAGTAGAATTTATAGGCAGCTCTTGTTTCAGATTTCTTGCACTTATATTACAGAGACTTAGGCAGTTTCACACTTTATGAAGAACGTAAAATGAATAACCTTATTGATCTGCTGAACAAGGGGGGAAAATTTGCTGTTGAAGAGTTTCATTTAATCTTCTAGCATTCTTAATTTGGACAAGATTGTTGGTTGCATAAGCACTTAGAAACAAACTTCAGAACAATTTTGAGAATAACGTAGTAGCTCAGATGGTTAATGTATGTTTAGGGATTCAGTTTATTGCCTTTGCCTTTACTTTTCTTTTTCTGTTCTGTGTGTTTTCTTCTGTCTTTAAGCAGTAAAACCTGTCTGGAAATTGTAGAGGCAGTTCTATCACATAGCATCTATTTTCAAATTGAGTATTATTTAGGAAATTATCAGAATACCTGCTTTTTATTTCTGATATGGATCTTTAGAATGATTCCCATGTAATTTAAAAAAGCAAACACTGAGAATATGCACTCATTTAAGAGTTTCATCCCAAGTAGTTTTACCTTGTTTGCTACATCTCATTATGCATGCTTTTATAATTTAATTAATACTACCTCCATTTAGCATAACTGGTGTAGTTTTAATATTGTGATTTCATGATTTAATGCCATAGCAATAGTAATTCATTCAACATTTGTTTTGCATTTGAAGTAACAATTTCTGTGTTCTTTCTTTTTCTGAACATTAGTCTCATCATTCCAAGTTAAACAAGCGGGGAAAAAACCTGAAGCCAGTTTTGGTTTTGATACGGTTTTCTTTTTGCAGGGTGTGATTTATTAAGCTTTTTCTGCCCATAGTAATATGTCTGATTTTGTTTTAGTTTCGTTTCAGAATAGTGAAAGTTGTGGTTACCACTTGCTATGGGTATTTTGTGTTGTCTTGGTCCTATCCTGTGTGCTTTAGGACCTAAAATAGCTAACCAATCTGTATGTAGCCATTTTCTCTCTGGGCATTTTTGCTTTGTCAGTTCTTCCTTTTCTTTGGGCATACTTCCATAAATTCACCCTGTATAGAGAGCTCTCCTACTACACAGTTTATAGATCTCAGATCAAATTTGAAGGACAGCAATTAGAAACACATTACTTTAATGGCATCTTTAAAATTGCTGAGAAGCCACTGAAGAGCAATAGAGGCAAAATTCTTCTTTGTGCCATTTGTTTGCAAAGTGACATTTCAGTATTGGGCTCTACAAGTAAGTTAAAACAGTAGGTTTCTGTAATCTCTGGGATTTGCAGTGGTGTATGGAAAAGGTTCCTAGCGGGTGGTGTCCTTGCCCATGGCAGGAGGGTTGGAACTAGATGATCTTTCAGGTCCCTTCCAACCTAAACCATTCTATGATTCTGTGATTAATGTTGGCTTGCTTTGCAGACCTCACCTTGAATTGCAGGCCTTCGTAAAGAGGAATAAAAGGCTGGAAACAGTCTATATTTATAGGAAAGTAGGAAATTCTTATCTGAAGATACTGGGACGTTGGCTCTGATGCTAACCAGCAATGCTAATTTCAAGATAGTTGCTTTCTTATGTAACAAGACCAAATTGTCCTCATGCCTCTTTATGGCAGTATCAGGTGCTTTGAGAAATTAAAGTCTCTTATTTCACATAATTTCAAACTGGATCGTACCACAAAACATTTTTTTCTGCTTGCTATCAATAGATCAATTATTAATTCACTGTAAGTTTCAAGTTACACTTCGCCAAGGCGCAGAGTGATACCAGTTTTGGAAGGCATACAGTCTATGGTATCTGTAGGTCTGCACTTAAAGCGATACCTGTTCCTTCTTCAGTAGTATGCATTTGACATGATAGTTGTCTCAGAGGCAGCTGGAGAGGGGGACCACAAAAAGGTACTGATTGATAGAGGCCGAAAACTCTTTATTCCTGATTTGCAAGGACTGTAGCGCTTTATATGTGTTAGTGATGGATTCATGCCTGTCTTTTCTCAAATACAGAAGAAGGATTTTTACAGCACAATAACAGTGGCTCATCTCTGGATTCTAACTGTGGTCTCTACTACTTTATTGCTTCTTCTCAGTTCTGGAGTACCTCAGAAACATTGCCCTTTGCAGTGAAGGATCTGAGTGGACTGTGGTTATCTTGTCATTTATTCTTCTTCTGTACATAGACTTGGTGTAATTGCGCATTCCGAAGTCCCCCGTTCCCACTCTGATATAGCAAGATACATGCATACCTACTGTGGAATCTTTTTTGATTATGTCATTCAGAAGAAGCATGGTTATTGCTGGTTAAGTACTTGTCAAGATTGAGTTTTGAGCGGTGAAATACTGACTACCTACTCTTGTTATAAAACCTGTGCTGTGGGAGCTCACTTCAGCTTTAGAGATTGATTCAGAGTGGAAGAGGCATTCTGGCACCATGGGCTTTCCTTTGCTTCTTCTGAGCCTCCAGTTAGAAAGCCAATTCTTAAAGCTCTAAAGTAATACATTAATTGCACGAGTCCTGTTGAAAACCTGGAAAACTGTGCAAATTGGTGATTGATTTTTAATCGAAAGATGACAGAGTGGGGAATATCAATTGAGAGTGAACTGTATATGACGCATAACTAACAGTAAATGCTAACTAGGAATTCTGACTCCTAAGAAGACACTCACCCCCCCCAGACATGGATCAAATTCATGCTAGATTTTGAGACAACATTGTTTAAAATAGAATTGAATTCCTTACCAGTCACGTGTTTGGTTTTCTTTTCACTTGTGCTAGTATAATTTTACAGTAACACCACAGAAAGAAGCAAAGTTCCTACTGGTGCGAAACTAGAGAAAGTGAGAAACATCTGGAGTCAGAGACTTTTTAGGTAAACCCTTCTGGAGAAATCACAGGAGTCACTTATGTAATGGAAACATCCTATAATTTTTACTGTGCCTTTTTCCCTTGTTGCCACACATTTCTGTTGCCAGGGTAACCGATCATGAATTGTTCATAGTAAGTGACCTTGTCACTGCTTTTATATACGCCATGAGTTATTGTGCAGAGGATATTTATAGAATTATAGAGGTGATTGTGACTGCCTGAAGACAAGCAGATTTTGTTTCATTTAAATCTATTCTGCAGAATGAGAGGCTAAAAACCGTAAGTGAGGAAAATTCTAATGTTTGTTTGTCTGCAGAATAAATCTTGGATAGGGACAGATACAGCTGATAAGTCATAAGGCAGCTGGATGAAAAGTGGTCAGCTCAGCCTCCTGTATGCAGTGTTTTCATTTGATACTCTTCTGGACTGGACTTAGATATATTCAGATTTACTCTTCCGTGATTGATATTTTTAGAAGTGCCAGAATTTTTGTTAAGCTATGTCAAAAAGAGTGCATGATGCACATTTAAAAAAAAAAACCAACAAAAACCAAGCCAAAACCAACAAACTTTTTTTCTGAACCATTCCAAATGGCAGGAGCTACTGCTTATTCTCCTTGTCCTGACATTCTGTACGGATGTTAATTAAAATAAAACTCTACCAACATTTTAAGTAAAGTGATAATAAAGCCATCACTTAAGTAAAGTGATAAAGACAGAGCAAATAAGCCTAACAAGGAAAAAAAAAATTACTCCAAAATGTAGAGCCCATAAATTCAAAAAAAGAAAAATCTTAGCAGACTTACAGCCTAAAATAGGAGCTTTGAGTGTAGCTCAAAGATATGCAAACTGTAAACTTGTGATATGGTCTCAGTTTGATGTTTTAAGTCTTGCAGTTTTCATCACAACACTTAACTTTCAAGTAACTGAATGTTAAGTTGTTATGCTGCATAGGAGCTAAAGGAATAATGTTAGTTCAAATAGGAAAATAATATGAAGAGTGTCTGAGAGCCACAGAAAGCTTCCTAGCCATTTTGTGCATTCAAGAAGAAAAAAGGATTTTATTATGTAATCAACACGGTAATTCTCTTTGAAGTTGTGTTTTGTAATTATCCTTTTAATCTAGGAAAAGGTGTGGTAAGATCTTTGGGATTCAAGGTATAATTATGACATAAGGATGAAGTTCATGTTTGCCATGTAGTTATAACTGTGCAGTTGGGCATTAGAGCTCTGCCTGTCTCCACACACTTAGTCTCATTTCCCTAAGTGGTCCAGCAATCTCCCAACTGGTCACACAGTGGCTGGCAGACATGACAGTGTCTGGGCTGGAGACAACTGGGACAAGAGAACTGAACCCACACAGCCATGTTCATAGCAAACCTTCACTACTTGTTAAAAGAACTCATCAGGTGAGGAGTTTGAACAGTGCCATGGAGCTCCTACTGTGCATGTAGACCAGCTAATGGGCACTACCTGCACGCTTAAGATGTGTTGATTAACTCCTTGGGCAGAGCATGTGACAGTCTCCCAGACACCCATGTGTGATTCTTGCTGTAGAATTTACCACACTGTACACAGATACTTTTGAATATCCACTAGAAACTGTTCTTGCGGATGCAGGAATTGTCATACAGGTCAGTTACGGTATTTGGGAGATGTTTTGTACATAATTTAAGATAACTAATAGCAATGGGTCATTCAAATGTTGGAATACTGTTGGACCACAGGCCAGCTGGTTTGTAAGAATTCAGCAAAACAATAGCTCAGGCAGTCTCACCTGATCCAGCTGAAGATGCCATTGCAAGGACCCTTGTGATGGAAATACCGATCCTCAACTGAGCAGCAACTGACCATCCTGTTCCAGAGATTTAATTCCCCACATGAACACTATGCAAAAGATCCCAACATATTAATTATTATTGTGTTTCTTTGAAGCATACAGTCTGCCAGTGAGTGTCTTTGTAGAAAAAGAATCAGGCTTATTTCCATTTAGCAACCAGCTGGAATTTCATGGTCAACTAATGATGTATTAAAACATCTGTCATGCCTCTGGAATTACCCATTGATAACAAAATGGATATATTTTATGAATTACATGTTGAGTTAACTTCAGATGAGTAGTGGCCTAGCACTGAGTCCATCAGTAGAAGAGCTCTTACTCAATATTTTACATAATGCAAGAAAGCAATAAGCAAAAACAGAGAGAAGGTTGCCCTGTGAATTTTGTATGCCAAACATCAAGTGCTCGATTGGACTAAATAGCATAGCAGTACAACACTGAGCTATTTAAACTGTCATTTTTAAATGGCTGGGAATGGTAATCTCATGGGAAAGATAAGTAGTCTAATGTGTCCTCCCATTCATTATCCACTTACAATGTTCTTTTTTTCCCCCATGTCATAGGTATAAGACTAAGCCTACCAGCCTCACACTGAATAAGTATATACAAAGAACTAACACTTTGTTTGTATGTAGTTCCACTTAATTTGCTATCAAGCTAGCCTAATTTTTTACAAATACTACTATGCTTATATTTAGTGTATCAAACCACTCTGTTTTGGTGTTTCCACAGTTCATTGTTTCCTGAAGATCCGGTCCACAATGTAGATATAGCTACAGCCACCATGAGCTAAATAAATATTGGATCTTTGGAGAGAATGATCTAGGGTTTTTTCATTATTTTGCCTATTATTTTTGCCATTATTTTGGGATAAGGACAGGTGACAGAAACCAGGTACCTTAGGAAGAAATTCTTTACTCAGGGTGGTGAGGCACTGGAACAGGCTGCCCAGAGAAGCTGTGGATGTCCCATCCCTGGACGTGTTCAAGGCCAGGTTGGATGGGGCTTTCAGCAACCTGGTCTAGTGGAAGGTGTCAAGGGGGTTGGAACTAGATGGTCTTTAAGGTCCCTTCCAACTCTAACCATTCTATGATTCTGTGATACTTTGGATAAATTTACAGACTTTAAAAAGGTAGTATCAGATCTGTAGGCTTTCTTTGTGTCCAGCTGGGCATTGTCTTATCTTTAGTTTGTGCTTATACTAACTTGGAAACACCACTTATTTTGCTCCACATTTCTTCTTGTCTGAAAAAGAAAAGTAATTCTTAAGATCTTTCAGTTTTTTTATCAGTAGGATTGCAGCTAGCTCTTTCAATTAATTTTTCTTCTCCTGTATGCTTGCACATCCTGAATGAACTTTGTTAAAGCAAGCAAGTTAGCATTCTGTTGCCATGCAGCAGAGTAAGTAGTCTTGTTTACGTTTGAGTGTTTTAAATGAGGTTTAAATATGTAATATTAATACTCTTCTGTAAGTGGTTTTGAGAAAACCATTTATTATCCACTTACTTGAGGGATCTGCTCAAACTGCAGTGCTTGGAAACAGTATATTAAATGAGATAACATGTAGAAGAGATCTGCGTTTATGGGTAGGGTTCTGGACGCAATAAAAAACCCCACAGGGCATCAGCTACTTCCACTCTGTGTGGAAAAAGTTCCTTTTTATGCATTAGTGTGTTGGTCTGGGTAGACTCTGTATTTTTGCAGTCACAGAACAAGCCTACATCACAGTGTGGAGAGCACATTGAGCAGTCTGGAGAGTGGAAGAAGTCTGTCTATGCATTTATTACTCCTTAGTACAGAACTGTGATATAGGTAAGTACTTACAAATCGATTCACTTGGTGATGGCAGCTCCCACTGATTCTGACCGCAGGCAAGATCGTGACTCAGGGAATCGAATAGCTGTTCAGTCTACTCACCAGTGGATGCTTTAAGGAGGTGGAGTGAAGATGAGTAGTAATTGCACCTTACTGTGGGACTCTGAAGCATAAATACAATGACAAAAAGTGTCATCAGTCATCATGTGTGTGTGACTTTACAATCTAGGACTACAGAATATGTTAAATTTGCTTAGTGACTGCCAGAAGTTAGCAAAGCTACAGTTAAGTGAGATTGATCAGATCTGCATGTCACTGTTGTTTATTGATGTGGTTGGGTCAGGACCTTTTCTTTTCCACTCTTCTCATTCTCGGTATGCTATTCAATAGCTGTCCTATTGGCTATTCGGGTAAGGGGCTCTATAGAAAATTAGGATCTGCTCTGTAACTGGGATTTGTAGGTGAAACTTCAAGGCCGATGGTATTTTTTCAAATCCATGAGTTCCTGTCATGAAAGTAAATGCTTTTAATCAACCACAGTCATGGAAAAGGGAGCATCAGGAAATGAGCAAAAAACCAGGAGGGAATATTAGAAAATACTTATTGTATTCTCTCATGTTTCTTTTACTCTTAAATAAATTGGATGGGATTACTCAGAGCAATTGGGTTGACTAATAATAGCAATCTTAAATTGCATATAACATTAGTGACTGCATTGTCAAGAATGATCCGTTCAGTTCCAAAATGCAGACTGCCACCTGCAATTCTACATAAGTGTGCAAACTTATTCCTTTGCACATCTGCAAATCTGGGGCTAAGATACCTTTTATACTTTCTAAATTACATGTTTTGGAGTGACTGATGCTACTTACAAAAACAAACCTACATGCATATGCCATGTGCTTGATGCAGAAGCTTAAAGTTGATCCAGAAGCATAAAGTCAAAAGGGGTCTTAAGATTTTCAGCTGGATTCAAGCTTTGAGGACAGCATGCAACATTTTTTTCTTTAAGACACTTAAAATGTCTTTTCTAGTAAAGGCTTAAGAGTTGTAGTTATTAACCGCACAGGTTGGAAGTTACATATGGTTCTTCTAAAATACGTAATAGAATTTTTGAAGTGCTTGATGCAAATCAGTTGCATACAGAACTTTGAGTCACTTTCTTCACAGGCTAGGCTAGTTCATTGATGTGTTTATGCTTCACTGTAATATTTGTTTGAAAGTGAACAGCAGTTAGAATAATTAGGCAGATCAATAAATATTCCTGCCTTTATGGGAAATACCTATTTGGCATTTGGGAAGAACCAAAGTACTACTTCTGAAAAGCCCTCTGAAGCTCTAGAAAAGAAATATCAAGTTTGAATAAACATCTGTATACTATAGAAAAAAGCAAAGTTGGTTTTTGGGTTTTTTTTAGTTGAAAAGAATTTTTCTTAATTGATTAAAGGTCTTCTAAATAAGCTATGGTAACTTAAAACAGATGAATGAACAGTTACTTCTACATTTGGTTTCCATACTTAATACTTTACTGTGCTGTATCTTACAATGGTTAGAAGAATGTAGATTCTGTCTGAGAATTTACATCTACTTGCTCAAATGTATTGTATTATAGTGTAGATACAATCTGCCGTATCACTAAAATTGTTGGTAATCAAGCTATGATATGTCATTCTCACTGTAAAACATAAACCTATATGGGATTTTTGTCTGTTGCTAAATTATTCAATATGCTCTGTTTCAATATATTTTATATATAAGTAAACTTGTAAGAAGAACATTAAGAAGCAGCATTCATGTAGTAGGTTACAATTGTGAACTTTATGGTCTTTGAGATATATATTCCAAAATCTTTCAAAATATGTTAATGTTATATTCATAGATATTACTGTGCATTAATTCTTAAGCTTTTTCTTCTGTTTCAGTCCCATTTTGTCATTTTTATGCATTTATCTTAGGGTCATAAATTGTCCGCAAGTCTTTATATCTTGCTTTATTCTGCAATTTCCTGTCGTTTCTGTTCACGCTGTTTGGGCTACATCTGGAGTTCAGAATCTCAAATTTCAGTTTGGTTTTCTGATATCCCACCTGCAACCCTTTTGGTTTGGAAGACATTGTGTTTTGCAGTTAGGGTGTGAGGATTACAGTAATGCTCTGGGTTCCCTGTTTAGCCATCTCTTCTTTAACTCAGAAGTACTTTTCATTATCTTATCTTCTAGTTTCTGCAAGTCTCCAGCATAACATAGTGAGCCTGGACTTGAAGAGAGGATGTGTGCAAAATGTATATATTTATCTATGTTTGCTGAAGATGAACCCAGCTTTTTACATAATCAGACAAATTATCATCTTTCAGAGAAAAATCTAAAAAATAGCAAACAGGGTTACGTGTACACTGTATCTTATGAATGAATTGGGTAGAAACTGTATTACTGCTTTCCTGCATATTCAGTCTCAGGTGTTCTGTCTAGAAGGTTTTAAATATTGAGGTGTAACATAGGGAGTTAAGAATGATAAGGGAAACTGAAAATGAGGATGGTACAAACTCAACTTCTCAGTTAGAATGGAACAGTTTGTCTGGATCATTCAGACATAGACATCCTCAGCATCCAGCACAAGGCTCTCCATGCCCTCTCCTCCTATTACACGTTCAGAAGGTGCAAATGTGGCTAAGGATTTTCTCTCTCTAAAGCAATGCTGAGATACTAAGGTACCTTTTTGCCTACTAGCTCGGGGCGGGGGGGGAATGCCATATTAATGTTTTAATGCCACATTAAATCCTTATGGTCTGTGTCCTACTTATCATTACTAATATTTACTACAAGTGGAGGTGTATGCCAAGGTATCTGGATATATCTTCCAGTTTGTATCTTAGCTTGTATACCTCTGCTGCCTCCATTTGGCAAAAATGAATTCTAAGAATACCTCACTGGCACAGTATATTTGCAACAGCGTGTGTCCCCTCCATGCAGGAGAGTGAGTTGGTTACCTATGTACCCCTCTACCTACCCTTGCTTGGCTGCCCACTTCCTAGTTCTTGATATTGAAATAGGAAACAGAAAACTGCTAAATCTGGAACTGCTTTTGAAAAAGATGTTCTCCATTATCAGACAAGTTGTCTGGGACACTGGTTTTACTCACCCATGCTTGCATTTTCTGTCGTCATTGCTGTATGGTTATCTGTTTGATAGTTGACATTATCTGAATGTTGATGATTCATAAATAAAATATGGTGGTGTGCTAATATCTGAAATGTTTGTAGCTAATCGGAGCATTGCTGACTGCAATCAGACTCTGTTTTCTAAACTTACTAAATTATTTTCTGATACTGAATTTATTGCAACTATTAAAAGAAAGTTGTGACCTTTCTTACTCTAACACTGGAGTATCTCAATTCTCTTTCAGTCATTTGTTGCTGTTATAAACTCTAAACTGAGTATTAGCAATCTTCTGTACAGGCAAATACTCTGGCTCACGTTCATTCAAATTCTAGCTCCAGACTTATAAATAAGAAATGAGGCTTAGGAGCCTCTCTGGAGACTTCTAAAAGAATATACAATATGGTTTAACCTGTCAGACCATTGGATGACACTGCTGTTCCACACTGATAAAGGTGTATGAGTGGTGTGTAAGAATGAAATTTCACTCTTAAAAATGATTGTTTAACTGTAAGACCTTCAGGTACTTAAAATGTTGTTTCTGAATTAGTCACTGGTAACGGCAGTTGTGAAGCCTGGCATAGCACTGCCTACAAACTCTGTTCTGCGATGATAGTGCACTTCCATTTGCTTCAGTAGTGACATTGAAGCAAATGAAAGCACACACTCTTTTTCTTGACTCTGCTGTGTTGTGTGGTACGTTATATCCTACTTTATTTAGTTACAGAATCAAATGACTCATGTCTGAGTTGAAAGGAGTGAAATTGCTAGTTTCTATAGGCTAAATGACAAAGAATTGCAGATTGGGAGGGTACACCTACACTCATGCTCCATAGGTACCAACATTTCTTTTCAAGGTGGTCAAAATGATAGTATCTAAATAAATGCTAAGCAGTTTTTCTGAAGTTGTGTTTATCTTTGAAAGCAGCTTTGAAAGTTGCTGAATCTATTTCAGAATTGCAGAAGGTTCTGTTTATAAGCTTGTCTAGTTTTTTCAGCTATGTTTGTTTAACCAATGATATTACCTCTACCTAGAAGCCTCTTTTAATCTTAACTCCCATCAAAATAAGAAGCAGGTACCCTAGTGTTCAGGCAATATAATAAATAATCAGTATCTTAAATGGCTGGGGATTTTTTTGTGGTTGTTGTTATACTGTAAGAACAGCTAGAATCTTTAAGAAATAGTTGAAGAAATATGCAGGCCACAAACAGTCTGGTCAGACTATCTCATTTTTCTCTGAAACATTTATTCTCTTCTTAACTGCTCTGATGTTAAGGTTTGGGTCAGCAGACAAATGCTTGTGTTCTCTTTGGCATGTCTCTAAATGCCTTAAATTTAACTTGGGTTACACTTCAGTTCTAAATAATTAATTTTATGAAACATTTGCTGTTTTAATTTCAAGATAAGAAAAGTGTGATTCATTTCTTTAACAAAAAATATGTACCTCTTGAGAATGCTTTTAAGAAATTGAAAATTAATTGTAGGTGCCTATTTTGTGCTTTAAAAATAATCCCATTTTTGCACGGGGAATTTTTTTCCTAGTCTGGTGGTATATAGGACAAGCTAATCAAAACATAATCATTAGACATCTAGAATTTTCTTGATAATGTGCCCCAACGAACCTTTGTGATTACGCTATACCAGGGTAAGGAAACACTAGCGGTCCTTTCTGGATAATGATTAGACAAACTTTTTTTTCTGTTTCTTTTTGTGTTTGATTGGTTTGGTTTGTGTGGGTGTCCTTTGGTTTTTTTACTTCTTTGCTTTCTCCCAGCAGGACCCTATTTCAGTCCTGTTTTGATGTCTTTAATTTCTGTAGGTTCAAGCACTTACAGGAGATCCAAAAGAGCTTTTTAGATAGCTCTGTTTTTTATTACTTTTGGGTCAGTCAGGCCCTGATCTTGCAAGTACATCTGTGGTTTATTTTTACGTGCATGAGTAGTCTCAGTTCGGTTAAAATGTGTTTGCAGAATGAGGGTCTGTAATTTTCTACAAACACTGGCTCTGATACGCTCTTTTTCAGAATTAAGATCCTCATTATAAATCTCAATGACAGTAGCAAAACTTCCATGAGATAGGTACACGCGAGTGGGGAAACTTCAGGTCTTGAGATAACATAGGACTCCCTTTATGTTGTGTCTTTTAACCAGCCATTTCAATATCTGTAATAAACCCCTTCATTTTACTTGACTCAGCTTGATGATAAAAAGTTTCGGTTTTTTGCTCTTTCCCCCTTCCGCTGAGGAAATAGCTGAGCCTAGTTTTCTAATAACTGAAACTGTTGGTTTCTTAAAATTAGCTTGAAAAACCTCCAGGAACATTATTTGGCCATCTTCAAGGCAGCTCCTAAAATGCTTAATGCTTTTGAAAGTCAAATTAAAGGTTTGTTTCATTTAAGTTGTATAGCTGGATAAGATTAAAGAAAGTGCCCTACTTGCACATAGCAATCTATGTGAAATGGTTTTTTGATCGTTTTCATGCATATCTAAAATACACCTCCAATTTCTTTTCAGGATCTCAGCTTATTCAGCTTTTACCATAATGGTTCATTAGCCTCCTAGGCTTTTTCTTAAGAGTTGCAGTCAATTTTCCATCTTTGCTGTTTTACATTAAATCACTTCAATTTCCTAAATGTAGTAAGGGGAGAGAACAAGCAAGAATCATGGAAAGAGGGGTTATTCAGTGTGGATACATCATTTCTGCTTCACAGCATACTTCCAATATTGCAAAGTTTTTGCCCCTGGCTGCAACTCTGCTAAATTTATCAAGTATTCCCAATTCTTAGAGAATGATTTAAGTATATGCTGCTGATATCAGTTCTTGTTGGTGCTCATTTATTTTGAGATCAATGGGACTTTACATGTGGATAGAGCCAAGAAAGGGTTTAAACCTTCATCTCACGGGAGCGTGTTTCAGTGTTCCACTCTAAATCTCTTTGAAGAGCTAATAGTTACTCATTCAAATACTTCCACTGAATGTCTGTAACTGAAATGAAAAATACATCTGTTCTGTAGCATATATAGTATTAGAACATGCTTTCCAGCCCCTTTGGTGATGTGCTGTGTGTTGTTTTGGCTCTGGTTGCAAATGCATATGGTTTGAATTTCTTTGAACAGTGTATGTAACTGGACGGAGACTTTTGTGGTGACTATCCTCAGTAAATTCAAGAGAGAAATTGCAGCCCATTGAGCTGAGCTTTTCTCCTTGGTTTCAAACAGATGAAGTTCTGCCTTTTCTCCAGTGATTACACGATCTGTTCTCAATTAATGATCAAGTTACACGGTGAGATATTTGCTGTTTTTCTCCATAGAAATCACTGTTTCACTGGTATATACTGAGTTTAGCACAAAAATGCAGCACAGCTGTGGTGGGTTCACCCTACCCAGCAGCTAAGCACTCACACAACTGCTTGTTTGTTGTCTCACTGCAGCGGGATGGGGGAAGAGAATAGAAAGAGCAGAAGCAAGAAAACTTGTGAGTTGAAATAACACAGTTTAATAAAGAAGGACAGAGGAAAAAAACAAAAAACAAGACGTGATGCACCACATCCCACCAGCAGACCGATACCCAGCCAGTGTCCGAGCAATGTCCCACCCCCTTTCTTTCTCTACCCCCAGTTCTTACTGCTGAGCATGCTTTATGGCATGGAATGTCCCTTTGCTCAGTGCAGCTCAGCAGTCCTGGCTGCGTCCCCTCCCAGTCTCTTGCCCACCCTCAGCGTATTTGCCAGAGGGGCAGCATGAGAAGCAGAAGGCCTTGATACTGTGCAGGCACTGCTCAGCAATTGCCAAAACACTGGTGTGTTACCCAAAATGCAGCAGCATATGGGCTGCTATGGAGAAAGTGAACTCCATCCCAGCCAGACTTGGTGCAACAACTTAGAAAGTGATTTTAAAGAGATTCAGTGCTTTTTTTGGATGTGTAATTTGCTCTTCAAGTGTACAGTTTTACCACTATGATTTCAGTGTTTATGAGCATGGTAACTTTGTCAGAAATTTAGGAAGAAGGCTCTTGGTGTACGCAAGACAGGCAGAGATCCAGTGATGGTAGCTAGCACAGCAAAGCAAAGCAAAACCCAGCAAAGTTTTTTTTTTTTCAAAAACTGCTATCTTTAATTTTTATGAGTTTACCAGTAACGTGAGGTGATAGATTCCTTAAACAAAATCTGTCTGTAAAACCAATGTAAATATACCAGGATATCGCTGACCTATTAATTAACCACTTCCATAAAATCTGGTTTTAACCCTGCTCTGGAGAGTTTTAATACATTTTGTACCATTACACTGAAATGCAATTTAATAAAAAGCATGCTTTATTTCTCCTGATATTTAATCTTTTTAACACTTTCTTGGCAACTATATTTGTAGACTAACAAGCAGCTCCAGGCTACTCCTGCGCTTCTGCAGTACCCACTGAACTGTACCCTTAGAGATACAGGACATTATATATGTCCTGTTGGTAGCAGGATCTGGGCCCTTAAGTATAATTTTCAAGGTGGGAAACGAGACCAAGTGCTAGTTGCACAATGGTACAAATTACAGAGGATGAAGATGGTAAATTGTTTTGAAGGGTTATAACATGATCTGTGTGTTTCATGATATGCAGTGTTTTCCTGGTAGCACAAAATAATTTACTTGTAGCATTTCATACCATAGAATACTGACTGCTGAGATTGGGATTAATTTCTTTCTTGCATCTTGAGGTTTTGCCAGAAGGATGTTTTTGCTATGCTGAAGTAGTCTGTTTAATTAGTGGTAGCCTGCTGTATTTCATTGTTTCTGGCTCAGACTTGTGAAAAATTGAGTTCAATTTGCAGTCATCCTGGAGACTTTCTGTTATGTATATTCTAAAGCCGTTTGCCTTATAGTTACTTGTCTTATTCATCAGTGACCAAGTTAAGAGTGCAACAGATTTCACTCCACATTAGAATAATATACAACTGAGAGACAGATTTTTGTCTTCTGAAAACGTTATAGTGAGCATACCTCCCTCAAAGTATAAGAAAATTGTAGTGGTATCAGTTTATGCACAGTAGTCATCGTTTTGAGAAGCCAACAGTTTCCTTAGTGCACAGTGAAAAGCAAATGTCTTTGCTGTGGGCAAATAAGTTGGGGTGATTTCTGATGTTTTAAAGATAATCAGTATCTATTTCTCTTCTTTTTCTTGTTCATATATTGTTAGAAAAGCACTCATAAAAACAAATTTAAATGATGGAAAACCAGTTCTTTTACATTTGGGAGTTTAATCTGTGTATATTTTTAATTCCTATTGCTTTGAGAGATCAGTTTTCAAAGCTATGGATCATAAAGATAAAGAGGATGACATTTGCTAAGGGTGAATAAGAAAGACTGTGTTGCTGTTGGAATGAAACAATCATTTTTCTGGTAAGTTCCTTTACAATAGAAAATTGAGATGAATGAGCACAAAATCTTTTGTATTAATGAATTAACTTTTTAGTCTGTACATATTAGTCAGCTTTTCATAACAGTTAAATAGTTTTTAATCTGTCTTTATGATAGCTCTACAGGATGTTTAGAGAGGAATACTGAAGTATGTGAAGGATTTAAGTTTCATAATTTGTGTTTTCTAATTAAGAAAAAATAGATATACTCTCTGTCCATTTTGTTTCCTTCAAAAATACAAGGAAATACCCAAATTTTGGGGCAGAACAGGTAAAATACAGGAAGAACTGAAACAGTAGCAGTGATTTTTGCAGTTTTTCACAGTGAAGTTTATTTTATGAAATGCTAGTGAAATAGTAAATATTTAAGTTATAAAATGCTTCAGAACCTGTATCTGAACTACTGAATAATATTCAAAGAAGAGTGGTAAGTGGATGCTGAACTAAGTTACAGGTACACTTTGACTTTAGCCTCTTGTGTTGGTAAATGACCAATCCTCATTCTCTAATATTTTTTGATGTATTTGCAGAGTTCCCTTAGCAGTCCACGCCCAAGAATGATTTTTGATTTAAAAAAACAAAAACTTTTCTCATTTGCTACAGAATTTTCTTTTTTTTTTCTTTTTTTTTTTTTTTACATCACATT
>VFFE01007232.1:2614518-2643184 GCA_008921705.1 Burhinus oedicnemus | reverse complement strand
CCTTTAATTAGCATTTATTGTTTCTGTTTGTCTGGAAAGTTTGCTATGAATTCATAATTAAAAAAATGTTCCCTTTTGAAAAAGGATTTTGAACAGATTCCACAATGAGACCCCAGTGACAGATATGATTGAGAGACAGGTAGAATAAAATGTTGAGCCGTAATATTAGTACACTGGCAATCTTGACTAGTAAGAGGGGGACTTTTTTTTTTTTCTTAGTGTTTTGTTCTGGAGGTTGTATGGTTGGTGCGACTTGAAAGCGGTCAGAGGAGGTGAATCTCCAGTTCTTTAAATGTCTTCTGTATCCTAGTAGGCAGCATGGGGTAAGTGCATGGTCTTTTGTAAATGTTTTCTTTTGAGCATGTACCCAGCAGGAGACAGAAGTTGACATTGCCTGTTGGCAGAGCAGAAGTCACTTCTCCATAATGAACAGAAAAGAAACATAGGGTAAGGCTGAGCCAAAAATAACATATTTTCATTGTTAAAACACAGAACATGTAGAAAACATTTTTGCTTTAAGTAAGTTAATTCTGTAGCAGATTTGATGCTTTCAAAGTAATTGATATAAGGAATATAATAAGTATGGCATCAAATGCTGCATTGAAAATTCCCATGGAGTCCTTTTGAGTGGAGGAAGTTTGACAAGAATTTGAGAGAAAACTCAATATATTAGTATATGAATAACTGTTGATACTGTTGTACTGCTATGGAGAAACTATGTCCATGCCTAGGTTTTTAATTATCTAGAATTGCAGGAGGATGTTGTTAATTGGTTTTAACTTAGATCTCCAGTATACACCTCAGTTTCTGTCTGTTACATAGTATTAGACAAAGCTCATGTTCCTCAATTTGATGAATTAAAAGTGTATATGTGTATGGCTTGGAGGTCAGCAGATCTGATCCCTTCAGGCTGTGGACAGTGAAGTCATTAATGACTTCCACTAAGTTAGGACACAGTGAAAGACCTGGATGGTCATCTTGTAGCTGAATCCATTTTTGTCCAGTGTTTCTTCTGGGACTGGGATTTTGGGAATAACCAAACAGTAGAATAAGGAGGTCGATTTCTTGCGGAACTTGCAAAGTCCTAAGGAGGGTGACAGAAGGACCATGAAGTGATCCATGAGGACACAAAAAACTTCTAATGCAGCCAAGAAACCTATTTTTCACTGCAGAACTAATTAAGATAGTAGGAATCTGCAGCCAAGAAAAGATAGTCTGTGAACAGGAGAATCTACGTGTAGGTGGGATGATCCTAGGCACCACCCCAGTGCTCAAACCTAGGGACAAGTTATGGTCAAAATTATAAAGAAAACTGAGGCCAGCATGGGTTTCCAGTACGTGGTCCAGATTTCAGCATTTCTAAAAGTAGCTTAAGGAAAGAGAGTGCTTTTGGAAAGTCTGTGTGTTTGCAGCAGCCACCATACGTCTTCCTTGCTCATGTGGCATGATGCCAGTGTGGCTTTGGAGCTTTTGGACAGCTGGAAGAAAAGGCAGCATGAGCCTGTGTCTGCCTGCACCTATTCGTGGTAGATATGCTACCGTTACATAGCCCTCTCGCTATTCCATAGCTTCCTTCAGATTTATGGAAGAGTTGCTTCCTAATGGTATGTGGTGGCAGACTTTCTGAAATACGACATCACACCCAATATGATTTTAAAAATAGATTACAGAATTTTGACTTTCTGCTTCTCTTCTGCTGCCTTGCTTTGTGCAATTTGTATCCTGCCATTTAAAGGCTACAATGAATAATTCGCAAGGCAAGAAACCTTCAAGTTTATTTTAGTTTCACAAAGTGAATTCTTGAAAGGACTTATTTGCATAATGCATTTTTGGTTGTTTTAAGATAAAAACACAATTAAACAGGAAATATAACTGTCCTAGAAAAACAGAGCAAGAGGCTTTTGAGTTGGAAGCATAGCTATTTGCAGGAAGTCTGTGCTGGGATACGACATCAAAATTACCTGAGCTTGTGAGGCTTAAATAACTTTCTCCTCTCCAAGATGTAAATGTGTGAGATACATATGAAAGGCAATAGATCTAACCAAGGAAGCACAGCGTTTGCTTGCCCTACTGTGTTTTTTCACGCAGGTATAAGAAGTTTTCAAAAAAATACACAAGAAGTGCTATGGGATCATGAGAGAAAAGCCTAGCAAAGCATGGAAATCGTACAAAATCTTGAGAAAAAAAAAAAAAAGCACTACGTCTTTTTCTCAGCAGATCTAAACTGCTGTGGAAAAATTGAACCATAATTTTAAATAGTCAATAAACCTTTCCTGCCTGGTGTGGTTCAGTGTCAGCGTTCAGTGTGCCTTGCAGTAGCTGATATTTGAGTTATCTCGTAGTCCTCATGGTGGATGGAGGTAATTAGTAGTAGTAGTAGTAGTAATAATAATAATAATAATAATAATAAACCAGAAGAAGGCTTTCCCCATGATTTTTAGGGGTTAGATAAATCCTAAGGATTCAGTGATATTGCAGACCAAAATTGGCATTTTGGTGATTAAGAAATGTGGTAGCTGTAGGCTTTGGGATCTTGACAGCATTGTAGCAGAAGTTATGTGTAAATCACAGAGTATACTCGGAGCTGTTGAGTTTAAATTGATAAAATTATTAAAGCAACAAAACTTAGACACTTCAAAACTGCTTTATGATAGAGTGAACAGCTAAGCTAAGGGCTGAGTAAGTTGGACTATTTCTGGAGCATATGTACTTGCACAGCTTTTGAAGGCAGATTACTGCTTTGAAAAAGTTCCAAGAACCTAAAAATAAGATGTTTTTATTATCTGATCAGCAAGTTTTACATGAGCATAATCCATTTTTATTTGGTGGGGTGGGTTTTTTTGAATCATAAATTTGGAGGGTGTATTGTCTGCACTGTGTGGCATGCATAGTGAGGGACAGATTAAACTTTGGAAATAAACCACAAGCAAACCCTGTCCTGTTTTGCAATGTTTTGTCCCATGACGCCTCTTATCCTGATTTTCATTATTTAATAGATTTCAGGCTCTAACCTGATTTGGAAACACAGTCTGTACTACCACAGGAAGTCTGAAAGTCAACGAAGACAGAATATACAGGGAAACCATGCTGTCATGTTAGCTTGATATTAAGTCCATCTTCTTTTATGCCCATTGATATTTATTGTTTATGCTTAGTATTGTGGGTATTTATGTGTATTTCAGAGTGTGTGTATATATAGGCATATTAATCCTCCTGTATGTAGGCTACGGAAGAGAAACACTGGAAAAGTGAAGAGACTTTCTGCAATACAACATGGTGTTCGTTGAGGCCAATGGTTTCTTTCTCTGCTTAGGAAGATTTAAAATATTTTCTTTTACTGATAGTAATACTATAGTAATATTTTGTCAGTTTTTAACATCTCACAGTAAATCTTATATAAAAGCCTGATTGGAAGGTGACAGATGAAAAAGGAAAAAAAATTGTCAAATATCTTGATTCATTTAAATAACTATCTGAAATAAATACTATAATGTTAATATGTTAATAATATATAATATCAGGTAACAAATATCTGTCTGAAAATTATCTTTTCCCTGGGCAAGGAAAAAGTCCACCGTTCTGCATTCAAGGTGGCATAAAATTGCTTATCTAGGCAGGGCAGTGCAGTTGAATTGCTATTTTGGTCCCTTCAGAAACAGAGTGAAATAGTGTACCAAGGAGATTATGCTGTTAATCACTGAAACCACTTCAGCAGCACTAAATAAGCCATGTTAATGTAACTTCAAGGATATCTGATGTCTGGAAACCTGTCTAGAAATTTTCCACGTTCTCCTCATATAAATCACTGTGATAGAAATTAATAAATAAATAAATAATTGTTATGCGACCTTTGGTTTTGGAAGTGCAAGCTTCATTCTGCAATTTGAAAACCATTTCGCTGTATTTGAGTTGTGCTTGCCTCAAGTCTGTTATGCTGCTGTCTTAACTTCATAGATATTTTACATTTGTGTTACTGATGAACGTAAGTGGGTTCAACTCTTGTCACTTTGGCATGCGAGGGGCCAGCAGGAGCATCCTGCACTGGGCAGTAGGGTGTCAAGGCTCAGCTTTCTTGTATTTAAAAGAGAAGGTCATCAGCCCTTCAGCTGCCAGTTTTGCAGGATTTTGCAGTGCTTCCCATCGGACAGAACAGTTGTGGGAGTTTCCATGCAGTTCAAGACATGGGTATAAAGAAAAGCAGTTACCCAGACAACTATTTGTTCAAGTGAAACAATAAATAAGGCATTGAAACTTACTAAACTTTGCTGTCTTTTTGTGCACATAAACATCTTAAGGACTGTTTTGTATTTATTGCTGTCTGTGTAAGTTCTCTTAATTCATCTGTGATGCATGACAAATCATAGTCATTGCATACATAATGGAGGGCATGCGAGGATGAACTTTATTACACCCTTGCAATTTCAAAGTCTGACACAAAAAATATGAAAGGATTGTATTTTGCAGTTTATGAGATAATCAAAGTTTATTGAATGTTAATTTGGTGGGTTTTAAAATAAATTACTTTTTTAAAAGTAGTAATAGTTTACCTGTGCTTTGGAAAGGAGTGGAGAGGAAATGACATAACACACCAGTCAAATTCTTGCCTGTAATGAATATTTGTCATTATAACCTAAAACTTTATTGTCTGCTTTATGATACTGTGATTATGGAATTATTTGAGCCTTCTTGGGATAAAACTTCTTTGTTTGGTTTAGTTTATCAACTTGCTGTAGATCTTACTTCATCTTTTAAAAATCTGCTTTGCCATCAGAGAAGTTTCTTTTTAAGCAACAGCTGGTGCCACTCAATACCACAGTATTTCTGGCCAGATTACCTTTGGGCTGTTGTTCAAATTAACATTTAAATCCTGTGTGAAGTTTAATGTACAAATGTTCCCTTGCACTTCTGTTTTATCATGGCATTTTCATATCCCTTATATTTGTTCACGGTTAACTAAATTCTCGTTTAAGATCTGTAAGCATTCAACAGAACTGGATAATTTCTTTGGGTGAGATTTTATTTTACTTGAGTATTCAGTTGAAAAAGTAATCAATAATTCTGTATTTTTACTGGACAAGGAATAAAACTATTTACGTCATTGAGTATTTCTCATTTTACCTTCCTTTACTCACACAATAATGAATTCATCATGTATATCAGATGAGTAAGTTATTTCATACTGCGCAATCAATATTGATTTTACAGTGTTTCGGTTTGTGCAACGGCAGGGAGATCAATTCCTGTATGACAGCCTGTTTTTGAATGTTCCTATGTCTTTGTTACTGTGTTTGAGAACTCAGATACTATCAACACCACCTGATCAAGTCTTCTCAATTGAAGTTATTTCCTTAAAATATATGAGGCTTTGGAAAAATTAAAAACTTGTTCTGTATAGCATTTATGCGTTGAAGTACATAAGAAGTAATTTCAGAAATTGAACTATCATAGAATGATTTGAGTTGGAAGGGACCTTAAAGATCATCTAGTTCCAACCCCACTGCCCTGTGCAGGACACCTTCCACTAGACCAGGTTGCTCAAAGCCCTGTCCAACTTGGCCTTTGTTAACTAATGAAGTAAAAGCAGCTGGTTTTGCAGGTCAGCAGTATGAGTCAATTCATCAGTGAAAATTTGTCGGGAATTCCTTTTATTAATAATGCATCCTTTAAGCCATTTGGTTTTGCACAGCAAGAGTTGTTTAACTGATTTTGCATGTGAAAGTGGTGCTGGCAATTGGAAGATCTTGAACTGCCATTCTTCTGTGTTCTTTGTGTGATTTGAGCACCATGAGGAACATTAGGAATAACTTTCATCAGCTGGATAAGATTGTTCCATATATCTCTCCTCAGAGACATAGTATTTTTCTTCTTTTTTAGTTTAGTTTTATAATTATTATTCTATTATTAAGAATTCCTAAGAAAAATGCTGTGCTTGTTTTGAGGGGTTTGCCATTGAGACATTGCCCTTCAGGAATCAAAGTTTTCGACTAAGGTGGTATTTACAGTTCTACCCATGTCTTGGCGTGCTCCTTAGGATATACCTGGAGGTTTTTATACAGCTTGTAAGAACTTGTAATTTCATGAAAAGTGTAGTGTCTGTGCAAATTCCCTGTGCATAGTGGGTGTGTAAAACCAGAAATCATACATTCATTACCATGTGTTGCACCTGGAACTCACAGGTTCTTATTTATCTTTCCTATTTGCTGTCTTTTGCTCTTTTAACAAATGTGCAGAATTAGTACTTGCTGGACCAGTGTCATGCATTTTACCAACCAGTTACCTGAGATGATGTCTTTGAGAGGGATTCCCAATGCCAGTGGTTTCACAGTTAACTAGTTGTGTTTACATATCGGGTAGCTTTTTCATTCACACTGAGTGCTTCCAAGTGTTCACTGAATACATTACAAAACCACCTCAAATAATAAGGAAAATCAAAGGCAATACTGTAGCACTTTCCCATCAGAGACAGCATTGTGTCTGCATGAGGAGCAATTACACTTGTTGCAGTTTTGTTTCTCTGTGGTATGCATAGGGTGCTTCAAAATTGCAGTATTTTATTGGATTTTATTATGCTTGTCCTTTGTCTTAGAAAGGACTTTTGGCTTCTCTTAGTTTATCTTTGCTGTATTCTTTCAGGTATGAAGTATGACATGTCCCAACTGTTGCTTTGCCTGAACTTACAAGAAATGTAATTAAATTTCAACAAATTGCCAATTTTTCACATTTTCTTTAAACCTTTATAGAGATGATTCTGTATATTGGGAAATGAGAACTATTAATGTTTGCAAGTCACTGTTAGTATTCTTATATTTTTTTCCTGTAAGCAGCTTCTATAATAGATTAGAATATATCTGTATATGGGTTGAAACTTTTTAAACTATTTACTGACTGTCCCATCATACTGCCTCTAATGTTTTGAGGACAATATATTGTTAATTGTTCTTCCATAAAAAAGCATTTTAAAAATGTGGTTTCTGCAAGGATATTCATTACATTGATTCTCCTGAATAGCCCCCATGTTTAATTTGTACAGACAGCTTACTAAGTTGACTCAAGGAAATTTCGTTAAATTAAATTTCTGTCTATAAATGGTATCTCTGGATTTAGTGCAATCTATCTTTTATCTGTAGTGTTAAAACATTTCTATGGCTACTTTTTGCTTTCAGCTAGAATCTGAAAAAGCTAATAGCTAACTGTGAAAGTTATACATATAATGGTAAATTTAATATTTTTGTCTATTTATTAATGAATTAAGCTGTCAAAGAGAAAGGTAAACAACATATGTTGCATTCATTTGAAGTAAGGGAAGCTATTTTATAATTACTTAGTAGAATAACTGTGACAAAGTTATACTTTCTCTCAGAGGCTGCAATGGCTAGAAAGCCTTAAGCAGCCCAACTGGCTGTTTAGGAGTAACAGGCTAAGGATGTCTCCTTTTGCCTCCATCCCCAAGTAAGGACATCTCTTAGAAGTCATAAATGCATTTATTGTGACAAATGGATTTAGCGCATTCAGTTAATATATCTTATATTTTCTTTCCAAATATTGAGGCCAGGAAAAAAAGGGTTTCTAAGCCTTCTTCCCTCACCATGAAAATTGAAACAGCCCCATGATTGTATGGGTCATCATTCTAAGCAAACCAGAGCCCTTGAAACACCACAATTAATAAAACTGATCTAGACAACACAATTGGAGAACATCAACACTTGGTAATCTACATGGCCTAGCTGACAGCTTGAAAACCCCTGATTGCTTTATAGTGTCATGAGATAGGTATATACTTGCAAGTGTTAAAGCAGTAGTGTGATGGGACGTAGGCAAGGTTTATAGATGCACGTGATTTCTCTTACTATATACTGCCTGTCCATTCCCCCGGCCTCCCCCAGTGACTAGTTTACCACCCTCATTCCCCTGCTCCTATTGTCTTGTCTTCAACCGTTCCCTTCCTTGCAGATACTGTATTTTTTTCCCTTACTTTTAAGTTGTATTTAGTTTTCAAAAATGCTGCTTTTGTTTCAGACCTGAAGATGACAGTGTGGCAATTTTTTTTCTATGTGTACTAGTGGGTTTAAAACTGCCAAGCTTGTCCTAATATCATCTGTGAACAAACTTCGTTAGAGTGTAATATTTGTCTATCAGTATCCTGAACTATCAAACAACAATTCAAAAAGTTCTGAATTTGTCAAGAAAACGAAGATGTTAAGAGGAATGTAATTCATTTTGATGAGCCATGAAACTGGCGATACACTAAAAAACCCAAACCAAATAAAAACTATGTAGAAAGAAATTATTTCCTCCATCACAAAAGCAGAATATATTCTTCAACTTAAAAAAGGGGAGAGGAGAAAGAAAGTTACTATAAATAGAAAAAAATATTTTCTAGCACATTTAAGCTGCTGATCTTTCAATTGGCGTGAAGTCCTGCAAGCAGTATGTTTTGAATGTTTTGAAAAGAGACTGGTTTTATTTTATAACTTTTTAAAAAATGTGGAAAAAAAATACTATTTCAGTTTTCGGTAATAATCATTCTTAATCATTTGCTTAGCAAAAAATTTATTAAGCAATGAAGGATAACAAACCATAAAGTTTTAATTTGCCTTATTTAATTGAGTTGTTAATTAGTACCCCTCCACAGTTGGTAACTCCCAACTTGCTTCTTGTTTCTTCTGTATCCAAGACACTTTAAGGAACCTAATCTATCTTAGTTATTCCAAAAAGACACTTCCATGAATCAAATCAATAGGTGATTATGTTCTAACAGTGCTGGGGCTTCTGTGAGTGCATATTAATTATGTCAGTGGTTAATGATCAGGCAAGAAATATGTGAATGCCAGCAATGATTGTTTAGCAGAAATAGAACAAATATCCTGTGTTCTCTGAAATTTTAAGTCCTGCCACCTCACTGAGGGTAGAGCAGGTCTCATTACCCTATCAGAGCATTGGCAAGGGCTTGCTTTGGTATTTTTGATGTGTGAGCACTGTTGCGATCCTGTTATCCATAACAAATATCAAAGCGTCTGTTTCCTCTGGCTGCAAAAATTGTTAATAAATTTTATTTTACTACTATCTTAAATTGTAAATTTTACTCCTAATTAAGAATTTAAGCTAAGAGCTCTCAATTCCTGCTCTCATGAGCTTCACAGAGCTAAAATGCGAGGTTATTGGGTCATGCAAACTGTTTGGTTGAATGGAAATGCAAAATAAGGGTTAAATATGCTTGAACTGCCTGTAAAATGTGTACAGTCTGGAATTGATTGTAATATTCCCATTGACTGCTGGGATGCAGGACTAAGGCCTCAAAGAGAGCTTATCCACTGAGAAACAAATTTGGATTTCCTCTTACTGTATTTATTCTGAGGTTTTTTTACTCAGCATAGACTCTTTGACTTTTCTGTCTTGCATCATAGATCAGTTTCCTAAAGAAATGGCTGGTGTAACAGAGGATGGATGATGATGCTATTCTAATTTATGTAGAATCATAGAATCATAGAATCGTTTAGGTTGAAAAAGACCTTTAAGATCGTCTAGTCCCACCATTGACCCTACTCTCCCAGGTCTGCCACTAAACCATGTCTCTAAGCACCACATCTATAGGACTTTTAAACATATCTAGGGATGATGACTCAACCACCTCCCTGGTTAATTTAATAGAAAAGTATTCAGCAATTTACAGCATCTGAAATTCATTTAAATGCCTTTTGGTTTATTAAGAATGTGTTTAAACAACAACAAAAAAAGGAACAAAGGCACATCTGTCACTAATAGCATGATCATGAATTAGTGACATTTAAATAGTCATGGATATATAGTGTAGAGAAACAGTAGTTGGTCACTGTTGTCTAAAGACAAAGTCTGAGCTAGAATTTTTATGCACTAATTTTTTTCTTTACCCAAAGCTAGTTCTTAATGGGAAAGATGCAGGGGATAGGAGAGGTTGCAGGACGGAATTATTTGCAGTTCCTTAGCCTCTAAAGACCTTTCAGCCCTATCCAAACTTTCACATAATCTAAGGCAGCAGCAGATGACTAATTTACAACATCAGGTTATGGTACCTAAGGGAACATATGCCAAGCATGAATTGATAAGACAGGCTGGTGAATTATGAGAGACGGATTGATTTATATGCCAGATCTCAACTTTTTTAATTGAAGGCATGCCTTCCTATCACTTAGATGTCAGTCACTTTAGAGAGGCCTAATGCAGGAGAATGTAGGGTTTAAACCTTGAAATTATATAGCTCACAACTCTGTAGGCATTCTTAGTTCAAATACATACACATGTACATACATGTGGAGAAGACTCTTGGACACTGTGTAAATATGTTGACTTCTTAAAAGCTTCAGTAGCTAACCATGGTAATGGTTTTGGTATAATTTCATTTTGATTTTAAGCATGTAAGAAATAGCCTGAAGTCCCTCTCTGTTTAAATGGTGATGGCTGCTCAGAGTTGTATTTTTAGATAGCTAATATAGCGAAGATACATGTTGAGGACATGCTGACTCTCATGCCATATTATTTAAATCCTGGAAAAAATGAAAGAAAATGCTAGGAAACAAATTTGCTTTCTTCATTTTAATAAAACGAGAAACTTAGACATTGACATGTTCCCATTTGTAAGGCAGAATATTCTTACAATTCATAGAAACATATTGCTGCTATTAGTGAATGATCATAGTATTAACTGATTTCCTGAGATGCTTTGTTATCAAAAGATTGCTTTTCTGCTCAGTGAGCTTCATCTCCTTGTTTTGGCATGTCCTAACTGTTTGCATTTCCTTGATAAATTTGAACACTCCCTTCCCCCCTCCCCCCCCGCAAAGGAATCTCTGCACAGCTTTAATAAGCAGTATATTGCCTTAAAATGTTATTATCCCATAGAAGCAGCTAACGTGCTGGTCCTTGTGACAATTGAAAGGGTTACATGTTGTTTGTTGTCACTGTAAAAGGGTGGCTGATGATGCAAGACCCTGATTGTCAACCAAACCACGTTGCAGCCTTTTCCCAATAGGTTTCTGCATGTTCCTTGCGCTGCTCCTTGCGCTGCATGTCCTCTGGCCTGACAGCCACGGTGAGAGCTGTGGGTAGGGCACGGGAGGATGGGGGTGGCAGGACAGAACAGGGACTGAGCCTGACAAACTTAGTGAGGATCTGTATCAAATTGCAAGCCACGCATATATGGAGCAAGAGAAAGTTAGGTTCTTGGTGCACGAGAGCACCACAGGACAAAACCCACTCCCCAGTGTTCATAGAAGCTTTCAGGCTACTACTTATATTCAACACTGCATCTGTCAGACATCTGCCTCCGCGTCTTTATCAACACAGCTGGAGTTCAGGTGGAAGGACAATGCAATTGAGATCCACAAAACACAGTGGAAACGCAGGCATATTCTCTTAGTCATGCTTCATGTTTTCTTATTATGTAGGTGTCCATAGCAACATCTCTTCTTAGTTTTATGGGATAATTTTAGGTAAGTGTCCTAGCCTTCCTTGTACAAGACTTCCCAGGTCCTTAAAGTTTACATTACCTTAAACCTTAGGTGGTTTTAATGGTATGAGTGTTCTCTGCACTGTACTGGAGGCAGTCTAGTAAAGGAGTTTTGCAATCAATGCTAATGAAGTGTACATTACAGGAGCTACTAGGAAGTTTCCTTAGCATTCATAAATCTGTTACAAAAAGTGATTTATAAATGCAAAATTTGATTAAAACCTTTGGCCATGAAGAAAGCATTCACGATATTGATGCAATGTAAATCAAATCTTCCTCGCTTCTTAAGGATTTTTTTCTTGCTACTGCTACTTCCCTTTTGTGGAAGGAATTTGGTTGGGCTTCTTGTTGCAGAAGCGTAATGAACTGTCTTGGTTAGTGCTTGTGCCTGGCATGAATACAGAGGTAGGCTATATAGTTCTTCCTCAAGAATCTTGTAATAGGAAGTAACCCAGTAAGACTATTAAAAGCATAATGAAAACCTCATTCAGTTTCCTGTCAGTTTTCCGAGCTGCAAGTGACTTCTAATTTGCACAAGATTGGAATAGCATTGAAGAATTACAGTAACTAAGCGAAACACTCATTGGTTTTGCAATTTTCTGTTAGCATTCCTTTTAATTTCTTGTAATGCGTTTGTAGCTAAGTACAATGACAAATGTCAAGGCTCATTGTACTAGTTTTACGCACATCAGCACTAGACTGGGAGGTGTAATGTCAGCTTCTTTCCTGGGAAAAGCTAGTGTAACTGCTGGATGCTTTCCCATTCCTAGTTGCGTTATAGAAAGAATCATTGTTTTTAGGTGCGGGAAGAGTGGAGAAAATAATTGCTTTCTAGATATTTTTTATTACTTTCAGTTTGGGGGGGGGATTGTTTGTTTGTTTGTTTTTATTTTTTTATTTTGTAGAAATTCCAACAATAAAAAGTAAGCCTGAGAGGCCTATTAAAAATTTAGTTTGACATTAGCAAATGAATTCTGGATATCCATTAGGTATTTGCCACGACAAAATACAGCGATCTAGTGGTTATTAGTTAAAGCAAAACCATGCATACTTTTAAGCTGTGTTGTGTAGCTTGCTTCCTTGAATTACTTTGATGAATAGTCATGTGCAATGGTAAACTACAATAATATCCTCATAATAATGTGGTAACAAATGCTAATCTGCATTTGAGGTAAATACAAATGAGTGATTCAGTGAAAACAGAAAAAAATACAGTTTAGTAAATGCTTGAAGAAGTGATTACGTACTTCAGTTTATCTGAAGTAAATACAAAGAAGTCTTGCTGTTGATCTCTGTTACTCTCCTGCAACACGCTTTGGCTATTATATAAAGCTGAGGGAAGGTTAATTTGACTGTGAACAGAGATTTATGGACATGCATAATTGCTCGAAGCTGATTTTTCTCTGCTCTTGCAGTTGTGTTACTTGGATAGAAGCAACTGTATTGATTTTAGTAGTTGGAGAAAAAAAAAAAGAAAAAAATCGTTCCCTTTGTTTTCTGTAAACCTGTAATAACTTTAGAGTTATGTATTTAGAGACTGGTTAAAGAGAGAAACATTAATTAAAACAATATTTAGTAGATTCCATTTGATTTGGTTAGTTAGCACTGTTCTGAATGACGGGTGACTGCAAAAAATACCTTTTGCAAATATTTACTTGTCAGAGTGTCAACAATATTCATAGAGCCTGAACTTGGCCTACTGCTGTTGCTGTTTGTTCTCCGCTGGGCCAGTCCCATGCCAGATACTCTCATAGCCTGTCTCCGTTGTCTTCTGCCATTTTTAATATGCCACTTCAGAAGTTACTGAGAATGTCCTTATGTCATTTGTTTTCCTCGCTCATGTTGTCTCCCAATTTTGTCCTATTCATCCCTCTCTTAAGAACTACGTGAAGACTAGTAGGCTCAGTATTATAACTAATAAGATTAATAGATTAATTTTGATTTTGATAGACAGTTGAGTTGCCTCTGTGAGTGACATAATTCATGTGTGATATATAGCACAATTTGTTGTTGTGTGCATAGCTTATATGTGATATATTTACTGTGAGAAAATAATTTCACCTGTTAAACGGAAAAGCAAGCAGTATTGCCTTTTTCTCAGGTAAGGTCTGGCCAGTAAAAATTACAGAAAATGCTGGTTTTGTACTTAAATTAGGTATTATTCATTATCATGAAAAAACAAACCTCTTAAGAGGAGAAGAGAAAAAAGAAAGGAATTTTTATGTGACCTTTAGAAATGTGTCAAATCTCACTCTCCAGCATTCTTGCTGCTCAAGGAAAAAGCCTTATCTTCTTAGTTATTCTCCTCCAAAGTATTGATTAAAAGTATAAATCCATTACAATACTGTATGGTCAGAATTTTTTTCTGACCTATACCTGAGAGAATTTGCATAGTATGATGGGTTAGAATGTCTGGTTTCTGTTGGACCTATTCATACAGCTAAAGAGCATTAATTTTTAATTTCATGAAAAAAGGCTTTAATTTTTAGTTAGCCATACAATTCATTCAATCATTTACCAATAATATGACAATCATGAGCTTTTTTTTTGTTATTATTATTATTATAAGAACTAGAAGGATTTTTCCTGATGCCTTTCTTCTGAGAAAGTTCTGTTTTGGAGTATTTCACTTGGGAGCAAAATGCTTCTGTAACAATGATTTAATTTTTCTGTACAGGAGAATGAATGTACCTTCGGAACTCGACAAGTTGCGTGTAATTGCATGTAATTTTGTATTTTTATTTTTTTTAAAACTACTTAAAATATTTTAAAATTTGAAATATTGCAATACTTGCAAAATATGCAAATATGCATCATGCAATTATAGGGTTATGGAAATTAGGTCTAAAATATTGTAATGCATCTGAATTGTTTTTTGACTGTAAAGCATAGTACAGAAAGGAACAAGTTTAGAAGTCGCATTGTGAATTTTGCAAGGCATGCTGAAACATGTTGTCATTTGAGAAATGTTCATTTTAACCACAGTTGTTCTCTTGTAACCTCTGAAACACATTGGTATAGATCTTCATCACTCAGGGTAATTTTGCAGAATTGTGCCTGTTTTTTCCATACAAGGAAAAAGCAAAAGCTATGTGTTTAGGTCATTATTAGATGCATTTAAAAAGAACCCTTGGGAAAAAAACTTGTATTTTCTAATTTTCTAGCTAAGATAAAAAATTGAAGCTGTCATCAAGTTGCAGAAAGGAAAACAGAAATTGAAACGAAGCCATTTATAATGTCATCGTATGTAGATCTCACTAGCTAGTAAAATTCCTAGCTGCTTCAGTTGATTCTTGGTGAAACAATGCTCATCTTAATCAGATTCGAGGTCAATAGGGGATGCATGCTTCTTGAATGACATTTGCAATGAGTAGATTTTAAATTTAAAAATAAAATACAAAGGAATTGCTAGTTCTTAGTTACAACCACAATCAATATGACGGTATAATTAAATTAATACATTTAATATTTTGGTAAGCCAGTACTGCAAAGTATGAGGAAAAATGTTGTTGCAGGTTAAGAGGTCACTGGGCTTCAGTTCGAGTTTCAAAACAGTTATGTGTGTTGATAAAAGTGCCTAGGACTGTAAAACCGTGACTAGACACACCTGCAGTTTTTGGTCTTTGGAGATCCCATATAGACTTTGACAGTACAACACTAGATATGGAGCTTTTGGCTCAAATGCTGAAGTTGCTGCCCTGTCAGCCAAGCCCTGCAGGTTGGTATGTGTCACAACCCAGGTGCTCTGCAGGTTTTCAAAAATAATTTGGTGGAGTCCCAACACTCTCCCTCCATGTGCTCAGTGTCAGAAGTTCTCCTCTCACAGTGAAATGGGCACAGCAGCAACTTAACTTAACCTCCCACTACCTACCCAGTCTGTTTTATCAAATAGAAGCTTAGATGAGCCACAAATTCTGTACAGTTTTACGTCTGTTGTGTTCCAAGGGTGCTAGCTCTGTTACTGATGGTTGTGGCCTGGACTGAGGTGATTTTTCATTTCCTGCTGTTCTGATTTGCACTTGAGTAAGCACAATGGCTGATTTAAATGTGAAGACCATGCGGGCAGCAGGAAAGGCAGCAAGTGATGCCAGGGCAAGGAACAGGGGAGATGAAATAAACTGAGAGGAGGTTGTTGATAGATGGTTCCCACCTCAATCAGACAGTAAAGTAGTTGTGCAGGTTGGGGATCGGAGAAAACATGCTGAGTGATGACAAACTGCCTCCTTGGCGAACTCTCTTAGGTCAAAACTGCAGTGCTGCTTAAAAAAAGCTTCAATCCTTTGTTTACATAGCATATGGAGTTTTTATTTATTAACATTGAACCATGCTTTATCTAACCTTACTGAAAACAACTCATCCAGAAATGAAATGGCTTTTTACTTCTTCAGTAGTGTTGCCTCGTGTTACACGTTCCTTGGGACTCCTTTTTTCAGTGTATGGAAAAGGAAAGTGCAAGTTACTGCTAACTGAAACTTTGATACCTATTCCATGGTATTGTAGAGTTTAAATATTTTTTTTTTTAATAAATAATTTGGTGCAGGTTTAGAGTTTGGTAATGTAATCAGCTTTTAGTAATTTTTTTTTCCTTGCTCAGTGATTCACATGCCATGAACTTTTTTCATTAAACCACTCCAAGGGTTACCAAGCAGAGAACATAAAGGACCCCAGATACCTCTTCAGCATAATCAGTTCACTTCAGATTGGCTGCTGGCCATGATTTTACTATGTAGATTGTTTAAATGGACCACTAGATTTTCTTATCATCTCTTGTTTTAGAAAATTGATAAAACAGGAACAAATACTTAGTTGATGCATGGGACATAATTCTTCAAGACGATGCTAGTGTAGTTTCAGGGCTCATCACTGTCATGAGTTTGAGGGAGCATGCAGTAATAGTAAGCTTGCATAAATTAAGCATTTTAGACTTCTACAGCATGTATATAATAAATTTTGCATGCTCACTGGTTTTGGTAATATCAGTATGGCATAATACAGCCCACAGGAGTGGACATAAGTCCCAATCTGAGAGAGAGGGAGGCTGGTCAAGCATCTGTCTGATTGCTGCTATGGAACATGCTGCAAAGCCCTGGCAATGCTAGTGCAGGTGCTCAAGTCCATAGGCATATTTTGTCTAATTAATGAGAATTGTTAAAGAGCTGTAGCATGAGGGTATGTTTGCAGATTCTCTGGTCTTTTATTTCTGACTACAGCTGCTGTTTGCAACCACAGAGATACTGGGCAAAGTATGGAGTCTTACATGTCTTTCCTACTTTGGATCCTGCAGTTTAAGTATGGGCTTAAAGTTTTGGTTTGGGGTTTTAGGAGCTGGGTGGAAAGCTATTTAGTAAAATGAATGAGAAGCTTTAATCTAGTTGACTGAATGTCAGCCCACTAATGAACTGCTGTTGTGAAATATGTATAGCCATTACTTTGCTGTCTAAATTATCCTCACTTTCGAGTCTTATTTAAATTCTTAATAACCTTTATTAGATAGAGGAGAGAAGATTCTACCCAGAAGCCTTCAACCTCCATCAAAACTGATAGAATACACTAATAAAATCATGTGGCATATTAAAAGCAAGAATTATAATGTAGTATAATATTCTCTAAGATAAGCTAGTGGAATAAATTAATTAATAGAGTTTTTGATAAATAATTTGTAAGAAAAATAATCTGAAAACTGATTTTTAAAATTTTTATTGGCTGTGGTTTTCTTCATCAGAATGTACCTAAAGAAATATCAAGTGGCCATTGAAATTCCTGGAGGCATGTTTGCTTCAAGGTGAATCAGGAATGCTGCCATAATTCAGGAGACAGCTTCTAGCATAAGATGAAAGTCAGATCAGCTCAAGTTTAGGTCAAAATTTAGAGGCCTTTCTGGAGTGTTCACACTTGTCTCTATTGTCCAGATAACTTAGTGGAAGAAATTCTTCCCTGTGGCAGGTCGTGAATCTAATTACCTTAGAAGCATTTCTACAGGAGGTTGACTGACAATTACCATGTAATGTGTGCCATTTATGGCTTTTTCTTTTAAATTGTGCCTACTGGATGAACAACATAATCCATGTGGTCCTAAACACCCATAACTAACCAGATCATATTTTTACTATAGAAAACAGATCCCAGGAAACTTCTCCTTCAGAACATCTACCTGAAAGAGGCACTGTACATAGATTCTCTGGGTAGTTTTCTACATAGATAGTTTTAAATCCTACAATTCAAAGAAAACAAAGTCTTTCTTAGAAAATAGGGGGAGAATTCTGGTTTTAAGAAATTAATAGGAGAAATAAATGTTGAGAAATAGTTTTTTTTCATAACTCATTCACTGTTTTATCTGGCATCTTGTTTAGACCTCTGCTGACTTTTCAGGTCTTAGTTCTGACATCCAGTGTTTACTGGCATCATAGCCATCCAGCAAAGTAACCTCTTAGTGATCCATTTTATAGTTTCTCGGTTGCTAAATACAGCATTTAAACCATATGAAAGTATGAGATTCAAAATTGGAGATTTAGTGTATAGGACTGCGAGTTATCTCCTCCTTGGAGGAAGGAGGTTATAACCAGAGGAAAAGAGACCGCTTCTACAGCTGAAGAATTTTGAATCTTTCTGAAAATGAATCTCTACTTCCTGCGCTGCGGGAGAAATGAGAAGTCATAGCTTGTATCTGTGTGAGGTGGGCTGCTCTTTGTTGACTGTCTTCAGCCTGCTCTTTTGCCTTTGTTACAGTGGAATCAGGCTGTTAGTGTTACAGTTTTACTGGAGTTGTACCATAGAGTGCGTTTGTGTTGCAAACGTGATTACTTTGTAGCTATACACTATGTAACCAGATGCATGGGTTCCCTATGGGAGTTGTCACAAGTAAGTGACATGCTGACTTGTAAAGTGTATTTCTTATTAGCACAAAAGAGCGTAGCGGTTTGAAAGGTTAAACCAGTGAAATCTGTGTACATCATGTCTGACCAAAAGCTTAGACAGGATTGGGGAAGGAGGGCTAACAAGCATAAGACTGAAGGTAAACCTTTAAATTTAATGACAACTGTAGTTCTAAGCATTTGGGATTTTCTGTATCAGAACCTACTGACTTGCCTTGGTTCTTTCATGTAAAAGGTATCCACAGTTGATTTAACTCCTAATTATCCTTCAGCAAACAATGAAAAAGTGAAAAGGTATGTTGTCAGACAGTGATAGTAACATTTCCTGTGTTCTCCAGAAGGAAGGAAGTCTCTGAGGTGTCTCTAAGTTGTGTTTATTTCCTCCTGATTTTCTCTATGTGCCTTAAAATAAAACATAAAAGTCTTTATTTGAAAATTCTGGAAGACGCTTAAATGGAACTAATATTCACTGAGTAGCATGGACACAGCAAGCCTTGCTGTTGCAGTCCTGGTAGAGCTATGCTCTTGGGAAATGTTTTCGTTGTAGAGCAGCTGTGTTGCAGGGTAAGGATTCATTTGTGGATGCTGAAGGTCATAGCATGTTGTGTAAAAATGCTGGGATTTGGCTTTTTTGAACTAAGAGTGTTGGGCTGCAGTTCACACCTCCTTCCGTAGTAATTTAAATGGTCTGTTAAACGGTCCAGTTGTGAAATTTACAGTAGCTGTGTTTTGCTTTACTATGAAGAACAATTCAGTAGTCTGCTATTCCTGAGGCAGTGTGATCTGCAGGTTCTATAGGTTAAACAGCCATGTTCCTCTCATGAGAAATCTGATGAGACTGCTTTCTCCAGGGTACCACAAGTGGCAAATAATCACATAGGTTCAAAACCTATGCAGAGCTCAAAATAATTTTTATGCATGCTGTTGAACTGTATACACGTTAATGAAGTTGCTGTTCATAGTGGTTGTGTTTATCAAGTTGTTTGGTTGATTAAAAATAATATTAAAAAGGAGGAAAACTGGCTGTTTTAAATTCCTTGCTGAAAATGAAAAATGGCATTTTGAAGTTACTGGAATCTCTTTTTGGCATTAGACACCTTTATAAGGGCTGATGTAATCTTTCAAATTATACAAACCCTATTTGCAGTTTTCGGAAGTGCATAAGAACAACAATTGTGCCCTCTGCTGGATCTAGTTTTTAACTAGCTGCCCTCCCTGGTGGTGGTAGGTTTTGTTTGTGTTTTTTGGGGTTCTTTTTGTTTATTTGGTTGGTTTTGTTTTTGTTTTTTTGTTTGTTTGGTTTTTTAGGAAAAAAAAAAATTGAAGAAGAGGAATTGAAATATCATGACCTGGGACAAGAGATTAATTAATTAAACCTGCTTAACTTTAATGTGAAAACAAATACTGTAGTCATTCATAGTACTAGGATATCCTCAAAAAACAGATATATCAAAAGGCTCATACTGATTTTCTTGTGCCTTTAATCTGCAATTTGTATGTTATTGGGGGGGGATGTCATTAAATATCGTGTTTTTTGTTTTCTTTTACACAAAATTTTAAGGGTGTGAATTGCTTAGAAGGCTAAAATTTTAGTAGGAAATGTAGGAGCAAATGACAGTCAGATAATGTCCAAGCTGATTTTACTTTTGTGGAAATAAATTTGTCTAATTTTGTTAGCTGAGCACTGTGGCAGATGTGTCTTTTGTAGTATATTGTAAATTTTTTGTCTTATTTTTTCTGGATTTCCTTATGGTGGCTTTACTTAATCATTGGAAAAGTGCCTGCTATTGTGTTAATGTCTCTGTTCTGGACATATGATACAATAAAAATGAAGATACCTAATGTTACTTACGAGTGATGATATAATACCGCATCTAAGATTTAGAACAAATCAGGCCAAGCAGAAAGCCACTGGGGTTTGAATTTCAGCCGATTTACTTTATTCTCTTTTTTTTTGAAAAGCACAGAATATAGCACTAAGAATAAGCTTTGTTAATTTGAAGAAAAATATAAATACATTGTATAAATCATAAGTTATCCTGGTATTTATGTCATCATTAATTAGGACACACACTTAAAGTGGTAGGATATAAAGCAGACTAAAAGCATAGGTAAAGCAGCCGTACTTTTCAAAGTGTGCTTTGAGTGTTTGGCTTTCTCTGTGGAGGCATTCAAGTTGTAAGTATTTACTCTTTTTGTGAAGTAAATTACCACTTTTTTTTTTTTTTAAATTAATTTCTGGTTTTTCCTAAGTTAGTATAAAATGTTCTAAACACATGAAAAAATCTGAGAAGTCATGTCCTGTGTGGTCTTGCCAGTTGGTCGATCTGTCAGGTCCCTTCACTACATTTACAGTGATCCCACAGTTACCATTCACTGCCTTTGCATTATTTAGGAAGTCTGTGTCCAAGTGGGTATTCCAGTCCCCTTTCAGGGAAGGAAGAAAAAAAAGGGGGTTGAGACCTCTATCTAGGTATATTTATTTGCACAAGGTTCTTTAAACATAGTAACATTTGGTGCAAGAGGCGGCTCACAAGGATGCACACCTGGGAAAAAGCTTGGTAACAATTGCTCACTGACTTGGGCATAGAAAACCACAATGATTTTGGGCAGGTTTCGCAAAAGAGATGTCCTGTAACACAGTTGTAGGCCAATGTCATCCCATGCTCACGTGCAAGGTAATGGTCACTGCATGTGTCCTTTCATCAAGTGATTTTATTTATTTTTATTGTTTTTACTCATGTAATTTGCCCATAGCAGTGCTGAGTACAAGTTTCGTGTGACTCCACACATCTGATCTTAACTGTGGCCTGCTAATCAGCATAACGGTGTACCTTCTGCAGATGGAGAAGTCTCTGTAGGAATGAGGAAGGCGTTAGTACAGGTAGCAAAGAAGTGGGTGGAGCAAATGCAGCTGTACGGAAGGCACACTGTTGCGGATTGCACGGTACGAAAGCACG
Organism: Burhinus oedicnemus; assembly: GCA_008921705.1. NCBI lineage: Eukaryota > Metazoa > Chordata > Aves > Charadriiformes > Burhinidae > Burhinus > Burhinus oedicnemus. The sequence goes on along the minus strand of VFFE01007232.1, from coordinate 2,621,870 downwards.
CTCGATCTTCAGAGCAATAACGCGTTTACTTGTGTGTTATTGTAAAAGGTCTCAATTTAAACAAAATTTTTCAGTTTACTTTTCCTGAAATGGATATTTGTCTTAAAGCCTGATAGAAAAAGCACATATCAACAATTTCTATTGTTATACTTTTAAATGGTCGAAATAACCATGTATATAGCTTTTCTATAGCAAAAGCTTTCGATGTATCAGTGAAATAAAAAACACTTTAAGAAACCCCTCAGAAACTCAATCAGTTAAAGTAATGGGATTTACATGGTTTTTATAGTGGGATAACTATTGCAAAAGGAAGTATAAATTGAAACTGCACCTACTGGATGGCAGTGACAGAGGTGACGGTGGCGACTGGCCTCGGCAAAACCAGCCCAAGGCCCAGCGAGCCGCTCCACCCCGCCCCCCGTAGCGCTGGTGTCTGTGCCGGGGCCTTGGGCTCCTCTGCCTCCCACCTTTGGTTGCCTCTCCTCCTTTGCACGCTCTTTCCTCCCTCCTCCTCTCTCCATCTGATGGGTTTTGACCCTTCTGAAACATGTTTTCCCAGCGGCACCCCCGGCCTCACTGAGAGGCTCAGCTGTGCCCTGTGCTGGGGTGGCTGGAACCGGCCGGAACCAGCTGTGTGCAGCACGGGGCAGCCCCAGCCTCTCCTCACAGAGGCCCCCGCAGCCCCTGCCAGCGCCTGGGCATGGACACCCCGTACAGTGACGTACAGTAAAACTAGGCAGTTTTCTTCAGTTCTTTCTTCTCTAAAACATGTAAAATTCTTTATTCTTTGAATTCTCTTTAGTTATGACATTCAGATAGGTAAGAAAGAAAATGAGGAATGCAAATGAACTGTGGTAAGTCTTCACGAATAGTGGGGTGAAAATTATTGGATAAAGCAGGTGGGAGTTTGGGGAAGCAATACTGATTTAGACATATGGGTTACACATTTCAGGCTTGATTTTGAGCACTTGTGAATTCCTGGTACTTGTGAAACTGTGGGTATGTGTATCCCCACTTTTTTATTTTTTTGAAACTGGCAGACCAACTTAATAAACTCCATTGGTAATCACAGTTTAATTCTTACATGTACTCTGTGCTGCTCTGTTTTATCGCTGGAGTTATTTTTATGAGAAATCCATACCCATTCTCCTTTTGCTAGTGGTTTAATCTGGGGGAGTTCTCCCTCCCCCCTCCAGCTGTCGGTACTGCAGACTCAGCCAGGGAGCTGAAAATCCTTTTATTCCTCACTAGCAATAAAAGTTCAGCACATCAAATTATCTCCCCATTTATTACTGTGCCACCTCATCAAAAGGCTACTGCAGGAAAATTTGTGAGAAGTGATATATCCTGCAGATATAACTGAGCCAAGACATAACCAAGGGTCTCTTAAAATAAAAAATGTTACTCTCAGCTGGGTCTGTTCTATTCTCTGTTTTGTCCTATTGCTCACCTTCCCCCCAAAATTGTCCTTAATTTTCTTTTTCCTCTTTCTGTCACTGTTTTCCTTTCTCCCTTAGTCAGTCCAGAACGGGCACCTACAAGTAGTTCCCCTATTTGATCAGACCTGAAAAAGGCACCTTCCCCATCTTGCTTTCTTGATGACCTTTTTTACAAAAAAAGGTGTTTTATTAAATTAAGTAGGGAAGCCACGGCTACTGCCTTATCTTGGGCAGTGCTGTAAATCACAAGGTCTGTATAGAGCTGTCCAGTAAAGATGTGCTTTTTTCCAGAGGTCTGTAGCTTGTGGGCACAGACTGGCCAGGAATGGATTGAAGTGCATGTTTGGTAGTATATGTTTCTTTGGTCCGATTTTTCTGAGAAATACTGAACCACGCATGCCTAGCTGGACCGTGCTGCATTTGTACACCCAGCTACAGGCTGGGGAAGTGGGCAGAAACAGATGTAGTCTGAAAACCTGGAGAAATTTGATGTCCTGTGAGTTCCTTAAGGCACGATGAAGAAACGTAGCTGTGTCGCAGAGATGTGAGATGTAATGAAATGCTGCCCTGTAGATTCAGGCTCACTGAATTTTGTGCATTACTGGAGCTCTTTAGTCTCACAGAAATAGGTTACTTTTGTTGAGCTTGTTGGAGATATGTAGGCTCTATGAAAAAGAAGCTGAGCTTGAAATCGGATCCTTCAATTCTCCTTGGGGCATTGGGTAATAGACGTTACTGAGCTTGTCCTGGAATGCAGTTTTAGGAAAACTGGTCTCTGTAGTCTTGTCATTGTCCCTTTGATTCATTGGCCACGGCCTTTGATGTAAATACCTATCCTAATATACTCAAAGATATAAAAGAGCACTGAGATATAAAATTGAATTAGTGAGGCAAATACTTCCAAAAAAATTGAGTTTTCCTTAGGATTTCTTCTTGAGTATCCCAGTCGATGAACTTTGTCTACGTTAGGTGTTGTGTGTGCTTCAATTTCAGTATTAAAGTTATCTTAGAAAAATCACTGTTACTAAGAAACTTTTGCTGTTATATATGGGTAATATGGTTTTTTATATGTTTGGAGAGCAGGTTTGGGTACTTTTTCATCAAGATTTTTTTTCTCTTTAGGAATTGTAAATCATTATTTTTTTTTTTTTTTACCACAAATTACTAATACTTGAATCTGATGAGACAGGAAAGAAATTTCATTAAATGTATGGAATACTGAACCGCTGATACAGTTTTAACTGTCAGTAAACAGGGATGTAACTATTTTGAGAAGTTAGACATTTAAATAAAGGCTTACATTGATGTCTAGTATTTAGTATGGAACCAACTATCTTTAAATCTACTGTTAATAGAAATTTCAGTGAATAACATAATGGCCTTAGTGGTAGCCAAAATTGCAGCCTGCTGTTCCTTCAACTTTTAAGACTCCTGGTTATGTATGTCTTACCCTTGGCTAGAAGTCTGCCCTCTTCTTCCACTTCATGTCATAATCTTTCCTAATGCTTGCTTTTTAATAAGGCAAGGTTAGTTGGAAATAGTCATACATTTGTACTCATTTCAGATATATTTTCAAAAGTATGAAGGGTTTTGTTTTCAGCTTTGTAAAGATTTATAATGTATTGCATGTTGTTAAAATTTGTAGCAAATGTTATATATGTGCCCTAAAATATTTCTAATTAAGTCTGAAAATGTAGGCAACAGAGTAAATTTTGTCCGATATGTTTATGTTATTTGCCTCGTTTTGCTTTTACAGAAGTAGGCAATTAAAGCATGTGTATATATTACATTACATTAGAGTAAAAACTGGATTTGCATATGGTGTTTTGTCATCTTTCAAACCATATTCCTGCTTATCAATTGGTTTTATGATTTTAATTTCAGGTTATCTCTATTTATGCTGCTGTGTGCCTGACATACAAAGCAGCCTGAATTCATACTGCCCTGGCATTGTGACAACACACTTGATAAAAATTTAGGAGATAACACAAGTAGCATTTCTAAATAATGTAAATTTTTCTGTTTCTTGTAGATATATTTAATTATTTATTGGAAGAGGTAGATTGTGTACCTTCTAGCTAAATGTTGTATATGTGGCATATTGCTTATGGCATTTATTGCAAGCTGTTCAGCAGATCGATACGTTAGAAATAAAACCAGAAATTGCACATATTATGTCCTGCTCATGGAGCTTTTTATCTTGGATTAAGTTTGGATCTACTGTATGATATTACAGTGTAACATTATAGTACTGTGGCCACTTACCAATGTGACTTCTGTTTATGATTAACTTTCTTGTAGTGAATAGTAGGTAATCCATAGAAATCAAGGAAAAATAATTGTTAACTGTGTGTGGTAATTTTCTTGGGTTCTGCTTTAGGGAAGATACATGAGAAAATGGTTGTTAAATAAGAGCATATAGTTAAAGTTTAAGTGTAGATTCTACAGACCTGATATTTCTCTGTGTTGATGTGTACAGGCTTCTTGATACGTGCGGGACATGAAGCAATGACTTGTGTAATAGATTTAATTGATGTTGAACAAAAATTTGCCTCTGGAAAATGGAAGAATTCAGGCCATTTGAAGCTTAATAATGACTGCTGTTCTGGCACTGATTTATCTGCAATGACCTTTTGCAGTATGGTTCAGGAGACAAGAAGCTTCAAGTTATTTTTATTTCCACTAGAAAATGTTTGAAACACCACAGAAGCATTTATGAGATAGTTAAGCTTGTTTCTGAGTTTCTGTTGAAAACTTCTGTTCTCAAAATATGTTTCTGGTTTTCTGCAAAAGTGATTCAAATATAATTCTGGTCTTTTAGAGATTGGTATGGGACGATATAGTGGATGACAGAAATGATATAATGAAGTGCATCTTTCAATAACATTTTGGAAATTATTTGGTAAAAGGTGTAAATTAAAACCCAAACCTAGGGCTCTTTTCTTAATGCATGCAAGTATAAAATTAGTTACGAGTGTTAGAGAACAGCAAAAATCAACACGTGAAGTGAGCTGTTGGCTTTTTTGTTGAGTGGCAGATCTTAATTTTATTTTATTTTTTTTTAACAATTGTGCTGTATTTATTTCTTTCAATTAACTTCTGTCATACTGTTTGGTTTAGCAGTATAAGCTAAGGAATGCCAGCAGCTCCTTACATACATCATATGTTTGAATGTACTTACACAGCCTATGAGACAAGGATTGAAATCACTGCACTTAGGACTGTCATGGCCTTGGGGCACGTACTAACTGTCAGTTCAGCTAGTTTAGAAATGAAAATAAAAATTTGAATGGACCTTTTAGATCCTAGCTTACAATCAGAGGAGACATCTCCTTACAATTAACCAGTTTTTTACAATTTTTCTACTTGCGATCAGTGAGTCAGAATTCCGTAGTTTCTCTATTTACTGTCCTCTTTGCCCTATTATATTCATGCAAATACATATAAAAGTAAATCACTGAATCCACCAATAAACCCATTTATTACAATAGCTTCATTTCATACTGAGGTAGTAGGGATTTATGTGGGGTCATATTAGAAATAATTTCCTTTGCCTTACAGTTAGGCAAATCAGGTAAATTCCTTGGTGAGACTCCTTACATGCCAATGAAAGTAAGATACTCAAAACGTGTCTTATTCTATGTCTGCCGTTGCCATCAAGACTTTCAGATTAAGTCCTTTGGGTTTTGTTATACTAAATAGGGGGAAGCCTGTTCCAAGATCCAGGTACTCTTGACCAACTCTTGAAATATATTATAAAATACGTTTAAGAGGTTTGCAAAGTTGCACAAATTGGAATAAACCAACTGCAAGATTATAATTCTCAGATCAAATTACCTCAGCAGTAGCATGAAGACAATGAAGTGCTATAGACTCACTAATCCCAAACCCAGTAATTTTCATCCCCAAATTTCAGGTTCTGTATTAAGTGTAGCTAGGCTGAAAAAATAATGGAAGTGTGTTTTGCAGTTTGTCAGAGCTAGTATAAGAATTGGGAAATTCCTTTAATTTAGTCATGTGTTCGCACAAGATAACAGTCATGAGCAACTCCATGACCTCTTCTCATGTGCCCTGTTAAAATAATTTTATGGTGGAGAGAGAGAACAAGGAGATTTTCAAAGTGATAGCCTTGTCATGCACTGAAAGCTGTGACCTGTTTCGTAACATGTTAATTAAAAAGGAATAAGTACAAAACAATGCCCATTTAATGGAAAGGACAATTTAAACTTTAATAGAAAAGAATCACTTGCAAAGTAATAATAAGTAAGAAACATAGAACAACATTTCAGATATTGTACCTTATTTCACATCCAGCTGGCCTATCAGTTATAACCTGTACTCTACAGATGGTGCAATATATCAGAATTAAGTCAGTCAGTTAGTTTGTTCCCAATTAAGTGCTAATACTCCCAATGGAGAATATTACCCTGAGTCTGAATTAAGTGCCTGTGTTCTAGTATCCCTTTATGGTCTTATTTTGTCATTTTAAAGAGATGCCCTGTTGTGTAGGCCAGAACTTCTTCTGGCTTGCTCTTGAGTGCTACCTGTGTTGTACTTCTTGCTTTCGTTTGGAAGTTAGATAGAGGATTTGATATTTCAGGGGGCTCGGAGCAGACGTATCATGCAAAATAATCTTAGGATAAGTAGGGATAAGTGTTTGCACTACAGTGTATGTGACTACACCATTTAGGTGTGTGCATGTACTTGCCATTGCAAAATCTGAATGCTTCATAAGATAGTACAATTCAGCAAGAAACTAGCATTCCAATGTCCAGCCACTCCTTCCGTGGATTAGAAGCTTAATGAACTTGTCTCCTGAGGCTTACTAGCGTTGCAGGGCTTGCTTTTTTCAATGACTTACTAGACAGGTTACTTGAGCTTGTATTTTACTTGCTCCATCTATCCTCTTTTACTTGGTGTTACAAGCCAATTCAGGGCTGCCACTAATAGGTTGATATCCAATTCCATTACACTTCTTTCCACTTCTGGGCCTTGGTCTTTGCCTAGTTAAAGGCTGGTTAATTTTCTGACACCCTTCTTGTCTTACATCTGAATGTCAAGCTGATTGCGGATTTGGTCACTTGATCTAATGGACTTGCTGTCTTCCCCTGTTAGTCTTTAAGGTGACCCTTCACTGGGAGGAACCTCTTTGACAGAATTTGTTTTCTGAAGTGACTCCAGAGATTCCAGGCAATTACATGAACTTCTGAATATCTTTATTTAGAAGTTTAAAAGACATGCTCTTCCAGTGCTGCTTAAATTACCCTTGTGGATTTGTTGCCACGCTATGGGAAATCTACATTATAGACTATTCACTGAATCACAGTTATTTCAGCAGTGTCTTAGTCTTGCAGAGATGTATTAAAAAAGTTACCAGTTTCAAAGTGTCTGTTCTGAGCCCTTTCTTGGCAGCCTGCTTTAGAATTTATGTAACAATGAGGTGGAAAAATTGCCATGTAAAGTTGTTGGCAAAAACATGTCTTTGGTACTTTAGTGCCACCAGGAATTAAAGTTTGGTAACTTGAATTTACTGAGAATTATTTAAATGTAATTAACTATCTTTCTTACATAATCTCAAACAAACAAAAAGGAAATGTCAAAAATATGTACTTTTGTGGGTGTGAAATATGAAATATTGTTTGAGAAAGAAAGTTTGTGTGTATCAAGGGAAAGTCATCATGTAGTTCGAGTCCCAGAGATAAAGCATTCTGTGATAGGTACTAAAATTTATAGTGGATCATAATACATATGGATTCATGTGGATCATAATTCGAGGTTTATTAGGCAATTGCAGCTTTACTTTTCTGCACAATTTTGTGTGTTCTACAACAAGTTCGTCCCTGTTAAACTTCAGGGGCATTTTGGGGGAGTTTCTTGGGTTGTTTTTTTGGTTGGGTTTTTTTTTTTTTTTTT
>VFFE01007232.1:2559874-2614498 GCA_008921705.1 Burhinus oedicnemus | reverse complement strand
TAACATTTCTGAAACGTACTGCAGTCATGAAAATAGATGCATTGATTTTTTTTGCATCAAAATGAAACAATATCCTCATTTTGAGTTTTCTTATTAAATATTTTTAAAATAAACCCAAATGATTGTACATTGATGCATGTTAAAATTTTTTTGTCTGGCACCTCTTTTACTTTGCTTAGGTTTTTTTATTTTGTTGGGGTTTTTCCCCCCCCAAAAAAAGTAAATAGTGTTATGGCCAAGAGCCCAACTATAATGGATTCCTATTATCTTTTCTATAATTTGTGCTGTAGATGACGTGTTGCGTGTCTTTCCAGCATACGGTAAGTGAAGTTACTCCTGACCTAAAGTTTCAAAAGAGAGTTCATAAACTTGCTCACTATGTGCAACTAGATTTTCAATTTTTGTTATATTATAAATTCATGGAATAAAACCAGTAAAAAATATTTGTTGAATCTTTGGTTAAAACATGAAGCAAGTTTCAGAATGCAAACCGCATGGAACATTTTAGATAGTATTTTTCATTTCTTGAGTATTATATTTTTATAAGCACTTAGAAATTCATATTTTAATTAAAGTTCTTGAATGGAGGGGTGTAATTTCACAGTTTTTCTTAAGTAGCAGCTTTGCCACACATTGTAAATGTATTCAAATATATTTATTTAGACTGTGCTAGCTTCTTTTTACTGTATATTCATGCTTTTTGTTGAGTGCTCCGATAAATATGTATGACTCTGTGGACTTTTGATAGAAGGGAAGTGCTGCTTTATTAGAAAGCTAATTATGATGCCATAGTTGTCCTATCATTCAAAAACCAGGAGGTAATGATGAGCTTTGTGTAAGGAACAAAATGTTAATTATGTGCCAAGGTACAAATTATATCTCTTGCAAGCCTTTGTCTCTAACATTTCTTAGTAAGCAAAATGTATTTTTGTGAGCAGTATGGAAAAGGTACTGGTAGAGTATCAGTAAATAAGTTCCCAGTGTCTCGATTTTCTTTATTTCAATAGGACATTACTCAAATTTCTATACAAAAGACCTAAATGACTTGTCAGAAAAAAGCTTGGTTTGCTTTTTCCATTTAAAAGAAGCAAACAAACTTGCTGATAGCTTCTTGCTGTTTAATAGCTAAAAAAATCAGCAGAGTTAATATTTGAAATAATTAAAAACTATGCAAATGTCAAAACAAATCTAAATAGAGAAAGAAAAATAACAGCTGGAAAATAATTATCTGCATAGCTTTGTATTTAAAATGTTTTCTACTTTGCATCATCTTTAATGTTTTATGAGAAGTTAGTCACTTCCTTGGCCATTAGATAAAACTTATTAAGGAGTCATGTCTTAATTAATAGGATATGGAAATGTGTAATTCTGTCTTTGTGGCTTGTAAAAAATGCATGGCAACTACCTTGATAATTACATACACCCCTAGTGCCTGCAATTTGATCTATCTGCTGGTTCTGGTAGATACAACCTTGGATTTAGAGGAGACTTGTGCCACTGAAGGAGCAGATGGAGTCCAGGCTCGTATCCCACGGTGTCTAAAGTGGCACTAGACGTTTATGTTTGGACAACTGACCTCAGCCTTGTTGCAATACAAAGTACATATCATGCAGTAAGGCCACTGCAAATGTGTCTGAAACAAACAAGAGAAGATAAATATACCAAGACAGAAAAACAAATTAGGAAAATTGACCAGGACTGATTTGGCAGGTCCTGAAGACTGGAAATACTGGTATAAAAGCAGGAATATGACTCCTTTTCATTTCAGTTACATCAGTTCAAACACCACCCACACCCTTCCTGGCCCTCCAACAGAGTTGACTGTGTATCCTGCTTGCTTTCAGCATACGATTTCCATGTTGTCATTTCTCTTACTGCTCTCTCTTGTTCCAGTTGGACTTTTAGCTTTGTCAGGGTAATACACAGTATTTGTTTCCATCGAGTTTTTGATTTTGCTTTCTACCAGCAGAAAAGTCAGCAGTAACATAATGTATACTTGGAGTACATTATATGCTGATGACTAAAGCTGGAATATTCTATTAGGTGTAAGAATATTAGTCACCTTACTCCCTTTCATTTTCTTTGTCATTATCTTAAATCTCAGATTTCATTGATTGTAATGGAACAGTAGAATGAACAAGACAAGGCTTTTGCATAGACTGTTGGAAAGTGACGGAAAATATTGAAGGGACATGGAATGAATTAGTCCCCTTTTAATGATACTTCACAAATCCTCAAAGGCCTGCAAAGGGTGGGAGTCTGTAGTTGCCTCCTATTTCTGTTGGGCTAATTGACTTTACAGATCATCAGTTCTTGCATGGAAAGCTCCTTTTCAGAAGCTCTGAGACACAGAACTGTGTGGGCGCACTGAAGAGGGACTGCTGCTGGGTTCTGAGCACAACCCTCTGGTGCTGCGGGATACGGTAGGCAAATTACAGGAAACGGGATGGAGCTAGCGTAAGCAAGTGAGGAAGAAGATTGGAATCTGTAGTTTTCCTGTAAGAGAACTGAAGTCGAAGGGAATGGATGGGAAAAAAAATATTCTGGGATTTTTAAATTATTTTTTAAAATAGTAGTTTGCAAGCAAGCACAGAAAGGAACATGGAGAGCATGATAACTGAAAGATACTTTTTGTGCATTGACTCTGTATTTTATTATTATATGTGTTTTCTGCTAAAATTCTAATTATTAATCCTTTGCAAGTAATCAGTACGTTTTAGGTAACTAAGTTACTTTGATGCTTCATTGAAACTCATGAGGATTTAACAGTGTGAAATAATGTGACTTTCTAGACACTTGCCCTTTTATTAATGCTGTAGAAATAAAGGAAGTTTTGAGTAGTTGTAGATGGTTGAGACTTGGGAATATGTAAGTTACAGTTTGGAAAAATAATTATTTGTGAGTTGTTGATATTTTAGTGCAAAAAGGTAATAGCTTAAATAAACATAAAATACAGATTAATACAGATAATTGTATTTAATGAAAAACTGCATCTTTGTCAGCATAAGATTGAGTTTAAATGCTTAAAATACAAATATACGAGTTCTTAGCAATAAACATGGGAAATGTAAGTTGTTGAGTTTCTGTTAAATTTTACAATTATTAATAATTGTAAATAATAATTGTGAATATTAACTAAAAAGGATCTGTAAAATTGATGTAAGTGAAGTTGTTATGACACATATTATAATATTCTGTAAAAACTGAAAAACAAAAGGAGTAGAATAAGAAAACCCTTACCCCCAAAAGGAGGCTTGAGTGAAGAACTTAACTAATGTATTATAATTGGAAACAATGGTCTATGTCACATTTATTTATTTGAAAAGAATGGGCAAAAAAGTCAAGAAGAAAAAAAGCTTTATTCCTATGGGTCCTCAGAAGAGGATAAGTTGAATAAGGAGAATTGAATTTATTTTCTGTGTTAAAAAAGTTCCTCTTTTAACATTCGTTTCTCGAACACAAGGCTAGTGCAGTGAATCATTCCCTCTTCACATGTAGATAGCTTTACCATGCAGGTATTGTTTGGAAATATGTCTAACCCCATTAACTGGAATTGGTAGTGGGTCATCATCCATCTTCCGATAAACTGCATAAAGCGAGAGCGTAGACTGTGATAATACGGCTTATAACCACGTCAAGTCAAATAGCTGTTTATATCTGACTAATGACTGGGGTGGAGATAGAAGTTGTATTTCTTTTTCCAAAGGAACCTCTGATAAGATTAGAAATGTCCTTCACAGTCGTGCTTTGTCCTTTAGCCACTCGCCCTCCCTAGCCAGTTCTGGTAATTAAGATGGGACCATTAAACATGTTCTTATCCATAAGGCTAAAGGTAGGGAAACTGCCTGATAATAGAATCAATACAGAGGCTCTTTCAATGCTTCTTTTCAGCAAATCTCTAGAACAGTTGAAACATGGCTGAAGCTGAAATCTAGGGGCAGTACCTGTATAATGTTCTGTATTCTAAATAATTTATATTAATAATAAACAAGCAAAAACGAATCATAGTTTTCAGTGGTTCTGGGACATAGAGTGATTGAAGTTGATTTGAGGCAAACATTATACTCTGATAAATCTTGCTGTCTTGCTTCCCACCCCCCTACAACGTGTGCCGAAGTGCCACTGATGCCAGCGGTTTGGTACATGCTGCGTCGATGGGAGAGAAAATGGATGCTGCTGCTGTGTTGTTTATTGAAAAGATTCAATTTTTTCAAACTGTGAATTTTGTGAGTAGTAATCATCCTCATTCTTGTCTAATGAACGTATTTACCAATTAGGAATGACAATTTTCCTCAATTTTCACACTCTCTTGACACAGGAGCATGTAGGTGTCATTGTTGTTAGTAGTACTACTGCTTGTGTTCTTTCTTAGTCGAGATCCTGATTTTGCTGTGTACCATTGAAAGCTTATCTCCATGTGCTCTCATGTTGCTGACATTAACACTTAAGTAATAGTTCTTTTGTAGGACTTAAGGGAGGCTTAATTAATATGATTGCTTTAATATGATTGCTGGTTTTGGACACTCTTGAAGCCCTGTCTGGAGCATTATGTCCAGGCTGAGCCTTCCAGAAAAAGAAGGATATTGAGTGGAGACTGAAGCATATAATGTACTAGCCAGTTATTGGTGAGCACCACTGTTGGCTACTACCTAAAGGGATTAGAGAGAAGGCAGTATGAGCTAGGGTCTTCTCAGAGGTGTACAGCAAAAGAACAAGAAGCAGTGGTTGCAAGCAGCACTGAGGGAAATGCTTGTTGGAAATGGGGGAGGGAGAACGGGGAATACCTTCACAACTGGAGTGGTTTGCTACTGGAACAGGTTTCTCAGAGAAATTGTGCACCTTCTGTTTTTGAAGATATTGAAAATATGACCAGCCAAGACCATGAGAAACCTTATCTCATTTTGAAAGTAGCTCTGAGTTGAGCAAGAGGTGAGGCTAATTGACCTCCAGAGATCTATCCTTCTGGCCTCAATTATTCTGCAGTTCTGTTTGCCCTGGTAGGGTTTAAAATACGTGTACAGATCTGTGTATTTATTTTAGTAGGGAGGCTGAGCTGTTGAGGCCAGATTCACTACCTGAAAGTTGTAGGACAAGCAATAAAAAATTACACTGATTTATGTACTGTGTGAGCCTGTTTTATTATTAAAGTGTTTACCCTAGTTGCTTCCTTCACATTCAGTATGAAGCTCTAAACTGACTGTGTTTCAGTGGCAGCTGGGTTATTTACTTTTCAATTTGCAATGCATTTTTAATGAATGCATAGAGTAAAACATAAAGTATTTGAGTAGATAAGGCAATTTTGATACGTAGAATTAATAACCTGAAATGTTTTTATAAGTAGTGTCATATTAAGAATGTAACCCTGAAGTGATTAATCTTGGCAGGAAAAAATTGAGAGACATTTTCTTTAGGAATAATCATAAACAAATGTATTTCTTGTTCATCTTTTAGCCAAAAAATAGTGCAGACAGCAGCTGCTCAAGCTTCTTCATTCTGTTTTCCATGTTGTTCTAACTCTTCAGACCCTTCAGGGAGGAACAGTCCCCAGGGGAAAAAAAACCAACATATTTTTCAGCAAACCCATGCCCATCTATTTACTATTTTGAGATTGCAAGAAACATACATTTGCAATGATAATTTCCATGATGTAGATATTTATGCAGTGTTCTCAGTTATACTTTGTTCTATATATGCCCTCCAAAGCTATTAAATTGAAATGTCTTTCAGCTGTTGGATGGAGGCATGAGGTGTGTCTATTTGGATTGATTAGTGAGTGATCGAACAAAAAAACCTCTTTTTACATTAATCTGAAATTTTATTACCAAAATACTTACTTTTTTGTGCAGACTAATTTTGAAGAGAGGCAGAAAGAAGACATAGTTGCTTGGATTTATCAGTGTGTTAATGCAGTTGATATTCTTGAGTGTGTGAAAGCCCAGGGTGAAAAGCAGTGTTGGTAACAGGTTGGATTCTTCTACCAATTGAACCAGTTCATCACAAGGTCTCTGTTCTCTCATCCTTTAAAACTTTGGTGTTGGTTTTGACCTTTATTTTGTGTGGTAACACATTCCTCTTCTGTTTTGCAGCGTCAGGGTTTCCTTAGTTTTTTTCAAAGGGTTGCTTTACTCTTTTTGAGAGGAGAGAATTCAGTAACCAGCGATATTTTCATATCCAAAACTGGCAGTCACCTGCTGAAACCATCCAAACCTGCTTAAATTCAGAATGGAATATCATTGTCTCTTTTCCTTGTTTCCAATTAAGTGTGCATTACAGTAATAGGGTAATAAGTAGTAGGGTACATGCCTGAGATATAATGAGTGTAGAACAAAACTAGATTTGCTGAGGCAAAAATGGGATTTAAAGAGCTGCTTGGAGTGAAAATAGATGATCCTGGGAAATCACTAGGAAACAGCATATAGTACTAATAATGTCAACATTATTATTTTCACTTTTCTGACATGTCAGCATGTTGCTTGCAGCCTTTTTCAGAATAATAGAATTTATTCAAGCAATTTATCCTTAATGTGTGCAGTATAAATAGTTTATGTTATGCTTATATATCATATTAACAATATTTGATTTGTGCTTTCTTTACAAATTGGAAACATTGATTTTTCTGTAGTTCACATTTTGCATTTAGGCTAGTGCTTTCAGTTCCCATTTTAGGTTATGCACTTTGAAATAAGTTGATTTCTCATAAAACTATGCTCTTCCGTAAGAGGATCTACAGGTGCCATATTCCTTTTTTAAACATTGCTTGTCTCTTTTGAAACAATTAATGCCTTTAAGTTTAAGTTTAAACTTGCTCCATAAAGAGCACTAATAGTGTTCTTCCCTTTATTCAGAACACAAAGTCTTGGCCTCAGGTGATAGTCATCCTGGGCTGTTACAGTTTTAATTCTCTTCTTTTTAACTTCTACTTTGTGCAAACAATTGTGACAAAATGGCCCAAGTCTCAGACTCTGGAGCTAACTATCAAAGGTTTCCATGCACTTGCTGATTGCAAAGGAACTTCTGTGTGTATAGTACCTTTAGCTTGATTGTATGAAGTTCTCTAATTTAACTTCCCATTCTTAATTTATCCACTAGCAAAATTTATTTGAATATATTCATTAGCTCCTGCTTAAATGTTTTTGAGGTGCCTTGGGAATCAGTCTATTGATCTGTCAGGCCCACCACATATCCTTTTTCCTTATTTTCATGACTCGGACAGAGCCTCTAGATTTATGTTCTGTTGTTCCTAGCCTGTGGCCAAGTTTTAAAGATCTATAAAGTTATTCGAAATGCTGATTAAGACTTACATCTCCATATAGAATATTTCAAGACTTGGTAACTATAGTGAGAATCTGTAGGTACATATGTCCTTGATCTTAGTCCATCTTATTTTCCTGTAGATTGATGTAGTCTTATAATAAATAAATAAAATTAAGCTGCCAATTCCATCTCCTTTATTTAGGTGTCTTTCTGAATTTTTGCATTTGCTCAAGATAAGAACATAATTGTTGGCTGCAAAGATGTAGAAATCCTCAGCTAGAGTTGTAAGCAGGTGTTTTGCATCATTCTTTATATATACATATATGGAAGTGGATTTACTCTGTCCTTCAGACATTTGTGTACTTGTTGGGAGTAAATAAATTTTGAGCAGTAAAAGACTGTTTAGGAAAACTTCATAGCTTCATAACGATATACTTCCAAGATTTCACAAAGCAAAAATTGAAAGCTGCTGGCATGTACCTGGAAAGGTACATGAATACATAGGCAGATGCATGATTTGCATCAAGTAGGTGTCTTTCCATTAATTCAAATTCATTGTTATATTACAAAGATTGAAGACCTTTAGTTCAGCATGCTGCAAGAGTGATAAATCTGAGTTAGATCTATCTTTTTAGTTGCTTGGGATTAAACCTTTTGGTGAAGAGATCCATTAACGTGTTTTAAATGTATTGATTCGTAGTAGAAAAGCACAATTTAAACTCGGAAGTCACTGAGTGAACTTTCCATTAAGTTAGGGAGACTCTGGTCACAGCTCATTTGATCTTTATGAAGTAGAAAATGTGATGTAGACCACACTGGCATTCTATTAGAGGAAATCATGCATTTAACCATGTAGCAAAATACTGTAGCCAGTTACATGAACATACACCTATTTTACAGATGGCTGATCTTCTGAACATAAAGTATTAACAATGCGCATACTATCTTGTTTTAAGGACTATTTACTTTTAAGCCAGTGATATGGGATAAAGTTTAGAGGAAAAACAAGAATTAATTTACAATTCATATCAAAGTTTTCTAACTGGAAATCAGCCTCGCATAGAAATGTGTGGATGCTCTTCAGCTGACATTAGCAAAGACTAATTATAACCTTGTTTTATTTAATGGTATCATCTGAAATTGCATTTAGGCAAGAAAGAAAAAATGTTCAGCATCAAAATTAATTTCTTAAAACTCCTATATTTTAAAAATAACTTTAAATCTATTAGAGGATATAAAAATAGGTTCTGATTTACAACGCAGTTTTCTTCTACATTAGGTTGTTCATGAGGCTGTCCAAAAGTCTTTACATTTCACAACATCTTTTCTTAAAAAATAATAGTTAAGTTCTTTTGGCCTTCACAGTAAAATGCTATTGGGAGGAAGGAAAATCTTTACAATGTAATTCATAGTTACACAAACTCTTTTCACTGGTAGTTTTGACTTATTTTGTTGCAAGAAATAAATTATGAGCTCGGAAGTTTTATCCTCTATCGTTATACGCTTATTGTGTATAATTGTAACCGCACAATTGGAATGGGCATACGAAGATTAATGGGTTGTATGGCAACATGTCCTTTCCTATGCAAAACATTCTGTAAGTGTTGAGGTGATTTGTACAAGAATTTTGCAGAGAACACCAAAGCTAAGTCAAAGTAAATTAAAATCCCCATCTGGCTTTACTTTCTTGCAAATGAACACAGCTATATATTCCAATACAAATTACTCTGTTTATTAGAGCTCTTATTTACAGTGCAGCTTTTCTGAAGCTCTGCTATATGATTTTTCCAGAGAGATTTCTGGATCTTGAAGATGTCTGCGCTGAGGAGATGACAGAACTCTATATTCTAGGTAGCGAGCGTATTCTTAAAATGTGACATTAGTCTGACAATACTGCACGTGATTTCAGCAGCAGAAGATACTTTTGAAAAGTGTCATGCACGTGTTGTTATAGTTCTTTTGCAAGATCATAATTGACAATATGTAAAATAAATTTCCTAACCATATCTGAATCTGAAAAGAGTTCTAGCGATTAATCTTTCATCCAAGATAATTCTTTTCATAGAATTAACAAAGCAGCTTTAAGTTCTATTCTTGAAGGATTGGCCTCATTATTTTGAATACTTGTATGGTTTATTTTAGTGGGATTTTTCAGAGAAGTAGTTAAATATGTACTATTAAATATTACTGAAATAAAGACAAAGAAAAAATACAACTTTTAACCCAGTTCTCTGCTATGGAATGAACTCGGCAAAACTGAGGTCATTGAATTTTGGCAGAAAAGTCGGATGGTTAGACAAGGTAGCGTTCCTCCCAGCAGCTCAAGACAGACCTATCCTATAGACTGGAATTATAAAGGGCAACATCAACTACATGGGAAGTGAAAGAAATTACATCTTTAAGTTGCATATGAAACTCAGTGAGTGCAGAACTGAACCAAAAAATTGTTACCAAAAACCATGATGGTGTGAGTGAACCTCATGAAGTTCAACAAGGGCAAGTATAAGGTTCTGCATCTGGGGAGGAATAACCCCATGCACCAGTACAGGTCAGGGATTGGCCTGCTGGAAAGCAGCTCTGTGGAAAGGGAGCTGGGAGTCCTGGTGGACAACAGGATGACCATGAGCCAGCAATGTGCCCTCCCTTGTGGCCAAGAAGGCCAAAGGCATCCTGGGGTGCATCAAGAGGTGTGTGGCAAGCATATGGAGTCTCATTGTGGCCAGTATTTTTGTGCTTTTTTTAGGCAGATTTTATCATGAAAATTTGTGTTATACTGATAAAAGAAATTCCACTATACCTAACTGATGATCAGTATATTTTCTTTACCTACGTAGATAAGTGTGTGAGTGCACGTCTGTGTGGTTTTATGTACAAAATGTATATTTTTATATACAAGAGATTTGACTTCATAAACATGACACTCAGCAAGTCAGCAGTGGTTATATTTTCATAGTTTCTGGAAGGTCTTTTTAATTTGCTAGCTACAGGATGTTTTTCCATTACTGAACCATGAATGAACTTGGAGGTGACCTATGGTAAAAGAAAAGATGGGTGAAAGTAAAAAGAATGAGATTTTGGTTGCTTATCAGTGAATACACATACTTCCCTTTTCTACTGCCACCTGACCAATGTTATGTCTCATAAGAAAGTAATTACAGATAATTCTAATCCCATATTCCAAAATGTCAAGGGAAGGATTAGTCCAGCTAGTAGTTTTCTCAGAAATTTTTCTATAAATACTCCATACCAAGTCTCCTGGAATTTCCATTTTTGTATGGTGGTTGGTACTAAGTGAGGGTTTGATACTAATGGGTATTACTGGGCAGTCCCAAAAGATAAAAATAAATGTTTAAACTACACAGTATTTGATAAAAAATAGAGCATTGTGTTTTCACATTATGTTCAGCTTTTACAGTTCAGCTTTAGAAGTATAATAAAAAGTAGTCAAGAGCAGACATAGCCTAGCAAAGTATGAATTCATATCCATTTCATTTCAGGAGACAGATGGTATTTATTTAGATTATATTCAGTTTTCTTACAGAAAGGTGAAGAGATCCAGTGTTCTCCACAATCTCGTCATATGAGTGGTTAACTAGGTGTCAAGGATTATAGATTTCAATCTAATCTCTCTGACAGCATCCCAGGTTTCCTCAGGCAGATCACTTCAATACTGTGTCACAATTCTCCACCTGTAAAAGAGGAATGAGAGTGATGCTTCGCCTCTACAGTCAGGACAGGACTGTCTTAATTACTAATGTGCTGATGCAGGGACTGTGATCTTGGTTAGAGTATCTTGGGCTTGATAAAATACAAATGCCAATACTCTTGATGAAAGTTATGTGATACATGCCACTGATATCAAGTGGTTTTTTACTGATCAGATTGTAGTAAGAAATGTTGTCACAGTGTAAAGTAAATTGACAATTAATAAATACAGGTTGATACTGGGAAAGAATAATGCAGAGAAATGATTTGTTACAGGGCAAAAAAAGAGTAGCAAGTCTTGTATTTAAAGCTACACAGAACAGAAATCGAAGACAGTACAGACAGTTGTGCTCTGTGAAACTGTGTGTGCAGATTGTTGGATTATTTTCCTGCTAAGCTAAGGGCAAAGTAGAAATTCTTGTTTCTGGCCTACTGTACCCTGTTGACCCCGAAGTGGATGGAAAAGATGAACTTCCGATTCACCACAGTTTCACACTTGCATGGCTTCACCCATTTTATCCTGCTTCAAGCTACAAAGTGACTTCCTTGTTTTTCTGGCTTCTTTTTTTATTTCCTTCAAAATTTGAAACAGATTTGTTTAGAAAGACAGACAGACATGGTTCTCTCTATCTTGTGCTTCTTGCTTCTGCATTGGGTAGTTGGGTAGTGAGCTTAGATGACTAAGCAGTTATGAGTTTTCCTCTCTCTCTCTCTCTCTCTCTTTCCCTTTCTTTTTCCAAAGTAAAAAAAAAAAAAAAAAAAAAAAAAAGTTGAAAAGTACGAACTTTTCGTTAAGCTTTATGGGTGACTTAAATGCTGGCACTTAGGATCAGGAAAACTTGGAGAGAAAATACAGAAACAGTTTAGTGTCCAGACTCCTGCCTTATGATTGATAAATTTTAAGATCCTTAATAAAGGAATGAACAGTAAATTTAGTTTTCTGATCAAGAGAGTAGATCCTTATTACAAAAAAGGGAGTAATTATTGCCCAAAGAAGTGAGTAGTGCCCATGTATACTGAATGCTGATACAGTGCAAAGACTCTAGCTGGGTCGTTTCAAGCTGAGAAGACAGTTTTGATGAAAGGTTGCTTATCCCATCTCCTGAGAGGTGGATCTACATGTACGTTTCTTGTATTTATTTGGAGGTTTGGAATGGATCAGGTAAACATGTACACACAGTATTCCGGAGTCCATCGTTACTTACAGTAAAATATGAAAATCTATCTCTGACAGAAGTCAAACATTTGGTACAAGCCAGATAGAGTAATCAGACTTGTTTGCATATTGAATAGCAGCCAGTGAGTTCTGATTATTCTCAGAAAAGTGCTCAGGGTTCCAATTTACTACAGCTTAGTGTAGAAAAATAAATCATTTTTGGTTTGTTTGATCTGGGGGGAGGGATGCTTTTTGTTGGGTGGTTTAGGTTTTTTGTGCCCTTTTTTTCCTCCAAAAGCGAAAATGTTACCCATGTATCCATGAAGTATAGCAAAACTTCATAGTTATTTTGAATCATTCAGTTGTGATCGCATATAAACACTTTTGATTACTGATGGAAATAGTGTCTGGATTCTTATACCTTCAAAATCTTCTGAGACACTGTCTTATGCATCTTTATTCTTATAGGAAATGGTAATGCTAAAGTTTGCTAGTAAAATGAATCTTCAGTATAGTTGTTTATCTGCTCTATGCATTCATTAATAAAGAGTCCCTGCTGTTGTTGGCTCCAGCACAACTTAATTAATTACTATTTGAAATATGGATGTGGTAAATGATCCAACTTAGTGAAACAGGAGAACAGATGTTACCTTCTTTGATGTTTGAAGTCATTGGCTTTTCTCCTTATTCATGTCTGCCATCCCCTTTTTCACCTTATAATTCCATAAATTCTGGACTCAGATTCATCTGTAAACCCTGATCCCTGTGTTGTCTTCCCACTGCGTTGTCTTGTTCTCCTCTGTACTCACCATTTTATCATCTTCCCTTATGGCTATCCATTATTGTGTCTCCCTCCTTTTCTCTCATAGATTTTCAGAATCCTGATATCCTTTTTCTTTCCAGTTCCTTTCTTTATTCTGCATTCCTGAAAGCGAAATAAGCTGTTTCCTGCTACACTGGAGAAACTACTACTTTTGCCATCTTTTGTTGTGATGTATTTTTCTAGAGGCATATGCCTACATGGTTTCTCAAAACAACATTACGGAATTCATTAGAAGTTTTTCCTAAGTATTTCCATTTAGCCTGTTAGTCCTGCTGCTATTTTCTCTGGTCAATTACTAAACTAAATTGATTTTTGCTTCTGTCTACCTTTTCTTTTTTTTTTTTTTTTTTTTTTTCTTTTTCCTGTCTAGAAGAGACACTGACAGCTAGTTTTTAAATAACACCTCAAATTGCTGCAGGGTTTTCTGTCAGCTACAGGCAACAGCATTTCTGTGCAATCAAGTGCTGTATAGAGGGAAGGGAGACATTTTGGTCCTGCATCTACAAACTCTCTCAGTTACAATATCCTCAGTATCTTTCCCATGAATATCCTGGTACCTCAAGCTATGGTGTTCTCTCACTTGATTTCTTTTATACTCAGAAATTTTTATGTCTGAAGCTTGCATGGTTTGTTAGCACTGCTCTAGTTGACCCTGCCCTGAGGGGAGGAGTGGACTATGATCTCCAGAGGCCTCTTCCCAACCTCAACCGTTCTGTGAAGTACAAGTGAAACAATAATGGAGAACAAAGAAGTAAGTATGGGAAACACTGTGTTCACTGAAAGAAATATCATGCAGAACCAACAAATGTCATTGTAGAAACAATTTAACCTACTTCCCTCAGAACAGAAGATGTAAATCCCAATTGCAATATGTCAGAGAAACTGAAACACCCAGCGGGATACATCATATTAGGCTTTATTCTTGAATAAAGCCAAATAACAAGTGGCATTCTAGCTCATTTATTTGTTCTATTAGTTATATGGTGTACTGTTTTGAATACGCTTTAGCAATATGGTTTAAATTATTTTAAGGGAAAGACGAAAATGAAAGAATATGTTCAGAAATGTAAGCGCAAATTTATGTATGAAGGCATCTATTATTTTGTTATTTCCAGAGAGGTTTTATGATTTCAGAACTGAATAGCCAGGGAGGACTTACGAGTATTTACAGTATGTAGGACTACAGAGACCTCTAAAAATAGACTACAGTTGTTTATGCATTTATAAATATAGAATGAAGAAAAAGTTACATTCTCCATTTTAGAGACAGAAAACAGGAGTATTTAATGAAAAAAAAATTCTTCATGAAATTATTGAAACAAAAGAGATCATGAGGTAGGGAAAATACTGAAAACATCATAAATCTAGGACTTCCATTTTAAGGAGTGTGATTTGCTTTCTCAGACTACTGTTATAGAATCAGACATATATTTTTAAAAGCAAGCAAGTCTTGAAGCTATTTTCTTTTTGAAATGAGATTTTGGATTACAAAAAAGACTTCATTTTCTTTATAGACGTAGATGGAAGTCCCTTCATTTCACTTGTATTTCATTCTGATTATATTGGGCCACAGAGTAGGGGTTAGGGGAAAAGGAGTTGAAAGAAGAAAAGAATAGAGACAGAATTTTTCATTGTCCAAAAAAGTATTTTCTTCTCTCACTGAGAACCAAGAAAACCCTTGTACTTAGAGGAGTGATTAATGATTTAACGGTCTTAATACGTATGGAACTGAAAATGCTCATGGAAAGGTTGTCTGTTGGGTTCAGTCTACTTATTCAAAAGATTTATAAGGGAATGGTATAGATTACTGGTTTTTCTGTAGATATTTGGGGTCAGCTATTTAAAGGAATTATATAAATTTTAAAAAGTCAAATTATATAATGTGTTATTAACACCTATTGCTCATCGTTATACCTTACAATAAGTGTCCCTTTTCTAATTGCTGTCCTGGTAACTTTTTTTTTTATGCCTTCCTGCTGTCCCTTCTACCTCTTTCTTCTTCTTTTTGTCATTTATAAAAGCAGTAGATTCAAAGTTATGCATGACTAGGCTATAAATGTTTGTCAACTCTAGTCCATGTATTCTCCCCTTTCCTAATCTCTTCTGTAATTTTTTTTTTAAAGATTGTCTTTATTTTCCCTACCTTCTCTAATGTCTGATCTATTTTGCATGTTGTGAGACCTGAGGGGCTCCCACATCCACATCTAGGGTATAATGTAGTGCTGTAGGGGGTACCTGAGCTACCCCGCAGTGAGCACTTATACCCAGAGCAGGGCAGAGCTTTGTCCAGGTCCAGCTGAGGTCCTGGGAGAAAGACAGATGCGTTTGCCAGGCACTGAGTGGTTCAGATATGCCAGTGCCAGTTCTAACTCTGAGCTGGTTTGCTCAGTTGTTCTTACTGCAGTGCAGGGATATAACTTGATAATGATGTGGAAAAAAAAAAAAAAATCACAGGATCATATCACAGAATGATTTAGGTTGGAAGGGACCTTAAAGACCATCTAGTTCCAACCCCCCTGCCATGGGCAAGGACACCTCCCACTAGACCAGGTTGCTCAAAGCCCCATCCAGCCTGGCCTAAACACCTCCAGGGATGGGGCATCCACAACTTCTCTGGGCAACCTGTTTCAGTGTCTCACCACCCTCACAGTAAAGAATTTCTTCCAGATATCTAATCTAAATCTCCCCCTTGCAATTTAAAACTGTTCCCCCACATCCTATGGCTACACTCTGTAGTAAAGAGTCCCTCCCCATCTTTCCTGCAGGCCCCCTTTAGATACTGGAAAGCTGCTATAAGATCTCCCCGAAGCCTTCTCTTCTCCAGGCTGGACAACCCCAACTCTCTCAGCCTGTCCTCATAGGAGAGGTGCTCCAGCCCTCTGATCATCTTCGTGGCCTCATCTGGTCTCACTCCAACAGGTTGACGTCCTTCTTATGTTGCGGACCCCAGAGTTGAATTTTGGAATATGTGTTTGGGAATGAACAGCAGACAGAGTCTTTTAAAGAAACATTATCAGTCATCATAACAGCTGGTGGGCTCAGTTCTCCAAAATAACACGTATTTTGTGTACAGCATTGCACAGAGAAGATAGGAAGGAGGAGTAGAAGTAGGAATTTAAAGGAGGAAATGAAGGAAGGAGGTATATATTGAGAAGATCATTATCTCTTGAGATTATTGATAGTTTGAGAAGGAGGATTGTGGGCTAATTCCAGTGGTGGTCTTCCATCAGGTTATGTTCACCTCTTTTGTCCATCTTGCATGGTTATTGATCATTGGTCTAATTTAGAAGCTTTTTTAAATGCTTGCTCTGTTCTGCCAATGGCAAAATAGACACAGGAAATAGGGAGAATTTTAACAGCTTATACAGTTCTGAAAATTTTTAAATGTGTGTTTGCCAAAACTTGCTGATAGTTTGTAGAGTTCACCATAGTTCTAGACATGTAAACCTCTGTATTTTTCAGGCATCGGTTCATTTTTGAGGCAATTTGAAGATTGGATCTATGTGTTTTTCTGCAGTTGGAGCAGGTGCAGTATGTGTAGCATAGCTTTTGTTGCTAGCAGAGGTGTAGTATATTGATGCATTGCCCAAGTTTGTTTACTTACTTTGATATACATTTTCCTCAAAATGTTTTGTGTGCGAAAAATTGTACTGATGAACTGTGTGATGAACAGAAAATAGATACAGCTAAGGAGAGGCATGAATTCCAGAGAAACTGAGCTGAGATTTCACCTCCAAGATTTCTTCTTATTTGCCACCTGTGCTGAAGATGTGACAATGTAATCTCCTTTTTAAGTCAAATATGAGTTCTGATTGTAATCAAAGTAATAAAAAGTAAGTCCAGGGTTTTTTCTGCCTATTATATGGTGCACTACTTTGTACACGTTTTAGCAGTATCTTTTAAGCTCTTATTTATAAAAGGGGTTTATTATGGCCAATGAGACTTCATTTCAGGTTGACCCTGGCAGAAAATGTCATGGCTCTATCACAAGGGTTTTTTTTAAGGTTTTGGTTGTTTTGCTTGAATATCTTGCATGTATTATTGTCCTTTGTCAGCGATGACCACTCTGATATCTGAATCAGTGGAATGGTACCTGCATTGACGTTGCTAGTTTCTCAAATCTGTATTCATTGCTAGTCAAAATGAACAAAAGTTTTCCTGTGGAGAAAAAAATACTAAGATTATGTCAGGGTAATATGTTCAGGTATCCGCAGATCTGCTTCCCTAATATAGGCAAAATCCATATTAAAAAACAGGGGAATCATGAGTAGAGATTATATAGCCATATCAGGTAGTTTATCAGCATTTGTATATCAGAGTGTTGGATTAACTGAGAAAGTACAGGCCATGCCGTGTATACTACTGTCATTATCAGTAGGATAACAACTTATATGAGGATAGTTAATTATCATTGTCATCTGCTACAGTGTAGGCAATGGTACACTAGAGAAAGAAAAATAGTATTTGTATATGACAAAAAGTTAGAAAAATCTGGTTTTACCAGGTGCGGTAAGGACGCATGGATAGTACTCCTCAGTTTTGTATGCTGACTGAACCCACAGTGCTAGTAAAGAATTTTCTCAAAGTTTTGCTATGTTTTTCCTTCTTCTTTCCCCACTGCACATCATATAGGAAACCAGTATGTCCTGATATTCAAGCTGAATATTTCCCAAATAGAAATGCTGTAGACTCAAGGACCAAGACTGTACAATTCATTGCAACCTTCTCAGCTGTCTGTTATCAAACATTTTGGAATATTGAAAACAATGTATTTCACACAGCTTTTTTTTTTTTTTTTTTAATTCCCCTGAAAGTCACTTAATTTAGCTGGTTCATAATAAAGCACTTAAAGATTTTAGTTTAAGATGGGAAAAAGTGTATTTTGGAACACACAATTTCTTGTGGTCTATATTATAGTTAAATTTCTGTTTTATTCACTTGAAAACTTAAAAAACCCCAAGGAATAAAAATTTTCATGCTTGGGGTGTCAGTAGAGAAGCTGAGCATCATGAATTAGTCTTCTGTCCTAGAGTTGGTCTTTCTGATCAGGGTGGAAATATCTCAGTATGTTAGTGGAGATGAGTTTTATGGATGAAGGGAAGTCTGGTGCCCAGAATTACAGAAACTTTGTTAAAAATTAATTCAATGTCCACCCAGTGTCCCACAGCTGACTAATTTAAAAAAAAAAAAAAAAAGGGAAAATAATATTATTTTATATCCTATTATAAATTTCTGATATAAAGAGAAATGTAGTGATCTGGGTACTTGTGACTAAAGCGAGGAGATTTCTTCTGTCTGGAATAATTGTGGAGAGCCACTTGACTTGCATCTATTTTGAAAAATCTTAGACATGTTACATGGCATCTTGTATGACCTAACATACAGTTAACCAAACTGTTTACAGTAGAATGTGATTATAATACAATGTGATTGTAGGAAAAGTTTGGGAATTTCTAAGTGGCTGTAATAAACAGATTAGTTGAGGTGCAATGGCTCCTTTGTATTGAACACAGCAAACTCAAATTTCAAGAGATTAATGTTTTTTATTAATGTATTAAAATTTCTATTATAAAAAAAGACTTCAAAGAGGAGAGATTAAAAAAAAAAAGTAAATAAACCGGAAAAAATATAATTAAGTTTTGACCTCTTAAATTGCTAACCTTCAAAGCTAATGCTGGAGAAGCACAATATTATTATCAATAAAAGGAATTTACTTTGCCCTTTTAAAATTACCATAAACCAATTGACTGAGATGGAATGATGTTAATATTTAAGAAGTAGGACACTAGATTCTATTATCTCAGAAACTCTGTCACCTGGTACACTCTGTAGTCCTGTTATCTAATTATTGTTCTTAAATTGCATTAGTGTGCCAGCAATTTGTCTACTGTTGGAAAAGTAATTGACATTTGGGTTACTGCTTCATATTTGGGAGACTCAGTAGCTGGTTCCAAAGAGTCCTCTTCTGTCAAAGCAGATCAGCTCAATTTTACCTAAAAGAAAGAAGAAAGTCTGTGTTTTAGAGTATGTAACTTATACGGTGCTCTTGTAATTTGGTATTAAAATTCAGGTTATATAGCAAAGCTAATTATCAACTGATAAAAGGAAAAATATGTTGTGAAAAATTAATAAATGACACTTCTGACTTTAAATTAACTTTAGTGCAGTCTGCTTTTTCACTGAGTGTGCGAGCAGTCATATACTGATACAAAGAGCCTAAGGAAATACTGCGATGATGTGGATAGAGGGGAATGTTTGTTTCTTGGCATCCGCTGTAGTCAGTTTTCAGTCTACAGATGTTTGATCAATAGATGGATATAGGCATAGAGCTGTGGTCACACACACAAATGACCTCCTCCATGCTCAGAAACTGAGTCATCAAAGATGTTGAAATGCTCTACTTTATCTAACAGAGAAACTGCGTGGGGATTTGCTAAGTACACATATGATATTGCAATATCTGCCTCTTTTCAGTGGGGTCAAGCACCAGATTATAAAGATTTCTTTGTAAGAACTGATGCTGCTTCTGCCTTGGATTTCCAGCTGGTTAGGTAATGTTAACTTCTGTTTGGCTTCACACATCTGTTCTAAGGCAAGTGGCCTGCTTTGTTTTCTTTAGCTGTAACTGTTTGGGGTTTTTCTTTAATAATATTTGTGTATTATCCTTAAAATAAAAAATAATTAGATTTCAAATAGTATTTTTTCGAACTAATATACATAATCTTTCTCCTGATGTTCTGTAGTAATTTTAGTTTCCTGTTTTGTTAGTGTTTGGAGGACGAGTGCTTCCAAGCTCTTTTTACGCAGTTTCTTTGATTAAAATTTAAAGGATAGTTATTATTCCATGTGGCCTAAATAAGGGAAGAGCAGCCTGTATTTCAGCAGTTACATTGCACTGAATATGTTTCTGTTCCTCTGCAAAGGGTTTGGTTCATGACTGTGTACAGTTAAATGCTTGAAACTTTCCAGATTAATGTAATTTGGGATCTAAAGTTGATTAGAGATGTATGATTACAAAATGAACATAATAATTTATGTGACAACTGGAATTAAATTTAAAAGATATTTAAATTACCACAAGGAATGTAGTTGTCTAGTGCTGGTGATGATTTTGCTAATATAATTTGTTTAGGGACTTTTCAGTTTATGTTTAAAAACAAGAAAATCTTAAAGCTCTTCAAAATTATTTTTTTCACAGGGCTATTGCACAAACTAAAGTTTCATGCTCCAGTTTATAAGACTGGTAATGTCAGCGTAATCCAAATGGATGTTGGCTAAAACTGAGAACTCATCTAAGTTTCTTTTGACTATAACTTTCAAAAAGGATTAGAGCACTGATTACACATCTTCAGAGGTCTCTGCCAACATGTCTTTAAAATACTTCATCTTCCAATCACAAGAATCAGGATTGTCTCTCCTGTTGGTGGCTTACCTAATATAGTCACTTTCTTTCAACTGTGAGTATGAATTTGTTAAGGCCTTTTGCGTGCCACGTAATTGGATGGACTGTTTTGCATAAACCACACTTTCTGTCTTCCATCTCTCAAAATAAATTTTTTTTTAAGGGACTCTGTAGAAAACTGTAAGTGATAAAATTATCAAAGTATTCAAAGGTTTCTGCAGTAATTTGTGACAGTGTAGTTCTCTGTTAAAAATATGTTTGGAAAACAAGCATTTTGCCTAAAAAATACATGAAAAGGAAGTGTTTTCAAAAAATACTTGAGTTGATTCTGCAGCCAAAGTGGTAATGCAGTGAAAGTTTGTATAGTGAGAATGGCAACAACTAGCATAAAGAAATTCTGGAAATTAAGTATTTCAGAAGAATTAATAACGTGGTATTGTATCAGAACAAGAAAAGCTGTAGTCTGGGAGTGTCTGCAGAGCACCAAGCAAACTGTTCCATTTCTGGACTGTTTTTTCTTCATCTGAGATTAGTCTAAGGTTATTACTTTTCAGAAAGTAAAATTGTATTAATAACTATTAGTAATTACATGTTTTTAAAATTCTAAAATGTCATAATTTGAGAGAGAGAGAGTGAGAGCGTGCTCTAACTGATCAAGAGTATTCAGAGATAACGTCTCTCTTTCTTATAGACCGTACAGATTGTACCCGGAGAGGGACAGTGACTTGCAGTGACCACTGGGTTACATTAGCATAACACTGTGAGTCCTCTGAGTCAAATGCTAAGCATTATTTTGCTTTAAAATTCTAATAGTACCAATAATGAGGCAACTTCACTATTAAATGAGGAAAAGAAAAATAACCTTTTCGCCCCGAAGAATGGTGTGTTTAAAAGGTCAGAGCTGTACCTGGAGGCAGAGAGATGCCTGGTGGTAATGTGTCTGCACATGGGTAATAAGGGTAACCCAGAGCTCTTGAAATGCAGTAAAAGCGTAAGTTTTCAGTAGGGCAAAGGACACTGCAGAAGTAACAGTAATTTCTTAGATTTAGGATTCTTGCTTACAGTGCTGTTAAGAAAGTTAGATATGGCTGGTCTTTGAAAGAGCTCAGGACCAGAATTTCATATTCTCAGCCTACACAGCAGCTGCTAGATTTTCAAAATAGCTCAACTCCTAACAGTTCCTGTTCTGCAAGGCACAGAGCTCTTACGAAAGTCTGGCTTTCATTTGGGTGCCAAAATGAGATCTGAACTCTCATGAAAATCTGACTCTCATGAAAATCTGTGAGTACACTGATTTCTTGGGGGGGAAAGAAAAAAATAAAAATCCATAAAGTGGAGATGAACATTAGATTATAGCAGTATATTTATTTCTTAGCAATTAATTTCTTGGCATGATTATGATAGTACTCTGATAACCAGAAGTATTATTCTCTGAATAGTTGTTAGAGAACTACATATACTAAAAATAAAAGATTACCTGTATAATTATTTCTAATGGATTCATCTCGTTCATTAATGCCACTTCTCTTTACATTCTCTGGGGCTCTCTTTTTGAGGCACACAGAACAATGATCATATGGATTTTTCCTCTAAAGTTTAATTCAGACAGGAACAACTGTATATAGTACGTGTGTGTATGTTTAATGCAGGTATGATGCCAACTGTAGATGCAAAAAATTCTAGTTTCAATATGTACTCCTTGAAAGTCAGTTGTCTCCCTAGCCTTTTAAATAGAAAAAAAATGAACTTCAGTAGATAAGAAGAGGGAACTTTGCTCTTAACACTGCCTGCAGTGAAACTGGAAGAAAGGGCACTGCTTGCAAAACTTGTATCTTCACAACATTTACATAGTTAAAATCTAAAATGTTACAGCAATGTTTTGTCTGGAGTGGAGCTGGTTTTCAGTAAGGTGTGGGGGATCGTAACTATGTTTAACAATATGGATAGCACCAGAAAGGGAAAGTAGTTGTTGGCTTTAGAGGGATCTCTACAGTGTGGTTCTCACATATGTAAGAACATTGTCTTGCAATTTAAAATTAAATTTTGCTTGTTTCTACATGTAATCCCTGCACCATTTTTGTAAACTTTTCTATGGCATTATTTCCTTGGAGATAATGGTGTCCAGTGATTTACGTGGTACAAAATTGTGAATGTTACTTTTAACAGTTCCCAGTCTGTGGCTCTTTGATTCTATACTTTGTCTAGCAACCATAATTTATCATCAATATATATTTTATCATGGAATAAATGCTAATGTGTCTTGCAATGTATATGCAATAAATGTATACATGCAGATATACTTGCACATTTATATATGCATGATATAAACATGTGTGTATAATGTAGATGTCACTGGGTATCTTTCCCATCTCGTCTGTCTTGGTGCAGTAGTTCAAAGTTTTCCTCAAAAGCTTGAAGTTCTTAGAATCTCATTCATATTTGAGGATATTTTCAAAAGTACCTACACATCCACTTACTGAATCTATGAAACACTTCTTGAAATGAGAAGAAAGCTGTGTACTCAGGCAACAACAAATATACCAGGAGTGCTAATATGGTCTCCAGAAAACATTCGTAAGGGTTGAGGAAAAAGTTCACCACCTCCAAGAAAACAAACCTTTTTTTCTCTTTTGTAGCATCTCCATTCAAACAAATATACTGAGAAAGCAAATTCTGCAGCAGACGCATAAGCTAACAAATTAATTTTAATGCCAGCTTTTCAGTTGAATTGTGTTTTGCCATTTTAGCATTAGCTCCATTAACATAAGTGTGTATATAATTCATATTATGTCATTGTATGTATATTGTGTTCTGTATATTGGGCTCTTTATAAAGAAAAGAAAGAATGCAATTCAACATAATGTCTTCTTTCATTGTATTTCAAAACTATCTTTGGGCTTGTTGGAAATTTTTTTATATTTTTTCTCCCTGTTAATGTTGTACACATTTAAGAAAGCTAAGCTGTAGTTTTCCTGCATTTATCTAAAAGGAGTAAGCCCTGTATTAGCTTTGTTTTGTAAATGAAAAGATTACAATATCATTGCGTAGTTGCAGAAATATATTTGCTTCCAAGGTTTATATACTTCTGCTACAATAAACTATAGCTGTATTTATTAACAGCTGTCTGACAAGGTGTCATCATAAGTCACAGGGTAAAGTGGCAGTTCTGTAGTAGCCTCTGTGATATGCGCTCTGAACTGTTCTACATGTCTGAAACCTCCTTCAAACACTAATAGACAGGTGAAGGTAGTGAACAAAGATGACAACCTTAAAAATGCTCTGTCTCTGCATGAATGACTTGGCTTTGCTGACTGAGCCCAAGGCTGACCTCAGAATTTTGTTGAGTTGAAGTTAAAGACCAAATTTCCCATGACACTATCTATATAGGAATTTAGAAAATATGGAACTGCCTTTCCTCTTATTCCCCAATTATTTCTTTTAAAGGCAGTAGTGGCATCTTTTTACCTTTTACATAGGCTTACTCATGCAAAATGAATATTTTCTTAGAATAAGCGCCAGAAGGCAAAAAATGGTATCTTTGAACTGAAATGTTTAAAGAAAGTCACCTTGAAAATGTATTTATTTTTAAGTTTTATGTCTGTAGCTGTGCATAAGCGGACATCTAAATGTATCAAGGAGTTGCTAACACAGTATTCCTGTTGTTGAGCAGCACCCTATAAATCTATATGCAGCTTATTCAACTGAATTAACAAGCAAAAATGTCAAAATAAATGAAATGTTGTCTGCCAGAGCTAAAATATACGAACAATTTGTCTATTACAGATTTTAGGACAAGTAGTGTAGCTTAACTTGAAGACTAAAATCAGAAACACCTACTTTTTCTATAATGATTGTGCAAATGTTTTGAAATGTGCTTGATGGCTAGCTAGTGAGCACCACAGTGGTATTTTCTGAGTGCTGAGACATGCGAGAAAGTCTGTGGAAGGTTTGATGGTTCAAGCGGTGTTGATGTTTCTTCAGTTTTCTGAGATAATCAGGGTGCAAGTTACTGGTCCTCTTCACGGTCTTTCCAAAAACTCCTTCTTTATGTCTCTGAATAAAATTTGAAAGAGCATAAGATGAAAATTAAGAATACTTAAAAAATATATTATTTTATACTAGGTTTTTGTTTTTCTGGTACATGTTAAAAGATCATTTGCAAATCTGTTTACTCCTTATCCTGTTGTCTTTACTCATGCAGTTTGTGAAAGGCTTTACTTTTTAGCCATGTTGTCTTTATATGATTGATCCATCCAAGAATTGAATTGTCTGCAGGACAAACATGAGTTAAAATGTAAAGGTTGGTGGAATTTTTCTAGGAGTATTCTTGCCTTGCACTTAGCATGCAAGAAAGGTCACAGCTGAAAGATCACCTGCCGCCATGAAGCAGACCTGGAATTTCACTAATAGATGCTTTCCTCTAATGAAACAGGTGAACCTTGTACCGTACAGTATGTCTATTTTGTGTCTTGACAGAGAGGGAAACAAAAGAAGAGAAAATTGAGCCCTAGAGTTTTGGAAGGCTGAAAAGAATAACTGAATCCCCAGCATATCCATGCGTAGCTTGCCAGACCTGATGCATCTAGGGAAAAAATGTCTGTGGCCCATTCTCAGAAACTTGACTGTGTTGCCATAATAAATTAATCATGGTTGTGGGAGTTAAGGGGGCTCCTCTCAGAGCTACGGTCACGCTCATAGTATAACAAAACTTTTGACAAGCAAGGAAAAGAAAAAAAAAAAAAGAAAATACTTGCTTCCATGTAGAAATGATAGGACTGTATGGAGATGTCTGGGAAATGCACACCCTTTTCAATTAGCCTCTGTACACTTGGGGGTAGAAATCATAAAGACTTTTCAGTCCTTTGTTGTTTTTTTTCCCCAGACCTGACATGTGAGGGGATTTCTTTTTTTAATGTACCTTCTACTGACAGTTCCCGTGCCTGGTGGCCTCAGACTTTTGCTCTCTTTGAGAGTCTCTGTTCCTTTGCCAGCGATGCTTGGGCTGATCATTGGAGTGAATTTTGGACAGGTTGGATTAGAGAGTAATCCACGTTTTGTTGATTTCTCACAGTAATTGTTTGATTTAGGACATTGGATGTTCTTTTTGATTTGTCATTTTAATGTAAACTAGCAGAGAGCCTTGTGAAGTGCTGAAGCAGAACATAATCCTCATTTTTACTGGCACATCTCTTGGGGTATTAATCTGTGTTTGCATTTCCTGTAGCTTCTACAACTCCAAAATCTTGGGCACTTTACAGATTCACTTTAATGAGCTGAGCCTCCCAACTTTGCTGTTTACGTAAAGGAGTATCTGTCATTCATATTTTATATGTGGGAAGAAGAGTGTATAGATATTAAGTCATGTGCCCAAGGTTGGTTGACAATGTAATGATTGACCTGAGACTAAACTGGTGGACCTGCTTTGGGGGTTTTTTGCCCTAAGCGATAGACTGTTACGAATTGTCTTTCAAAACTGTTCAAAATCTTCCAGGTTCAGGCTTTCAGATAGAGACTCCGAGAATGTGTGAACTTCCTACCCTGAAGTGCTTACAGTCTGAGAATGGAAAATACGAAGGCATAGAAGCACAGAGAAATCGTTACCTGCCTGAAATCACACACAGCCACTGGCAAAAGAATGAAGTATTAGCCATTTTTCAAAATAATTTCCTTAATATAATTTTTACTGGGTATTTCTACACTTCTTGTTTGTCTGACAGTTCAAAAAATTTTTTCTGTATTTCAGAAGCTCTGTAAAAGTGACATGTTTAATGGGAGTGGCTTAGTTGGAAGATAATTTTAAATATGGCTTAATAGGATGAAAAGAGTATTTAAAGATTTATTAAATATTAAAATTGGAACTGTTCATTTAGCCTGTGTGCCTTTTGCCGAAACTGGTAAAATGTCGAGGCTGTACTTTTATATTCCTATGGGTTCTCTTTTGTTCTGTAAACAAAATCTGTATGATAGAAACAATGTTGGTTTTGTAATAAGCTTCAATGCTCTGATTTTTTTTTTTCTTTTAGTCTGTTGCACAGTCCCCATTAACTAGCCAACAAGAACACAGCACTGAAGTAAAAACTGTCCTCAGGTTCATATTAACACCATCTTAGGTATGTGGCACATTGGTATTATTTGCCTTGATAATTTTTTAAAAGGAGGAAGAGCTCTGAGGTTTGATTTGGTTTTTTGTGGTGGGTTTTGTTTTTTTTTTTGAGACCATATCTAATGTATTTCCCAATATTTATGTAAAATAGCAATATATCTCTTTTTCATATTTGTTTAATGACAGATACTTTAAAGAATTTTTCTAATTTTTGTCATGAGGAAAAGTAGTTTTCAGGCCTATGAAGACTGAAATGGAGAAAATTGAGTTTTTAGAAATACTAGAAGCTGCGAAGGGGCCTAATGGCAGAAATAGCTGGCTTGTCTTTATGGTGCAGGGTGTTAGGAAATTGAGAAGTTCTGAACTCCAAAGGTTACTGAGACTGTGCTAGTAATGGCAGGTATTCGTGCGCAGTACCTGGTAGATATCTGAGAAGAAAAGGGAGGTTCCCGAAATTCATAGTTGAAAGTGTTGGAATAAAATTTTATATCCAGAGCCTCATTTGGTAGCTTTCTCTGAAACTCTTCTGATTTACGCAGCATGAAGAAAAAGAAACTTTCTAGTCTAGATAAATGGATCAGAAGGTGGTAGAAAAACTTCAAACATAGACTTTACTGGAACAAAAATAATCTATTTTCATTACACTTATGCCACTGATGTCTTTTTGTATTCAAAGGAAGAATATAGGCCTTGATTGCTTCTTGGATTTGACACGGATATGGCTATAGTCCCCTAATTGTGTCATGCTTTATCCAGTGCTCTGATAGCTTTGTTAATTCGCAAATAATATCAAAGAAGAATTCTAGATGGTGATCAAGTATGTGGGAGTCTTTTCTAGGGAAAGAGATGGATAAAAGGAACAGCTAAAAACTGAATATGGAAATTAAGTCTATTTCTGATCACTAGGGGAAGACTTCTTTTCTTCAGGCCGTAACTGTGGGAATTCAAAGCTTAAGCAAAAGAAGGCAGAGCTGCAATGTGTTCTGAAGAATGTACTAAAAATCAAAGCTTATATACTGACCAAGTAACTACCCCAAAAAAATGTACAGAAAAGATACTATCATTCTTTTCATACTAGATTGATGTTGGAAATAATGTAGTTCATGATACCAATGCCATTTAGTTACTTTCAGCACTGTGTTCCATATCCTAGGCTAATAAAGCTGTTCTTTTTTTTTTTCTTTAAAAAGAATTTATTGAGGACCAAAGCGGTCATTTCGCATGGACAGCAGAATAATTTGAAACATTAAGAAAAAAATTGCACACAAATTTTTTGTTCGTTTCTTCAGGAACTGGAATTGCTGTGTGGATTGTTTCCAATGCTGCCCAGGGGAGGCCTTGTGACAGACCATGAGGTCACCTGGCGGATTTAAAAGGCTTATTTGTGGAATTAGAGTTGAGATATGAAAAATGTTTCAGTGAAGAATCGGTGGCTATTCTGGATTATAAAAGACATTTCTTGTTTCCTTTGAATAACGGCTCCAAATGTGAGTGGAATATTTCAGCCTATTGTTCTCGGATCATGGCTGTCTTGGGATGGAAGAGCCTTTATGCTTGGTATTATCTTTGTGAAATACCAAGTAGGAAAAGGAGAGAGAGAAAGAATGCATGTGTCTGTGTGTGTGGGCGTGTGTATGTGTGTTTCAAGTACCCACTTTGAAAGAATATGTATGATATATATGTGAGACGTCCAGGTTGTTATTGATAGTCCCTGGGATCTAGGAAAGCTTGTTTTACTATTTTACTCAGGAAACAAGTAGTGCTGTTAAAGGATTGACCATGAATCTTCTTTTGTAAATAAAAATAAAAATGCAGTTTATGCATTGAGTAGGGGTAAAATTAGCATAAAAAGAGAAAAATGTAATTTATTTTCTTCTAATGCTCAACACCAAAAGATTTTTACTCTGCAATAGTAAAAAAGTTTGACTTATATTTCCATGCTCTGTCTATACAATCTCAAAGACATGGTATATTTGAAAATTGCTGTATTAACAACTTTTAGACAGGCAGAAATGCAGGTTTTTAACACGTGTTTTTAGTTCTTTATAGCCTTGTATCAGTTCCATTCATACACATATGTTCAGGTGTGGTCTGTGTACCAATTACATATTGAAAGACTATAAAATTCTGCAGTTTTGTAATGGCTAAATAAACTACCTTTTTTTTTTTTTTTTTCTGTTTTAGGTTTGTATGGTGTGAAATTCTCACCAAGATACACTGTAGAGAATGTGGTTTGGGTTTTTTCCTCAAGTACTACATTTATATATATAAGGAGTTAACTGATATGTATGTACATGTAGAATGCTTGATTCTATCCATTGCCTGTATTTTAATAGGCTATAGCATTTGCCTTTGCAACGTCTTTCCAGGGCTTTAATTTTTCTTTCATCCAACTTCAGCAGATGACTAGGTATGTCTGTATTTCATTCCATTCTTGCTTTTTCAACAGTTGAGGAAAGTTATTCAAACCTGTTCTGGGGCCCTTTGGTGGTGATCCTATGCTGGGACTAATTAGCACCCATTCATTGTATTGACCCTCTATCAGTGGGACTGAAATATGTGAAGAGTGCAGAGCTTTCCATTCTTTGTGTGCCTCCAAAACCTCTTAGCAGATGATTTGCTATTCTTAATAAAGAAGAGTAGGAAGGATAAAAGAAGTCAGTGAACTGCTGCTCCACTGCTAGAATCTTTGCGAGATGTGACAGGAGGTTATGGTGTGTCAGTAGCATCCATCCCAAAACTGCCAGGACTCTGGAATTTATTAGAGGAAAAGGTTTGTGCTGTGTCCCTAAATCCGTCTGAGACTCAGTGGTATCATCTACTGCCATCGTTGCTGGAAGAAAATCCAGATGAAATGAATGTTTTGTGTAGTTTACAGACCGTATGCAGAGTGAAAACCTGTGAGGTTTGCGTAACTGAGGATGTTTTTTATACAAATATTTTCTAATAATTGTTCATCAAAATAACTAAAAAAAAATAAATCTCTGAGGGAGTTGATTTTAAGCAAAATGGAAGTAAAATGACCAAAGGGTTACTATAAAAGTTATTAATGACAACCAGTTATATTTCAGTGGGTAGAAACTGTAAGACAATATTCGTAGTCATGTCGTTCATTTTGGCATCGCGACGTCATTCTTATGGGCTGGTTCACTGAGCTCTTCAGGGTGTGTTTGTATCCTGCGTACCCTGTCACTGCAGGGCCAAAGCCTTTCTTCCTAGAGAGAGGCTGTGGCACTCCGTAGGTCTAGGTCTGGTTACCCTTCTTCTTAGGTGTTGGGTCAGAATTCTTCTTCCCTTTTTTAAACATTTTAATCTTATGTTAATTACTCATTTAAGAAGAACAAAATGGACTGTATTTCTGAACATTTGATTTTATAAATTGCTTGCGGTATTTTAGTCCTATGGGAGCTGTTTAAGGTGAAGTAAAAATATTACTTGCCATTATTTACCCTGGGTACACCTTGCTTTTGGTCACTGTGTAGTTGTTCAAATGAAATGGATTTGATTATAAAATAATACAAGGTTATGTCACAGTCTTACAGCAAATGTACTAAATTAAAGATGTTACAGGAAAAATTTGTTTGCTCTCTGGCCTTAAGGTATGCTTTAATTTTTTTCTTTTTTCCCCCTCTTCAGTTTGAGTCAAGGCTGAAAAATGAGCTTGTCTAAAAGATGACTTGTGTACAAGTGACCTTATCTATGATTTGTCTTCTTTCAGTGGGTCAAGGCTGAACATTTATTATTGTTTTGATCATAATTTTTTGTAGTTGAAATTAGTACTTCATTTAATATTGTGTTCTCTGCTCAGATACTCTTTAAAGTGCAGAATGGGAACTGTAGCTTCTGACTTGCACTCCTGAAATGCGTTAGCTGATATTTTTCTGTAGCTGTGGTTCTCTGACCACATTCTTTTATTATCTTCTCTACCTTATCATTACCTTGCTGAAGCATTATTATACTAAAACTATATATTTTTAATATATTACTAGGAAAACTTTTCAAGCTTCTTCAGAGCTTTAAAAACCTGTGCCTTTGAAGTACTTCTGCCACAGTAGTGTTAATGAAGCTAAACAGAACAAGGAACATGATTCTTTTAAACATCAGCATTGCTTGACAGAACGGAAAGATAAATGGATGAAATCCCTTGGAGACTGTGGAAGTTTTCCCATTAATTGTAATGATTTGGGTAGAAACCACAGAAAGAGAAGAACTAAGAGTAACAATATATAAAGTTAGGCATAGAAACGATTGCTAATAAGAGTGTTATGAAAAATTCTTTATTTTCAGTAGCAAAGGAGTTGTGATAGGATGCATGATCTCTTAGCAAACAGCACAGTGC
Organism: Burhinus oedicnemus; assembly: GCA_008921705.1. Taxonomy (NCBI): domain Eukaryota; kingdom Metazoa; phylum Chordata; class Aves; order Charadriiformes; family Burhinidae; genus Burhinus; species Burhinus oedicnemus. The sequence goes on along the minus strand of VFFE01007232.1, from coordinate 2,583,716 downwards.
AATCTAATAGTGAAAGTGCTACTTTTCTGAATGACAGTAGTATTACTACAAACAGACCCTATAAAATTTAAATTGGTGGAAGTAATTTCAAATAGTGTTGTGTTATACCAGTGAAGAAGTACAGCAAAACTTGATATTTTTTTTTTAATTTTTAGAGTATCAGTGTATTAATTGGAATTATCCAGCAACATGAAAAAAACGCTTTGTATGAGAAAACCATACTGCATTTTTTCAGATAATGCTTTTGTGATTGGCCTTTAACAAATGCCATTGAATGTTTTTGCATTACTGGTTTATTGGTGCAGTTATAGAATATACTAAAAAGTGTTTTGCCTCAACTATGACTAACTTTCATAAGTAGGAAAATAAAACTAAATATTTTTTTAAGATGCCTTGAATGTTAATTATATCTTGGCGCTCTACATCAGAAAATGAGGACTCTTTACCTGTGTGTTGACTAATTTTAGGAAAACTGATAATCAGTACCATTGAATTAACAGGTAGTAATTGCTTTTAGTGTGCCTAAAAGGTAATAGGTGTTTCCTGCATAGTTTTTCGAACAGTGCAGTTTACTGCACTATGGAGTCAGTATTGCTAACATGATATGGGACATGTGCCACAAAACAAGGAGTTCACAGCAATTTACTGAAATCCATATGTATTGTATCTTGTATATTTTCCATGTCTGACATGATACTTTCTTACTAGCCTTCCAGAGATGATAAAGTGTAAATAAATACAACAACACGGATAAGCATATACTATAGCTTTTCTAGTGTTACAATCTCTTTTGGCCAGTGCTTGAGTTAATGGCATGTCATTACCACAGGATTATTCTGTCCTTTTTGATAATGGGCAAAGGATAAATGTAAAATGTATCAGCCAGAACTATTAAACCAGGTATTTAGTCTTTGGCCAGTGGTTTGGCATCCAGATGCTGAAAGATGAAGTGCTATGTTTACAGTTCTAATTTAAAACTTTTATTAAAGTTACAGAGCAATTGCATTGATTTCTGTACATTTTGAGGGTTAAGAGGAGCTCTTAAAACTGAGACTGTTACTTAGGAACCAAAAATGCAGACTTAAAACGCTGCTAGAAATGTCATTTTGAAACTTTTGGTCAAAGATTTTAAACATAAATCAGCCACCTGCATAGTTAGCCCAGAGTGTCCCTTATAGTACATGAGACCACAAACAATTTGAATTTATGAGACAAAATATAATTTATAATTCCTGTGTATGAAATAAGGCCTAACCATCATGAATTGTTTCTGAAGATACTTATACTTGCAAAATGTGTTTGTGATTAATAAACAACTCCAGACTGCTTTTAATGTAACAGTAGACTGTGCTACAAACAGGAATAGGAAAAAATGATTACATTTAATAGGGCAGCAGCTGTAAGGGTGCCATTATATTAAGTGACTTAATGAATACTGATCTTGAAGCAATAAATCAAAATGCAAACAATCTACTCTAATCAAGTAAGCAGAGTATTTCAGATACTTAAATTATATTAAATGAACACTTCAATCAAGGTATGTACCTGCACATGTTCTTATGTTTAATCTAGTTATTGTTTGTGTAACATCACTTTTAGGGTATATATTTAATGCAGACTTACTTTTTTTTTTTCCCCTGCGCTTTCCGTTGGGTTTTTTTGTTTGGTTGTTTTTTTGTTTTTTTTTTAATCTATTTGCTTTATGTAAAGAAATTGCTTCCAAAATAATTAATAGTCCATGATAAATCCTGTCCTGGTACTGAAGGATTTTCTAAAGAATGATCAAGAAGGTGGCTCTTGTGAAAGCTATGGCAACAATTTCTTCAGGTAGGGGTAGCTCATCTGAGTGTCTGCATTTACAAGTTTATTTAGGGGTGTTTGTGTATATGGACATGTATGTATACATATATGCCTTTATGTGTGTGTGTGCAGACGTGTGCATGCATAGGTAATGTCAGTTGCTACCCACTGTTGCAGAAATTAGACAAAAGCAATAGTACCATCATTTTCTAGGAAACTAGTATCTGCTCTGACATTGTAAATACATAGTATGGAAATTAAAAGGAAATTACATTTTGTATGCTGAGATTCTAATTCTGGAGTCTCTTGTGGGATTATGACAGTGTTCTTTCACAGTCCAAATGCAGCTGGATCGGTTTAGGTCCCGAGCCTACAGACACTCATATGCATACAAAAAGGTATACTTTCTGGAGAGTATTTACAATGCAAAATCATAAGTACTTGCCTGTATCTTTGCAAGGTGCTGGTCTTAGCTTGCTTAGTAAATATTTGTACACCTTGGCTTTTTCCCATTCATTTCAGTTTGCACATCTGTTTCAACTTCATCAAGATTTATAATACATTCAGTTTACTTACTGACCAAACTGGTAAACCTGCAAGCCAGAGGGAGATGATGTGTAAAGGGGCATTTATGAGCCGTGCTTGCACTTCTGTTTGGGAGTTGCCTGAGAATCCATCGCGGAAGAATCAATAGATACTTTTTATATTTTCTTGGTTTATACTTAGTTTTTGGTTGGTTTTTTTAGAAGTGGAAAATAATAGCTGTGAGGCTTCTGTAGCTGATTAAAGTATTCAGAGGTCCTCAGTATTTGACTCTTCCCTTTATTTTGGGAATAGATTGATGGTTTTGCCTCATGAATCATTCAGCTCTGCTCTTGGTTTCTCTAGTTTTGTCTGGGATCAGAAACATGCAGTTGACCTGCTTCTTGATAGTTCCGCAACAGCAAACTTGATTCGTAACAGCAGAAGTCGAAAAAATTACAGAACCATCTTAATTTTGTAGGCTGCTTGTCAAAGCTGTGAGTAGCAGGTGAAGGTCTGCATTGTCTTTCAGCAGAATAAGGAGGATGGAAATGTATTCATTTTGATGATAACTGTGAGAGATGGTCTGTCTTCAGATTAACAGAATAACAGAAGTGTATATTATAGTTGCGAGGTGTAGTTATACCGTGCAGCTATACAGTCTGGCTTTTCAGAACATGCAGGATGTAAGAAGCCATCAGGAAGAAATCCAGTACAGGTGTTTCTGGATTAGGCAAGCACAGATCTTATGCTTGAGCTGCTGACGAGTACCTCCCAATGTCTTGGCTGGGTGGGTTTACTGAAAGGCCTTTTTATTGGTCCAACAGTAAAAATAAATTGTATCAAATAAAATTAATACAACCCTTATAATTTTCCATGGCTGTCCTCAGCTGCAAGACACTTTTATGAAGCGCCCTAGTGTAGGTGTGAGGACAGATGTCAAGGGTTTTGGCATTCATTGTATTTAGTTAAACAACATCTTGAAGAAAACAGTGGAGCAGTACTGAACTAATCTTGAAAAATTTTGTTCCTGTTTTGTTCCTATTGTTTCATTTTCAATGCACCACGGCACCAAGCCTGTCAGAGTTCAAGGAGTGTCTGGATGACACTCTTAGTCATACAATTTAGTTTTAGGTAGTACTGCGAGGACCAGAGACTTGGACTAGATGATCCTTATGGGGTTGCTTCCAACTTGAGATATTCTATGATTCTATTCTATTATTCTAATTAAACTATTTACATGAAGGGTTCAGGGGGTTGGCTGTGGTTTAGATCATACTTTCTAGTTTGCTAAAAACTGATAGGTGATCACTTTGTTTTGTGAGCAGAGCTGATCTTCAGTTGTCCAGACTACAATTCTGTTTAGCCCAAATTGGAGACCAGTAAAAACGTATATACTGAAATTGCCCCAATTTTTTAACTATCATTTGTAATAAATAAATAAAGGATGAAACTGTCAGTCACAAGTTCCAGTACTGTAGACTCTGAAAGTACCTTTAATTACACCTCTAAATGGTGCATACTTCCACTTAAAAAAGAGCAAATGCTGTTTTACTGTTCTTAAAATAATGTTGCTGCAAGACCCAGAACAGGCCATAAGCAGTTAATAGTGCAAGAAGAATTGTTCATATTGAGACTATCAGTCTTTTGTGCACTGACGTTGATGTTACTGTTGGTTGACAGTGAGCTTTTACAGTCAATCTATTGAAGTACAAAAGGCCATGTTTTGGAAACTGTCATTAAAAGTGCCTCTGTTTTGTAAGAGCAGCACATCCTTTATTCTCTCATAATGGAATTCCCCGTAACAGATGAGACAAGCCAAAAGTTGAAAACATTATCGTAAGAGGAAAAATAGGTTGAAGTGCCTTTATATTTGTTAATCCTTTTATTCTTTCCAAATTAGAAGTTCATCTTAAACACAGTAGATCACTCACTTTGGTTAATTCACTTTTATGAATTTTATGATCAGAAGTCACATTACTTTCCAACGTGATCTTTCCAAGGTGTTTCAGCAAAGCGAAGTTATCTTTTAATTTGAGTAATGCAGCCAAAAACTAATCACTTCGAAAGTAATACTGTGTCCTCTGTCACAGATATTTGCTGCTTTGCTGCTTGTCACAATGTAATGACTGGCATGATTTATTGAGCAAATAATCCTGAGAAGTGGTAAGTTTTTTGTGTCTGTGGCCTATTGCTCATTTTCCGTTTTATCCTGATAGAAATGGTAAAGTCCTAGACAGGTACAGATAGGACATTATACCAGTCCATAAACTTTAACTCATTCTGTGAACACCTATCCATTTCAAACATGGAATTTCATGGTAAATCAATGTTAAATGAATATTGCAAAGTTTTTATTTGGATTCTGTTGGTGTCTGTGCTGACTAATGGTGTGTTGTGTACCCACGGAGCCCTGTCTCTCAGTCCATTGCTCCTGTATCTGAGACAAATGGACATAAATAATTGCTTTCAGTAAGATGGGATTCGTGTTAGTGATTTGTCCAAAAGATACACTTGATTTTGAATTGCATTGTTTAACTTGATGATGTGTAGAGTGCCTTGTAAGACCTTTTTTCTGACTATCTTGGAAGGATGGGTGAGGCGAAGAAGTATGGAAGGTTTGTCAGATTCATTGCATTGCTCTAATTACTTGGTGACCCTATTATTGAATGGGATTGCAAAGATGCATTTTTGTATTTTATGCTTTTATGCTTTTTTTTTTTTTTTTTTTTTTTTTTGTATTTCATAATGGCTGATTAGGAAATGGTGATGTCTGCTGAATTTCAGTATTTGAAATAAAAAAATCCTGCCCCTTTTCTGGTAACCCCTTTGCGAGTGTAGAGAGAGAAGATCTTGGAGAAGGAGTATGTGGTCCCTGAGTGTGAAATGCTTGCATTCAGGTGGAGCTATATTAAAAAGATTCCTTTTCCTCCTGACTCCTTAAACCTAAGAAAATTTTGAGAACTGGGACAAGAGAAAGGATATGACTCTCAGAACAGAAATCAGCTACTGAATTTAAAATAAAAAAGTTTCACTTTTGTTTTATTAATTCATTTCATTCATTGATAAAAAATTCTGCATTAAAGAGATAGCAAATTGAAAACTAAGATGCTAGTAACATGATGGGAACTGGTGCTAAACTTCAATCCCTTGTAAATGCATGGCTTCTCAAGTCTCTTATTCAAAATACTTCCTCTGAATAATAAAGGAAACTCTGAATTCACGGTGTTGAGTTTTCATTCGTTCTGTGTGTCTCACAGTTTGCCTAATGTATTGGAGGTGAGAGGAGTCTGTGTGCCTGTATGAATATTGGTATGCTTTAACAGTATCTGTTTTTGTATCATTATAAGGCCAATGCTTTTTATTGATTCATGTATGCCCCAGAAATTCTTTTCCTCTGAAGGAAAGAGAACCTATACTCAATGAAAATACGTAATGTGTCAATCAGTGTGTTTTATGCCCCTCCCCCCCACCTCCCCCTTTTTTTTTCCTATTCCAGTATTTTTGATGTGTGTAAAGTTGCGATACTGATTAGCCTGGCAGCAAAAAGGGTAATGGTTTCTTTCTAAATGTGTGAAAAGGTAGGAAATAATACAAACAGAAAAGCAGCTTGAAGCAATTAGGTGAGTTAGTGTAGATTAAAGGGCTGCAAGTGTTCTCCTCCAGGAACACACATTTCCCAGGACAAGTTGCAGGTTGCAAACATACCCCAGGAGGCTTTCATATCAGTTATTACTCACCTGTGCATCCAAGCAGCTAATAAAAATACTATTTATGGAAGAGAATCTGACATCAGCAGTATATCAACGTACATGTTACCTTGATATAAACAACATTCTAAGCATAAAATGTTAAATAATTTAGGTATTTTAAATAAAACTATTTATCTGGAAATTTAGCAGGTTTGCAGATTGGTGTCTCTTACAAGGCACTGAATTAACAATATCAAGCAACCCACATTATTCTAATACTAATTTTATTTTTAACTTAGCATAGATGAATAAAGGGAATTGAAAATGTTGCAGCTGCCATATGCCTCTCCTCTCACCTTTTCTCTTGACATTATCAATTGTAGTATGAAATTTAGAAAAATATGTTTTCTCCACATATGTACCAGTTAAAATGGTAAAAGTTGAAACTAGAATGATACTGTGAACACTGACTAGTTACAACTTTCTTAGGCTGAATTTTTGAGTTACAGCTTGCTTGGGCTGAATTTAAAATTGCTCATCTAGTAGTGAAAGACTTTCTGTCTCTTTTCTCAGGATGTTACTCCTTATGTTCTTCAACAGAACTGTTGAGTTTTATGTGGAGTATCCATGAGTATATTAAAAGCCTAATGAGAGCCTTTGAAAGTGCCGAGCACTTACTGACAAGTCCTAGAAGCTTATTTCTTCATGTTTCTTAAAAGCATGTCATACTTTTCCAAAGTTACCTCATTGGCTTGTTCTTTTGTTTGAGTTCCAGCTTCCTGCATTTTTCTTGTATCTTTCAAACTACTGCAGGCAATTACTTTGGTATGGATTACCAACTTCCATCTATAATGGACTTCGTATACAATGTTATGGATATCTGAGGTTTGGGGGAAGGAGGGTAATTCTTTCCTTTTTTTTTTGCTTTTTGTTTTAAACATTTCTTTTGTCAGTGATCTTGATCAGGTTGGCTGGGGAGAAAATATTTCAGGAAGTGTTAAAAATATCCAATTTGTGCCATGTGTAGGAGGTTACCAAACCTGCCAGTGCCATGGTTATTGTATGTACTTAGAGCAGATGGGTGGCTTGGTAACAGAAAGGAAAGACACCCAAGAGGACTGAAGTCTGGAAAATTTTACTCTAGCAGTTTCATACCTTTATTGTTTTGTATATGGATGATGGACTACATTGCGCTGCCCTGGAAGATAACTGTGGACTGGCTGTGTTTGCTGTTGACATGGGGTTCTAACTGGCAGTAGCCCTGAAGATAATATCCATTCTGTGAACTGGCAGTGTCACCTCTGAAACCTGCCTTTTTTTTTTTCCTTCAGCCATATTTATTTATTTCTTGACTCTTCTAATGTGGTTTGTTATGTAAATTCAGTGGGGTTTTTTTATCTATGGGCACCTTTCTTCTAATGTTTTCTAAGCCATTGTTTCATTTGCTCAATAGTAGACGCTGGAAAAATCATTGAGTTCTTACAAATTAAAACTGTAGTTGGGTTGCAACAGACTAGTTGTGAGACAAGGGTCTTACCAGTGCCCTAAGGGAAAGGCTGCACGGAAAACTAACTAGACCTTATTAGAACACCAGAAAATTCAACAGGCTGGTATCTTTACCTATGTTTTATATGACAGGAAAAGTTTTGGATTTTCTTAGGCACCAAAGTCAATCAACTATAAGACTTTAATCTAGAGAAAATCCAGAGTTCCTTATTTCCATGACTGTCACTAGTGAGGACTCTTAAACCTAACTATGCTTCAAGGAAAGCATTTCCCAAGAAAGAAAACTAGAGCTAGCTTTTAACCCACAAGCCCAGCTATACCAACTGTATTTTAAATGAGCTGGTTGTTTTACCTCATTGAATGAGAAATGGGTATGAAGGAGAGAAAAGCTGATTAACCAAATGGATACAAATGAATATGTTGTTAATCTTTGATTATTGCAGACAACAACTACATACGTGATAAATAGGAAATTGTGGTGCAACTCAACACAAATATATATAGAATCCAGTATTTCATACATTGACTTTACCAGGTGTAATGAGTCAAACCCAAGTACATACACAATATCTGTGAAAACAAAGAGGAATTAAATATTGGGTTTATATGGTTTGCTGAATCAGGACTGTAACCACAGCATAAAGCTGACCTAAAATCAACTTGACTAACTGCAAGAAAAGTAGTACAAAGTGGGTGAAGGCTGGGCCTCACCTTCACCATCTATGCACTTTTTCCTGGAGAAGGAAAAGGAAGGCTTTCAAGGCCATTTCATACACTCCATTTATCTGCAGCTGCCATAATGTCTCCCATGGGCCTACCAACAGCCAGCACAGGTCGAATCAAGCTCTCAGGGGCCAGCCAGGCATAGAGTAACTCCAAAATAAAAAGCATACAAGACCTTTTAAAAGGAAGTAAGCTCTCTATTAGCCAATGATACAGCCTGGTGGGTTTATACTCTGATACAGGACATGTTCTATGTAGTTCATTATATGCATTTCTGAGGTCAAGCTGGGTTCATTAGTTTGTTGCAATTTGTAATATAAATTAAAATGCCACATTTAACATGCTAACTATTTGGGTTTTTTACTGGTTTGAAATAATTTGCTCTGATATTTAGATGTATGGAAATAAAGCCTTATCTTTTACATACCAGAGAATGATACATACCCTGCTGATGAAATACTGTTTAATGCCAGTCATAAGTGATTTAATGTTGTTATTTAAGGATGTGTTCATGGATGTATGTAGATTATCAAACGATTCAACATAACATGAATGAAAGAGGGAAAGAGAAACTCCAATGCAGAGTGAAGTGTTGTTTCCAAAGGTGAAACAATGGTGGTCCTCCCTGTTAGGGCCAGGACATACTGAAATGGATCGTGGTCCTTGGTTTGTATCTAGATAAACGCTTACTGTTCTGAGTTGTCATTCAGATTTGAGAAGATGGTGGGTTCAGCTCCTGAGGCTACAGTGTTCTTCATGTTATGGCCAACAACCAGGGAATCAGTTATCATCATCTTACTCCATTTACTGACGAATTATTTCCTGTAGTTCATTTCCACAATCAAAACATATAGTAAAAGCATTGAGATGTAAAATTTGGCCCATTTTTAACTCAGTCCTCTTTGTATTTACTAATCAGTATAGTTCAGGAGTTCCACAGCTTACCATGCTTTTATGGCAGTAGAAGCAGCTCTTGTGTCTGTGCACAGACACAAAAAGGTCGTTAGATGTTCAGGTGTCTTTCATTTCCCGGTCTCCCCATCTCATTTTGAGAATTCAAGATCTAACCTAGTTCCATTTTCTGCCTTTTTCACGATAGCTGTCCTTTTGTAAAGAGCCTTTATTTCTATTCTGATGCACCCATCCTGCCTTCTAAAATTATCTCATGTTCTATAAAAAAAAAAAGTTTCCAAGAAGTACAGTTGCACGTATACAGTTTGAAGCTATTGGTATTTGGAAAGTAACAGCGGAAAATGGCTTTGTTTTTCACTTCAGATGTGTTTGAACATTGCAAAGTAGTCATAATTTTGATGTATAATATCTTGACACTCTGATTCTGCTGTGGATAGACTAGGTATTAATTTTCCATATATATGTTTAGTCATTTCATACACTTATATAGACTTTTTCTTAAAGTTAATTTTCTGTCTGTAATCTAGCATTATACTTCTTGTTTTAGGATGCTGGCTTGTGCAGTGGATTTGTATTTCCTAAATGTGACACCCTGGTGGCCGGCTCAGGTCAACTATGTGTTTTATGTTTTTATAGAGGTGGAATTAATACCTCATTTGGACTACTTATATGCCAAATATTTCACTTTGTTTCACTATGCAATGGAATGCCTGTAAGGAGATGAAACCTTAGGAATATATTTCTATCATCTATTTCAAAGATTTACCAAGTTACAACATGCTGTACAGTTCTATCTGCCAAAATGTCTTCTAGCAGTAAAAGTTGGCTCTTACTTGGCTACGGATTTTTTGGAAGATGTTTAGATTTTGGCATTTGTGAAGTTTTTGGAAGTGAAACAATTTAAAACTTCAGATGCATAGTTCAGCTATTAAGATTGATTTGATCGGTTTTGCTAGTGCCTAAATTTCCCATGTAGATTAAATCCCTTATATTCATATCTACCAGCTGTTGGCAGTCTTCTGTTTGTGAACTTTACAGTTTATACTGTCATGTTATGGAATGTATTTTTCAATTTCTATCTACTGAGAAAAAAAAAATCTATAGGTCAGATTCTCTACCCTGACCAGGTGCCATAGTACACTGCACTAACAGGAAGAAGGCTATTCCATTTTGGCACCCATCTGACTAACAACACAGCAAAAATAATTGTCTGAGTTACAGGGCTGTGAGCAGAATGTATTTCATAATATTCGCAGAGTAGCAGCTATTGACAACTTCATCTAAAAGTGTAATACTGCAGGAGATTGAAGTGTTATTTCTGAGAGAAAAAAACCCTGAGTTTGATTCTCAAATGACACCTATCCATGGCAGAAATGAAGGCAGTCAGCTGCTTTGTTAGCTTTAAAATTTTAATTTGAGAAGCTTGTTTGGGCTCTCCTTTGCCGTCACTACAAATACAATTTTACTTATGACGTGATTTTGAGAACTGTTTCTCAAAGCTGATAAAAATTTCAAGTGAGATACTGTGGATTAGTTTTCAGTAACTTACCTGGCATGAACTGTTCAAATTTAGAATGTTTCTGTATAGGCTGGGTTATATTTCTTTAGTAAAAAGCATAAACTGTAGTCGGTATATCTATTTTATGTTAGTACTTATGTATGGTTTAATGTTAGGCTGCCACGACTGATGGTATCTTTATTACCTCTTCTTTCTCCTCAAATAACAGTAGCTTGTTTGTATTTTAATTTTTGGACTAGTTACTGTATAGTGACTAGGACTTTTCAAGTATTGCTTGGTATTTTTATTGTTTGAAGTTGAAAATGCCTTTGGACTGTCATTCAAATTTCGAGGGGATTCTGTAACAAAGAGGTGTTGGGTATAGCATGACGCCCTTTTTTCCTTATGAAACAGCTTTTTGTAACAAAAGCGTGCTTTTATTTCTCTTGTTCTCAGTGAGGGATCAGCTGTATGGGAGATGCAGAGCTGGTAATTTTTATATCGTAGGTATTCCCTAGAAGGTAATAAAAATGAGTTACTCATGTTTTGCATCCCCATATCTATTTCTGAGTCCTGACTTTTACTTTAGATGACTCACAGGCTCCTGGGGTAGGCGTAAGGTGTGCTGTGGTGTATGGCGGCTCACCTTCTTGCAATTACTGGAGCTGTCCTGCAATTCGCAGCCACCGCAGCAGACTCAGTGACCCATATTTCAACCATTCCCGTAATTCGATAGAACGCTTCTGTGTCTCCTTTCAGTTGTAAGACTGCGGTCCTCAGTCCTCTAGGAATATTGCAGGCCAACACAGAATGCCAAATTGTCAAGTAACGGTGTTTCAAAGCACTAACTACAACTTCTATAGTATCCTCACTGGAGTAAAGCAATCAATTTGCTGGATGAACAAAAACCCAACAAAAACAAAAAGCCAAAACAAAACAAAAAGCCCAAACCTGCATTGGGTTTGGAACACTCAGAGTGCTCACAGGGATTTCTAATTTAGTCCACTGACAAACTGTATTAATATCCCAAATAATTCTGAGATGAACATAAGCCAAATTTAGCTTTTCATTTCTCACAGCAAAAAATGGTACTTTATAATTTAGAAATATCACACAGCTTATTATGCTGAAATTACTCATTAAACAAATACAGCGGTGAATTGGTAAAATATCTTCATAACTCATTGAAAGTCGGGTAGGACTGGGATCAGAATATTCAAACTACTTGCAAAAAGCTTCCTGTTTATAATTGGGTTTGCTACATAATGTAATTTAAATAATCTGCAAATTGTTTGTGTGTTCTTGATGCCAAAGCTATACACAGTTTGTTTACTAAATCCTGGGTTATTTTGCTACTTTAGGTTATCCATTTCATATATTCTCCTATTTGTGATTGAGCACTGAACAAATTCAGAGTAATAAAACCGCAAGATTATCTGAAATTTTTGGTGAGGTGAAAAGGTGTGTCCTTAGAATAGAACATGCATCATTCTGTAGATATACTTTTACCATTAGAGCAGTCCAAAGAGGGGCTCAGAGGGGTTTGGCATCTCTGTCCTTGGAGCTATTCCAAACTCACCTGGGCACAGCGCTGTGGGACCTGCTCTGCCTGCGCTGGCTGCAAGCAGGGCCTTGGGCCAGAGACCTCTGGGGGGCTCTCCTGACCTACCTCATGGTATAAGTCTAGGATTCTGTAAGCAAAATTTTGAAAGAAAACAGTATAAATGTGTTACTGTATGTATATGTATATTTGCATTATATACGTAATTTAAATTCTATAATCTAATCTTGTAAATGCCTGTATTTATTTTTCCTTCTTCAGATTTTTGCAGTAGCTTTCTTTTAAAAGCTGCACAGACATAGATTTATTTTTTTTTTCCCCTCCTTATGTTTTTTCGCCACAGGATTGAAATAAACATGTCATTTGTTAACAGTAGTAATCCACAGAAATAATTTCTGCTCAGATTATGTGCTTGTGTATGTACTGTAGTTATGATGGTAATTTTTCTGCCTCTCTTTATAGTTAAAAGGATTCTTGTAGTTGTTTTTTACAATCCAAATAATCCATTCTTAACAGACTTCCTTTATTTTCACTTAACACTGTTTACAGATTTTCATCTCTGCTGCTCTGACTGATAAGGAACTTATTCAGACTGGGTGGGGTTTGGATCAGCAAAATCTGTGAAATTCATTATATGCACAATTAAAATTAAAGTGGAAAATATGTACTTTTATGTTGGTTGCAGGAACTGTAAATTTACTTGAGCTGTAACATGATTTTTAAATGATTTCTTGTATAAGATGAAATTACTTACAAAACCCCGTTCTTTTCTTAAAGTAGTTGAGACTGTGTTTTCAGTAATATATTAATGTGTCAGGAAAAAATAGAATAAATAAAATCTGAAGCTGATGAAGAGAAAGGAAGGAACTGTGTGAGTTACCACTGAAATTATTCTGGAGCTCATCTTTAAATATTTCCAGGAGGGAAGCTTGCTACTAGATTTGAAACTCAAATGTTTCAGCCAATTTTAAAATCTTTCTCTTTAGTGACAATGCCATTTTAATTCAGTTGCTCACATTTGAATGAAGAATGCAACTGTATTTCCTAGAATTTTTCCCCAATGATGGTAAGAGGTCTAAAATATTGGTGTGTGCTCTCGGATGATTTGTACATAAACAAAGTCATTCAGAACTATTTACAATACTGTCTTACCTTGCCCTACATTTGGTGTGTTGCAAAAACTGGTGTATTGCTGCTGTTTCTGAATTGAATGTGGCTTTTCTTCTCGCTACAAGATGGAGGTGAATTTTGTTTGTAGCTGTTCCAGCCTACTCCTCTCACGTGCTTATTGCTTCTGTTGATGGAAAGGCTTCTTCAGCTAATGGCTTCCATTAATTGTCTGCCTGATTCAGATCTCGAACATCTGACCTGAATGCCTTTTGAATAGCAGAATAGTGAAAACAAAGTTTTTCCACCAGCAGTTGTTTTTGGAATTTTGTTAATGCTATGGAACTTCTCAGGCACAAATTAATAGGGTCAGTGCTGAATAACATGGTAATGTTGAACCAAATTAGTCCCTGCATAGCTCCCATTAACAGTGAAATTACACTGAGATGAACTTAGTTTGGTGCAATTTGTGTTAGATGTTACAATCTTGCATGTTCTAATAACTGGTTAAAATCTCTCATTGGTCTGAGGGAGAAGATTTTTTTGAGAACCAATTCATTTTTAAAAGGTGGTACCTTGGTAATTTGATTTTCAATGTTCTGGATGTCTGAATGATTCACTGTAGCACCAGCCAGATAAACTAGCCACCTCAGGTTTTTATAGGGCTTTACCTGTAGAAGAGCAGAGCTGTATGTACTTGGCAAATGGGCAAGATGGATAATTTTGGAATGGGTTGAAGTTTTTGTTCATTTGTTTGTTTTGGCCAGCACACAGGCATATGTTACCTATATGTTAGAGTGTAGGCTTTTGTTTAGGCCTTTCAGTATAGTTGGCCTATCTTGTAGAGAGAAAACGCATATCTCAGATCAGACTAACACTGGAAGTTGAGTTAAGGACTGCTTGGATTACAAAGAGTTGATAAAATAAAAAATTCTTTTCACTCTACAACAGTGAGACGGAAAGTAGTACATAAATCAGTGCAGTTTCAGTGGTTAGTGCTGCCAAATGGTTAGGTCATGCAGATATACATGCGTGTGTATATATACACACATCATCAGAGTACTGAGAGGCTCAAGCTTGTATTTCTGAACTGTTTTCCTAACTCTGTGTTACTTCTGATAGAATGATGAGAAATGTTAGTGTAAACAGTGTGAAGATAAAAATTGAACAGTGAACGTAAAGTTCAACACAAAAGTGATATGTGAAGGAAGAAACTTAGCCTTAACCCAAGTTAAATCAGCGGCAATCCCACTGTAAGTCATGTCCTATTCAGTAATCCTGTTCAATAGCAAACATTTTCTGTTCTTTTCTGTGCTCCATTCATTCTCATTTAAAATTTGAAATCTGCTGATTTTGGTGCTGATCCAGTTTCTTTTGTAACAGGGAGCATTCACTCAGCAGCACATCTGAATATACGGCAATGCACCTGGGTAAGGGTTATAAAGTTACCCAGTGTTGCAGAGGTTAATATATATTCATTGTTTCCTTCTGTTTGTTCTCTTTTGCTGACTAGGCCAGCAGTTACCTGATACTTTTACTCTGTCATATGAGGCTCGGACTGGTGCTGAAACAAGCCCAGCCTGGGAGGCTCATTCCTAAAGCCTCCATCAGGAAATGGGTCAGGGAACTGTGAAAGTGCTCCCATTCTGCCCCTTCCCCAGCAAAAGACCCAGTTGGCAAATAATCCCTTCCAGCCCCAGGGTGGGTGGGTGTATGTAAGTACTAGCAGCAGCAGAAGGGAGGCAGGCAGAGAGTGGAAGTGCCCCTTGTGACAGTAGTGAGGATTTATGTGACATCAAGGTGATTTGCCTGACAGCACGTAGTTCCCGAGTTCAGTGTCTGAGGTAGTACACGGGTCTGTCACCTTCACTGAAAACAAGACAATAATTTACACTGTGAATAGTGCCGTGAAAGTCAATGGGAGAAGGAAGATGCCATTCAGCACAAAAGCTGACAAAATCTCATTGTTAAGTAGCAGTCAGTATGTTAAACTTCATATCTCTCTAAAGAGTGAGGAGGGAGAGAAATACCTTGTATAATATGGAGACGTTACAGAAGACAGATGCCAAGTGAATACCTTATAAAACTTGTATGGTTTAATGCATTTTTGTAGTCATTAGACTGCCTTTTCTGTCTACCCTTCATTGTGACAGCTGCAGTGTGTCATAGACCTTAAATCAACAAAAAGCAGTAGAATATCTTATTCTGTTTGGTTGGCAAAGAGCTTCTGTTAAAATCTGCGGTCTTTAGAGATGGCTTCCCAATCACACCATCTGGCTTGACTATTTTGAGACTTTTATTTTCATTTGCAAATTCGCTGACATCTCAGCAAATACACAGCATGATTAGGAAACGAACTTAATTCTGGTACAGAAGTTTTGTAGGTATGCCTGGAAGGAAAAAAGATCAGCAAAAGTAGTAATAGAATGAACGAAAAATTGAAATCCTGATTATCAAGTAGAGAAATAATCAGGTATGGTGAGCAGTGATTTGTATACTGAAGACCGCACTTACAAGCAGAGAGGGTGTGATATAGTACAGTTTGCCAAAATTACTTTTGACCTTATTTGAGAGCTTTCACGTCTTTAAAAGGCGTGAAACAGTTTCCAATACAGTCTGTGATTGGGTCCATTGTTTGTTCTACTGATGTTGGAAACCAGCAGGGAGTTAGAAATGGATTATGGAACGTTCTTGAGGAGCATATTGTTTAGAAAGCCATTTCAAAGTTGACAAATACTGAAACAAGTTGTACTATGGGAACTATTGTTGTCAGACTGACACTGAAGCAGAAGGTTCCCCATCTGACTGATGAAGTCTGGACTTTTGCTGCATTAACAACTGTATTCCGTGAGACCACAAAATGCCAATACTTATTCTCGGCCACCAAATCTTGGAGATCCCCCAAATCTCTCGCAGTTTATTTAGAAGGTCATTCTTCTGGCACCCACTGAGTGCTGGCAACTAGGGAATGAGCAAAAAGGCTTGTCAGAAACACTTCTGAATGAGCAAAACTTTCAGAACTGAGTAGACTCAGCTTATTTGTCATTCAAACCAAACTAAGACTCATTAAAATACAAGGTAAAACCAAGGTTCTCAAATAATTGCATTTCTGGAATTGAAGGGATTTTTAAAACATGGAAATTTGCAATAAGCTAGGACAACTATAATTACCCCATCACAGTTTACCTTTTTCCATATGGAGAAGGAATAATATGATCTGCCAGTTTACATCATACAGTTTTCAATAGGTTAAAAATATAGCTCATTGAATGTGAA
Source organism: Burhinus oedicnemus (assembly GCA_008921705.1). Classification (NCBI taxonomy): domain Eukaryota; kingdom Metazoa; phylum Chordata; class Aves; order Charadriiformes; family Burhinidae; genus Burhinus; species Burhinus oedicnemus. Next base: position 2,567,119 of record VFFE01007232.1, on the reverse strand, counting down.
GGTAGGTTACTTAGAAATATTAAGGTTAAAACTAAAGTTTACCTTGTCCTTGTCAACCCGGTTGAAATAATTAACCTGAATGCCTTGAAACACAAAGATTTTCTCATTTTGTTATTAATTTCTCGTAAAGAGTCCATTAAGATTAGTCTCAGGAAGAAATTTTTCACTCTGAGGGTGGTGAGACACTGGCCTAGGTTGCCCAGGGAAGCTGTGGAGGCCCCATCCCTGGAAGTGTTCAAGGCCAGGTTGGATGAGGCTTTGAGCAATCTGATCTAGTGGGAGGTGTCCTTGCCCATGGCAGGGGGGTTGGAACTAGGTCATCTTTCAGGTCCCTTCCAACCTAAACCATTCTATGATTCTATGAATATTTAGATTTCTTCAATCTCCAGTGGAATCTGTTAATAACCTTACACAGTGTCAACAGAAATCATTGGTGCAGTAAAGTGCTTAGAAATGGAGTAAAGTCAAATGTTCCACTAGTTATTGACATACTGATTTGTTATGTACCAAACTCACCTTTGGTTATTTGCCTTTCCTAAATTGCAATTCTACTTTTTTGTTAATTTGGAACTCCCTGAAATGGTTGGGGGCAGACAGGCAAAATTTTTCCAGAATCAAATCCTTTTTTTATATGTTAGCAACAGAAGACAAATAATTTACTTGGCTTCCTGCCTTTCCACAAACCATACCTGTGTGTGCTTTCTTCCTGCCACAGTCTGCCCCCGCTCTGAATTGCAGAGTTTTACATTTCAGTCGCTAATATTAGGGTAAGCTGTAGTTTGTTTGTTTGTTTGCTTTCACCTTTATTTTGAAAGATTAGGACTCAGTCTTACCAACATAGCTTCCATTGAAGAAAAGGCAAAATCGGGATTTGCATTATCCGTTTCAACACAGCCATTCTATTTCAGTAGGTGTTATGCTGGGAAACATGGTACCTGGCAAGCGTGTGGGCTTTTTTGTTCTCTTTTGTTTGAAATGTTTCTTTGGTAGTTTGAGGAGGAAGTGCTGAGACAGGAGGACGTCATCCGTGTGCCTGTGGGAGGAGTTCTGGTATTTCAGGGCATGCGTGTTTTTCCTCTCTGTTCTCTACAGTGGGTAACAGTAGATGATACTTCATTTCCTGGGCTTCATGGCTTCCTTCCTACATCGAGATACTGCAACAACATTAAGTTCTTAGGCTGAAGATGTCATACTCAAATTTGAAAGCCAAGTTGTGTATCTAGCCTACAAACACCGAAGCTTCTGGGAGCTTGACTTAGCCAAACTGTATCTGAAAGAAATACTTTACTGTGAGGGTGGTGAGACACTGGCACAGGCTGCCCAGAGAAGCTGTGGTTGCCCCAACCCTGGAGGTGTTCAAGGCCAGGTTGAATGAGGCTTTGAGCAACCTGGTCTCGTGGAAGGTGTCCCTGCCCAGGGCAGGGAGGCTGGAACTAGATGATCTTCAAGGTCCCTTACAACTCTAACCATTCTATGATTCTGTGTCATGACAGCAGATTAAAGTCAATCATTTCCTCTCTGCCCTGTTCCAAAGCAGTGTTGCAGTCCATCCAAGACATCTCAGACTGCCTGGGCCAAAGCTGACCAGTGCATCGAGAGCAAAACTACATTTTCACCACACAAATCTCACGTGGTGTGATTTGAGTGTGAGCCCTATATAGGTGCTCTGGCGTTACAACTCTGTATCATTCAACATAGCCCTCTATGGGTAAGATGAGAACAGAAAAAACAACTTTCAGTTACTATCTTGCATTACTGTATGTTTAAGTTACCATTATGAATCTTACGGTAGTCTATTTACTACTTCATGTTCTGGTGAATTGGCATAGGGGTCACAAACCACTTTTTTTTTTTTTTAAGCTTTAAGCCACATCAGAAAATGTAAAACTGAAGCTTGAAATCACATTTTTAATCTCAGAAAAATGGAGTTGGTGGAGTTCATATGTTTTTCAATCAGTAGGAAGCATATTAAATCTCAGTGCAGGCTAAAAATTCTTAGCACAATTACAATACATGTCTATTTTTGAAAAACTGAAATTACTTTTAAAAACTTTATTAATATTTAAACAGACACTCCAGAGATGTATTAATATTTCTGAAATTATTCAAATTGTGTTGTAGATATTTATTACGCACATTTTGCATGATATTCTTGGTTGCTATTTTTGTTACACATCTATTTATGAACATTTTTACATTCGGTTAATACCCTGCAAGTGAAATGTGAAAGTGAGGTGGGAGAAAAGTTGCATACACTGCTGTAGTATTCTTACCTTCCATCACAGTCAACCGAGATGTAATACTAAAAAAAGCTCAACTGATCTTAGTTTTTGGAACATTTCCTTTTTTTTTTTTTTTTTGTCAGCTTGAGCCACTGTTTTTGTGCAGCTCTGTAAGAGTGTTGCAGCTCTGTAAGAGTGTTGCATCACATTTGCTTTATTTTTTAAGTTGGTGACTTGTATCTTGTGTGCTGAAGTTTAGATTATCTCAGAAAAAATAGAATCTGGAATTACTTGCTGTAAGAAAATGCAGTCATATTCAGCACACTTCAGAAGACGTCGAAATAAAGGTACGCAGAGGTTTTAATATATATGATTTGTCACCATACTTGTTTCAGTCTGTGAATAGAAAATTGACTTTGTTTTGAAATTCGGTTTTTATCCCTGTGTTCTTCCTCATTACCCAGAAAAATGTATTGCTGGTTCTTGGGATGGGAAAAGGGAGGAGGAGCCATACTACGTACAGGAATTTATTGTGGTCATAAAGGATGCAAAATGCGATTGCAGCTATAGTAGCAACAGTTTTGCAGATAAGATAGGAGAAAAATCCTAAATATTCCAGCTGTGCTGCAATGAACTATCTAGTTATGTGCTTTGTATGAAGTGCATCAGCAATCCTTTTGATTTTATTATTCAGTAATACAACCATTAGCATTTCAGGTATGTATAGAATTTAGCACATAATTCTCAGTTTGGGGACTAATGCTTGGTTTTCATACCAAGCTTGGTTTATTTTCATACTTGCTTGGTTTATTTTTATGATTTATTGTTAATATTTTAAACAATACTGTTATTTCTGGACTGTAAACATGTATTATGTTTTTTTTAATTCCTTTACAGAAGTTCAGAAATAAAAATTGGTGAGAAAAAAATGCGAAGTAAGGCAGACCAGCCTTTACAAATGGAAGAGTCATCCCAAACTGTTACTTTACTACTATTTTTGTGTTCTCTCTGCCTGGATTAAGAACAAAACTTTGTAATACAGGACTGCTCTGAAGTTTTATTAACCAGTTTCTTAGTGTGAAATTAATTTGTTCAGGAATGAATATTAATCATCTGAGGTGAAAGAAAATTGATTTTTACAACACCTTTCACTTGTTGCACTCTTAATAGTATTAGCTTCATTAGACTCTCAGAGTGTTTACAGGTATTATAAAATGTTTAAAACTTGATATTTTGAGGTACTTCAGTGGCTTTCAGGCATTAGAGAATTACATTGAGATTATATTGTTATCAATCTAGTATTTGGCACATTGGTAAGGAAATGTCTGCTTTATTCTCATTAGAGCCATAAATAGAACTTTTTTGTTTGACACTAGATAAGAACTGATACATGGAGTGAGAAACTCCAAGACTTTGGAACAATGCTGTAACATTAAATGTGAAGTTTGTATAGATAGCAGTTTCACAAATCTATTGGAAGTCACAAAAAGCATTCAGAATTATGCAAGAGTTCCTAAACACTCTGGTTTGCTGCGCATTTTGCTTCCAGATTCAAGCTATCCATCAAAATTACTAGCCGTTGCAGAAAATCCCCAAGAAATCTAGTATTAGAAGTATTTCTCCCTTGCAGTGCATGTATAATTATAATAACTACTAATTTAATACACTTTGCCATGAAATAAAAAGTACAACATAGAGAAGACAAAAAATATTAAGAAATCAAATCCCAAGACATATTATACAGTTCACTTTTAAGTTATATGTCTAAAAATTTCAAAAAACCCCACAGAGTATGTAGGAACGTTGTTTACTCTTTTTCTGTAGATGCTATCTAGCTGATGTTGTTGCCATCCTACATTTATTTTAGCGGTGAAGATTTTCAAGATTTTTACTGTAGCCTCTTGATTTTGTAGCTATTTCCAGTATTTTAGAGCTCTTAAACTGGATTTAAATGCGTCTGCGAGTATGATAAATAGAATATTGCAAGCATTTCCTTAAACTTTTTGTCTTGGGCTTTGTTCGCAGAGAATTACAACTTTATGTCAAGGTGACATGGTCTATTTTCAGTTTCTTTAGCACTGTAACGTGAGATGACCTGATTCTATCAACCGTGTTCTCATTTAATGGGGATTTTTTACCCAAGTGGCATATTTTTGTTTCATTGGAAGTACTTATTGAGTAAGTTCTGTAGAGTCTGAAAACAGCCATGTGTATTTTTTTGCAAGCTTTAGCTGGTATTTGTGAAGGAAATCTGCCTCAGTGAGGATGATGGTGAAATATTCCTTGAAGGCCTGAATCAAGATGCTTGTCATTCAGTAATAGTGGAGGGGAAAAAAAATTCTCTGTTTTTTAAAAGATCAGATAGTGAACTTCGATTTAGATAATTATTTTGTTTCCCAGAGGCATGAATTAGATGTACCTCTAAGCTCAAAGAAATCTGTGTTACTTATTTCTCAAGCAGAGATCCTGTCTAACTTGCCATCTCTCAGCTCCCACCAGTGTTCACATTCTACTTAAAAACTCCATCTCCATAGCTCCAGGCTGTTTGCAGTGCGCTTCTGCCACACCTTTCTTTCCAGATATATTAAATAAGGTGTATTTACATTGTGTTACTAAATGCTGTCTCTTATAACGCCATGTCTGAGCAATTATAAATGAGACTTAGCAACATCTCCTACCTAGCTAGATTTTTAAAATTCCTGTATTGTTTGCATAATAAACATTTCAGAGTAAGCTGCCGCCGACGCCCTGACTGAAATGTTCCAAGTTTCGGTTTGGTTGCTTCCAGTCTTCTCTCCCATTACTCTGGTCACAGCAGGACCACAGGAGTTACTCCCCAAGCACTCAGTGGAAGTCCATGTAGCTGTCTTGTGATGAGTGCAGAACAACTCCTCATAATTTGTTTTCTTTCACATTTCATATACAAAGGAGAAATTCTAAAATAAAATGCAGATAGAAGAAAATACAATTCAAAGTTACCACTCTTAGCTACAAATACCTAATATACACTGACTGTAATGGCAGTTACTGTTTTATTTGTCAGTGTTGAGTAACGGTTTTCTTTCCAAATAGTTCTAAATTACTTGCGCAGTCTGCATATCAAAATTATTTCTAATGTTTTCATTTTTTAAAATTTAATGGGGAAAAATATTTTTATTTTGATATTGAATAGTAATCTTGATTTGTGAACAGTCTTACCAGTTTTACTTTATGGAAAAAGACGCTCGAGGAGAGCAATACAATGGAATTTATTACTGCATGTTCCAAACTTTACAAAAACAAGTTTTTAAATGTAATGATAGTAGTTTTCTCTTAGACAATTTAGTAAATGCATGCTTTCCTAAAGCCAATTGATTCATGGAAAAAATGTAATAATACCTTTTCAAACTTGCGTTAGATTTCTTGGTTTTGAGGTTTTGCCTCATGTACAGTATTTATGATCTTAGAGCATTGCTAATCTGTTCTGCCAAATGAAGTTAAGTCTTGAAAATATTTCCAGAATGCTTCTATATAGTGAAAATCCTCACTTAATATGTTCTTAGTGAAGTTGTATTTGAGACAGCTAATGCTGTGAAAATTGTTGCTCCTATATCAGTATGGTAGGGGAGTAGTTCAGAAATCAGTTTTCAATCATTCCAGACCTGTACCAACAGCTAATGCTGCTAATGTTCACTGGTAGCCTGCCAGCGTGGGAGAAACAGATGCCACTCTAATTAATAGTCAAAATTAATACCCTTCATGAATGAAAATTATTGAGGGAAGGCAGTGTAAACAAGTTAATTTTCTTTCAGTTTTCAGAAATTTGATTTATTTTTTCATCTTATGTCTCCACCCCTGTTTACCTGAAGTGTTATCTTTTCTGAGTCAGGAGAGTAGACATGCAAAACTCTTTCAGATGACGTAAGTACACTATCCTGTAGTCAGCAGAAATGAAGTTTATCTGAAGAATACAGGCTAATGTGTAGGTTATTCATGTTTCTAACCAAAGATGTGTATTCACTTCATGAAGAAGTAGGGGCTTTCTAACTGTTCACTACTAGCAAATAAGAAAATCTGAGATCAGTTTTTCTTCAATTTTGCTTGTTTTCATTTCAAAATCTTGTAGTATTAATGCGTAACTTACAATCACTTGGGCACAGGCCTTCTGAACTCTTATTTGAAAAATGAGGGCATGTTTTAGTTGTTGTTTTCATATAATTTCATAAGCCTTTATTCACCTCTGACACTTGTTTGTGGAGTGCTACTATTTTTCTTGTGCTTGAATAATAGCACATCATCTCTGTTTTTCTTCAGTGTGCCAAGTAAAATGTGCAAAGATGAAGTACAGTGCTGTCATACCATTAAAAGGATATTTTGATTCCGAGGAAGTACAAGCAGTGCATTCCTTTTGCAATAAATATGCTAGCTTGATTTAAAAAATGTTTCCTACAAGGAAACAGCTAATTATATTGATAGCACATTAACAGAATATGTAACTTAAGTAAGAATGCAATAATAAATCAAATAAAGTAATTATATAAATTGAAGCATCTTTTTGAAAAGTAGGACAACAAGTTGTCCGAGTGTGTTTTTTAATACCAACTTAATATCACAAGAGCAAACAGTAAGACAGGTAAAGTACATCAAAATATTAATTATATGGATTCATGCTATAGCTTATAATAAATGCTTACTTACTGCTTCTTTTCAAGGGAATTGCTGATAGGAGTTAAAGCATAACGTCTTGAATTATTCAGAAGTATCTGAATTATGATGGGTAGATCTAAGTGATACCCAAAAGAGCTTTGATATTCAAACAGGTCAGAGACAGCACAAAGACGTTTTATCAATTCTCTAAAAGTTGTTTTGATTTATTTTGTTTTTTTTTTAAAGATTTCTTAGAGGCTATGAGATTTGAATCATTCCTTCCTGGACACATTTTTCAAGCTACAAGCTATTGTTCTATAGTTTTGAAAAAAGAAAATACTTATATTTTGGTTTAGTAGGCTAGATCTTTATCCTTTTTTTTTTTAATTAAAAAAAA
>VFFE01007232.1:2545979-2559854 GCA_008921705.1 Burhinus oedicnemus | reverse complement strand
AAAGAAAGAGAACAAGTTGCCAGGTTGTTGTCATGTAAAATAAACATTGAAAGGGAAAAAATAAATGGGCCATGACTTTACAGTGTCACTGTAAAATAAACAGTGAATATTTCACGTGAACTAAGCAATGTTGGATAAAATAAAAGATGAATAAGATTGAGAGATAAAAAATTAAAATGAAGTGTAAATACCTAGAAGCTTGTTCTATATGATGGGCAGAAAAGTAAAATAATGGAGTTTATGAAAGGATATTAGCAATTGCCACTTGTTGGTGACCTAATATTGGACTAGTTAGTCCACTGGTTAGATACAATGTTTGACTAATACATATCAAAGTTTTAGATCCTTTCCAGTGATTTTAACTTTCACAGCTGACATGCTAAGTACATGCCATAAATTATCTGAAATTTTGTCAAATTCTTAAATGGTTTAAAGTAGTGGATTTTTTGCTCAAAGGATTTGGCCCTGTGAAAACAAAATGTATACCTTATTTGATGCATTCCTATGCCTGATTAGCAAGGCAAAGACTGCATACAGAGTGTACCTGTATTGTAATAAAATATGCCTACTTCTTTACCTACATCTAAATATAGAATAAAATTTTGTTTTCTCATTCCATTGTTTCTCTCACTAAATGGGAAGTATTATTGTTTATTTAAAACAAGAAAAAATCCCGATTCCTTTTTAGATTAAAAAAAAAAATCCAAAAAGAGCTCTGCACTGAGGATTTGTATGCTGAGCGTGTCAGACTGTGAAGCTTTATTATTACTGAGCTTTATCCTTGAGTACATAGCTTGCAATTCAGTTTGAATATTAAGTGTCAGTCTCAAATGCACTGGTGAGAGATTTGCAGCAGCCAGCAGGTTCCTCTTCCAACCTTAAAAGCCTTTGACCTCTCTCTTCATTGATAAGTGGTCTTATTTCACATGTGTCAGCTAACTGGTGTGAAGCTCCTGATGCTGTGAGTGATGGAGAAGTTACCATTACCTGCAGTTTGTGATTTTCGTACTACACTAGGAAAGGTTACAGGTGAAGAAAAAGATGTGTGGAACTGGTCATTCAGAAATGCGGAGGAAAACGTGTGATGCTTACAAATTCAGTTCTTTTTCTACTTGGATGTAGAACACCTAGGAAGAACTGGAGTTAAAAAAGCCCTTTTTTTGTTTACAATTTGCAAATCTGGAACAAATGGTTCAGCAGAGATGTATTCTGTGTGCCTAGGTCATGGGTTGCATCAGTTATATTTGTGCTTTGTGGTCCTTTTTCCTCCCATGAAAATCAAACTTTGATTAGCATAAGCAGAAATATTTTGTAGGGTGTGTTGCTCTTGGGGAAAATCCACTGGGTGGTGGGTCCCATGAACTGTGTTTGGGATCCAGCATGGTTTATATGACATCTGGTGGGAAGGCTGGACCCTTGGAAGACCTGATAACCTTACAAAAGCCAATTTTCCTGAAGACAGGCAGCTGTCCGCTAACACATCCCACCCCTTTCTGTCCAGTGTGTCAAAGGATGCTTGTATTTTCCCTGGTGATAAAAATTTCTTTGGATCAGAAAATGTGCAGTGTCTACCCAAATTAGATTTTTGTCCACAAGAAACGTGCTTCAGTCAGTGGAATGTGCTGTGCCCTTTAAACTGTAGTTTTCCTGTTAGGGCTCATAACTGCTGTGTGCCACCGCATTGCACTCCGTGTGTTTCAGTTTCCTCATCACGGTGGTAGATGCAGCCTGGAGTTGAGCTGTTTCTATAAGAATAATTATGTCATAAATCACAAAGCTATTGGATAAACTGCTTTTTTCTTTTCTCCTTTTGGCAACTTTACTTTTCCTTGTTCTGGTCATTATTTTCAAATGGTATTTATTAACTTCTAAAACTCTTAAGCAATGTCAAAATTTTCATTAAAAAGAAGACAAAAATGGGCAAATTTACCATTCTTTTCTCTACATCTGAAATTTCTTTCAAAACTGTGTTGCTTATACAGGCATGATTCATTTCTTGACCTGTGATAGATGATAGAACTGTTAGTTTAAAAATGCAAAATGTAAAAACTCTTTTCTGAAAGTATAATGTTCCTGCTTTTTAGTCTTTGTCAGTATCAGGGTGTTCGTGCTAAAAGCTCACCATTGGAATTGATAGAAGAACTTCTCTACGGTTGAAGTTGATAACAGTTAAGCCTTTTTCAAATTACTTGGTTATTTCTGCGTCTTCTTTGAATGCCTTGTTCACCTGAATTTGTGATAAGTGATCTTTCAGTCCAGCGGGCATATGAATGTATTACCATGGTTAAGCATATGAGTAATCTTACTGATGTTCGTGGGATTGTTCTGCCTGCTCAAGAGCTTCCATAGAACAGTGTCTATTGCAGAAGAGTGAGGAGAAAAGAAAAAACTTTGAAAAAAAGTTCTAAACCTGTTTTTTGTTAAGTAGTAGGTATGATGACTATAGTAATAGAGAAACTTGGTGCCTAGGACTTTGCCATTTTCCTGCGCTGACTGGGGAGCTGACTTTCCCAGCACGGTACGCTCATGCATTTGTATTGAGCTGTCTTTGCAGCTGAAGTTTTGAAAGGTGTTTTTTTTTAAGGAACCTTTAAAAAGCTGTTCAAGAGCTTACACTATGAAAACAGTCAATATATTAAGTAGAGGGTTGGTTTGGGTTTTGATTTTTTTTTTGTTTGGTTGCGGTTTTTTTGGATCTGCTTTTGAAAATATTTTCAAAGAAACAAACCAATTTTTATTACTTTTTTCATTATATGTAACTTTTTTCATTAATCTTTAATAACTTCCAAAGTTGTTTTTGTTGGTTTTTTTCCTTCTTTCATACCAAGGTAGTTTTTACTTCTGTGTGTTTTATGCGTCAGGAATAGATAAAATTGCAACTATATTTTTGGTGTAGCAGCCTTATGTTATCCAGAGTGCTTTTAGGTAGTCAAATAAGCATAATTCTCATCATTCTGGTTTTATTTCATTTCTCTCTGTTGTCTGTCCAGACTATGCTGGTAACGAAAACAAAAACAAACAAACAAACAAATCATTGAAAGGATCTTTGAATGTCACTGCCAGCATTACAGATTTTTTTACCCTTTTTGAGCTGTGAGTTCTGGAAGTCTGATATGTGCAATAATATAGTGTGTTTAATGATATTGATCAGTCTTTGTACTTTGGGCAGTTTGATCAGTGTTATAGCAGGTGAAGATACACATTTTAACAGTTTGCAGTGGCATGAAATGAGAGTAAGAGGTGTTAAAAGAAAGCAAAAGAGATAAATGCTATTAGGACACGATAAAACCTGTCGTCATTATTACAAAGAAATATTTTGACAGCAATTAGTGATGTTTGTACTTACAGTAGCACTACTCAATATGAGGACTGGCAAAGTGCTGACAATTTGATGACTTCTCTCGAAAGCTTTAAAGCACTGAAGGCTTTACTCATTGACCAAGTATGCACAGGATCACAATAATTGATGTAAGGCATTTTTGGTGCTTAGCAGTGTAAAAATATAATTTGCCTAGGTTGTTTTTTTTTTCCAGAACTCTTTAAACCTAAATTGAAATAAAGAATTGAAAACATCACTAAATCCACTAAGGCAGGAATGAATATATGTCATGTGTAGACTTGGAAAGGAAGGGAATTACATGAAAAGACCACAAATTTTTCAGGTTTAACCCTCTAAAATGATATTTAATTTTGGAGAATTTCATTAGTAATTTGTGTGAAAGAGAATTGACTTTTGTTCCCGTGCAGAGGGGGCTTCCTATGGAGGACAGGCAGTCACCATTTAGCATGACTTCTGTGCAATCTGTAGAAACTGCCGATCATATTCTTAGCATCACCACCATTTAGGCAGTAAGATATTTTGATTATTAAATTGGGCTTTTTCTTAATAATTTTGTGAGAGGCTGAGGTTGTTGCTAAAGGACTGTTTAGTGTGTTGTAGAAAACAATTTAAATTTTTATTTCTTTATTGAGCAACTATTGAATTATGAAACAGAAAACTAAAATATTGTTAGGAATATAATCAGTGAAGTACATCACAGTGCTTTTTCTTTTCCCTCTTCTTAATTTCTCTCCCACAGTCCAGTTGATGTCTTCATGTATTTTTGGGACATTAATCTTGGTAATGACACTGGAATGCTACGTACTTTTGAAAAATGTATCTGAAATTAAACACTGAAGCAGTCGCTGGTGAGGTTTTCGTGCCATTTGCCATATCAGCCATGTCGACATCCTGGTTTCCTACCTTACTGTGATTCCGTTTGTCCTTTCCAAATATATCTTTCAGTTTCATAATGTGTTTACTGCTATACTTAATACTACAATTTTTATGCTGAAAATATTTAAACAACTGCATGGCCTCAGTCACAGGAATAACCATTTTGAACTCAGTGGCTTACTTTAGATTTAAAAGAGTAGGTATTTATTTAAATGTTCTGGCGATTTCAGTCATTGTCTCAGGGTAGGGGGATATACATTGCAGGTGATGCTTTTATCTCAAATGAGGTATTGAAACAGAAGCAAAGATACTTTGAGGGCATCACAGTCCTGTTTTGTATTGTAGCCGGTAGAATGCTGCTGTACTTCAGGGTTCAGAGGAGGCACAAAGAACTTTTTGCACACCTTGTACAATATTTTTAAAATAATCAATATTTTAACAGATCTGTGGCGTTTTTTACATCTGTAATACAAGGCAGTTATGAATGTGGCAGTCATTACAGTCTCCATTGTAGAGATGAGAAACTGTGTATGTTTCAGTTAATATGTTGAAGTTCTTACCTGCTATTGGTGTCTTGTCATCACATTGCACGGAATACTTACTAAGGGGCATAGCTCTGAAGATGGGAAAGTTGTACTACAGAATGATTTGCCGAAAGTCCAGGACAGACCTGAAATTGGTTCTGTTCCCACATTTCAACTGTCTCCCCTCATTTATCACAGAATTATAAAATCAGAGAATAGTTTGGGTTGGAAGGGACCTTTAAAGGTCATCTAGTCCAACCCCCTGCAATGAGCAGGGACATCTTCAACCCGATCAGGTTGCTCAGAGCTCCGTCCAACCTGACCTTACGTACCACCTCTCTGGGCAACCTGTGCCAGTGTCTCACCACCCTCATTGTTACCACTTGTGCTATCGCTACCCTCCCTGATAAAGAGTCCCTGCCCATCTCTCCTGTAGGCCCCTTCAGGTACTGGAAGGGGCTATAAGGTGTCGCTGAAGCCTTCTCTTCTCCAGGCTGAACAACCCCAACTCTCTCAGCCTGTCTTCACAGCAGAGGTGCTCCAACCCTCTGATCATTTTTGTGGTGGTCCTCTGGACCCACTCCAACAGGTTGATGTCTTTTCTGTGCTGAGGGCGCCAGAGCTGGATGCAGTACTCCAGGTGGGGTCTCACTAGAGCAGATTAGAGGGACAGAATCCCCTCCCTCAACCTGCTGTCCGCGCTTCTTTTCATGCAGCCCAGGATACGGTTGGCTTTCTGGGCTGGGAGCGCACATTGTCAGCTCATGTCTGCTTTTCATCCACCAGTACTCCCAAGTCTTTCTCCTCAGGGCTACTCTCAATCCCTTCATCTCCCAGCCTGTATTGATACTGAGGGTTGCCCTGACCCAGGTGCAGGACCCTGCACTTAGCCTTGTTTAACCTCATGAGGTTCACATGGGCCCACTTCTTGAGCCTGTCCAGGTCCCTCTGGATGGCATCCCATCCCTCAGGTGTATCAACTGCACCGCTCAGCTTGGTGTTGTCTGCAAACGTGTTGAGGGTGCGCTCGATCCCACTGTCTGTGTTATTGATGAAGATACTGAACAGTACTGGTCCCAATACGAACCCCTGAGGGACATCAGTTGTCACCGATCTCCCTCTGGACATTGAGCCGTTGACCACTACCCTCTGGATGTGACAGGTCGGTAGCTATCAGGGTCTTCCTTTCTACCCTTTTTAAAAATGGGTGCAATGTTTCCCTTTTTCCCATCACCGGGGACTTCACCTGACTGCCATGACTTTTCAGATATCATGGAGAGTGGCTTGGCAACTACATCAGTCAATTCCCTCAGTGCTCTGGGATGCATATCCTCAGGTCCCATAGACTTCTTTATGTTCAGGTTCCTCAGATGGTCACGAACCGGAGCTTCTCTTACAATGGGAAGGACTTTTCTCCCCCAGTCCCTGCTTTGCAGTCCTTCCACTTGCGAGGTGTGAGGAGAGAGATTGCCAGCGAAGACTGAGGCAAAAAAGTTGTTGAGTAGCTCAGCCTTCTCCTCCATTGTTATCAGTTTGCCAGTCTTGCTCATCAGGGGAGGTATGCTTTCTTTTACCTTCCTTTTCTGGCTGACATATCTGTAGAAGCCCTTATTATTCTTTGCGCCCCTTGCCAAGTTCAGCTCCAGCCACGCCTTGCCCTTCCTGACCCCATCCCTACACAACTGGGCAGTGTCCCTATATTATTCCCAGGATACCTGTCCCTGCTTCTACTGCCTGTGCATTTCCTTCTTGCCCTTTAGTCTGACCAGCAGGCCTCAACTCAGCCATGCTGGTCTCTTGCTTTCCTTTCCTGATTTCTTACAGCTGGGGATTGAGAGCTCTTGCGCTCTATGGAAAGCATCCTTAAGGATCTGCCAGCTATGTTCTGCTCCCTTGTCCCCGAGGACAGTTTCCCAAGGCGTTCTATTTACTAGCTTCTTGAAGAGCTGGAATTTTGTTCGGGGTCCTGACTTTACTCTTCGCCTGACACATACACCTCAGGGCTGTGAACTCTGCCAGTACATTATCACTGCAGCCCAGGCTGCCTCCAATCCTGACATCACCAATTAGCTCATTTGCACTGGTGACAAACAGGTCCAGTATTGCATCCCCTCTGGTAGGGCTGTCTGTTACCTGGCTTAAGAAGTTATCTTTGATGCACTCCAGGAGTTTTCTCGATTGCCTACAGTTTGCCCTGCTACCTTTCCAGCAAATGTTGGGGTGGTTGAACTCCCCCAGCAGGACGAGAGCCTGCAAGTGCGGTGTCCTGTAGCTGCAGTAAGAAGGCCTCGTCAGTAGGCTCCCATTGATTGGGTGGCCTGTAGTAGACGCCAATTAATATTTGACACCAACCAATATTTACAGATATAAGCATACAGAATAGAGTATCAACCAACAAACATAATGCAGAGCGCTAACATTTGGCCTTAATATTTCAAATAAGTTCTTATGCCAAAAGCAGCTATTCAGTTTCAAATGCCATTTGGACAAATCCCTACTCACATTCACCAAATCTCAGTATTTGTCCTCTTACCACGAAGAAGACTTCCATGATTCCTGCATGCAAAAATATGCTCTTGGTACTCCATGGATTCCAAATGTACTGCATGCCATTTAACTTTTGAGACAAAAATTTACTTAATTTTGACAGACAAACATTGAAACCTCATAGAAGATTATTTTCACAGGACTTTGCAGTATTCTTCATTTTACAGTGAATATTTCCAGAATATTATTCTTTGCAGTGAATACCATATATCCTATATATGCATTCTTGACTACACTTTTGGTGTAGTTGATTGTACTTTTCCCTTCTACGCAAAGCTTCACTCTTGACGTTATATTAAATGTTTTTCTACTCCTTGAGTTTCTTCTGCATCTACTTCACAGAGTACAGTCTGTGCTTATCTCTCCGTTCTTCCTGAGATTCTTGTCCTTTAGAAAATTGACCCAGGGCACCTTGCTTCCATCCTGCTCTTGTCATACAGACAACATTCCCTGGCGACATGGGGCCACCTTTCCCTCACAGGACTCCTAGCAGCAGCACTCCTAAGAGGAAAAATGAATCAATGAGAATCTTAACACAAATCTACCATGAAGCTGTTGATTGCGATTGCGTTGACTGCCAGGTTTAAGCACAGTGATTTCAAATGCAGACATCCTAGGGGCCTGGTGTCAGCTGGCTGGTGTTGACAAGAAGGGAACCAGGAGGCAAGTCCATAACAGAGCCAAGTACTGGAAACAGGATCTGTCCATTGATGGCCCCAAGTGAGGTGGTGACCCAGACCCAGGATCTGTCTGGAGAATCCAGTCAGGAGCAGCTGTTCATTGGGACAGAGAGAGGACAGAGGCAAGGTGACAATGTGAGTCTAAAGCCCACACAGGAAATGGGACTAAAAGACAGACTGGAACGTAGGTCTGGGGGGTCGACCCAGGAGAGAGGTTGCCTACAACCCATGTCTGTGGTCCATCCAGAGCTGGAGATGGGTAACCCCATGCTATAGTTCAGACCAGGGGTGAGAGACTGAGAAATACTATTTTTTTCCGTTGTGAGAAGAAACCCCGTTCTGTCAAATATTCATTAGAATGATCACATTCCAAAAAAATAGCAATAATAAGGTGATGCTCAAGACTTATGATTAAATTTAATGGTAAAAAAATGCAGCTAGAAATGCTCAGTAAATGGTTTCAGTCTACCTCTTCTGAGACTAATAAATGCAGTGAGATTCTCTATCTGCATCGAGTATGCTAGAATAAATATCAAATATAGTTTATCATATTCCAGTTGCATTTCTTTTTTTCTCCTTTCCTCTTTTTTTAACCTGATGTTTTAAGGATTTCCTTTTAGTGCCTACGAACATCTCCTTTTGACAGACAGTGCAAATTAAAAGATATGGCTAGGCAAAGGAAACTGGAACCCAAATATGCCCCCTGGGTTTTCATTTACAGTTAGAAGCTACAGACACAATTACTGCTGACAGAAATTCAGAAGCCAGTGGCAGAGTGCATGTGGCAGTAGACTCATGCCAGGCAGTAATTGGGAAGATTATTTTTAATCAGAGCATATCCTACAGCCCAAACATTAGAAATCTCTTGTAAGGCTGACAGGAAATTAAACTGAGACCAAACAAAAAAGCCTCAAAATAGAAGTAATATGGTTAGAAGTCTAATGATGGCAAAACTCACTGCTTGTTGGATTTGGCTGTTATCTAAAGGGAATGGCTTTTAACTTGCAGCAACAGATATCATTGTTTAATTGCATTTTTAGAACAGAATGAAAATAAAAAATATCAGATTAGATCAATTTATACGTAGGCTTTTGATAAAGGTGTGAAGCAGAAGATGTTAAGTCAGGCTTAGTAATTGTGTATATGTCTTAGTAGTAATTTTTATCATTGCTTTAGGGGTTTGTTAAATTTTTTTATTGTTTATTTAATATAATGCTTAAGGGAGCTACCTCTATGGAAAAATAATATAATGTTTGGGATACTCTCGGAATGCCCGCTTATGGTAACTGTTTATGAAGCCCAAAGGTGCTGGGGCTGTCTCTCCCAATGTCCCTGCAGAATGCCCTCTGCTTGGCTGGGCTGCCTGAGCCCACTGCCTGCGGGAGGAGGGACCAGGCCTTTCTCAGGACTTGTCAATGCACCTGAAATTCTCACCTGGAAACACAACTTTTCCATTCTAAGTGAATCTTAAAACATTGTCTTCTTTGCTAGACTTTTACAGACGTACTTAGCAGGACTTGTAGTTGACTCAAGTTTTGCTTTTGTCAGGAAAGAAAGCCTGGAGCAGTGCAGAATGGTGGTAGCTCTGTCGCTGATCTGATGAAGGATGTTGCGGTTCCTGTATATGCCTGTCACATACAAATGTTGTAACACCAGATGCAAGCAAAATGTTGCTAATTGTATATTTATTTCTGTGTGATAGGAGTGCAAAACCAGAGCCTACTTCTTGTTTTGCTAAGATATATGACAGTTGTGGAAAAGAAAATTTAGCGTTGAAAATGCATGTCTTACATTTCTCCACAAGGCTGCTTTTAGCTGTGTGGACAGTCTTAATGGCATTTCGTGTCGGTACAAAGAATAATAGGGGATAGCATCAAAGTCCATCATAGTCAACTAGGTTATCTTGAGGCTTGTAAATAGGATTTTATCAGAATGTTGGGGGGAGGGGGGGGTATCCCACAAAATTATTAGCATTTTTCAGCTGTATTTCCTTCTACTAAAAATGCTGTATATAATCATAAGAATAGGACTGAAAAATTTTGCAGGGTGTTTAGATATTGCCTGAGTAGCTAGATAACAAATAAAGTATACTTCATAACATAGGCAGTTTCTGCAAAGTGCTGTATATGAAACCTGGAAATACAGTAATGTGCTGTGTAATATAACAGCTGGTGGAACTTCACCTGCCTGGTTTGCAAGAGCCTCCGGGTGTGCTGTGCAAGGAGCCTTCCTTGACTGGCTTGTGTTACGTAGGACGCCTACACTGGTTCAGGCAAGCTCGTGTACAGATGGTTATGGAGAAATCTTGACAAACCTTTGTAAAGTTTGTAAATGTGCCACCCGTCCTTTTGTCCAACAATATGGTAAGAAAGTCCCTTTGGTGGTGGTACGGAGTACAGGGTGGGGGGTGGAGTTCCACTCTCATTTTGCAGGTGCTTTTAGACCATTTGTTTTGAGGAAATCCTCTCTTCACTTGTCATATCCAGATTATTAAACATTTTAAAGATTGTCTGCATTCAGTAGAGCATGAAACTTTAATATTTCTATGTGGAGGAAATTAGAGACGGATTACACAGTACTGTAAAATTAGGCAAAATGAATAATCACGCGGTTAAATATTATAGCCAGGTTAATTGATGTAGAGGTAACTGTTTTTACAGTTTCTCATACATTTGCTCTGGTTTAACACAGCAGTAATTTGTAAATTACATACAACAGTATATTCCTATTTTTTTTCTGGAGTCGTGTCTATTCTTAAAATTCTGTACATCTTATTTCTGTGTATTCTGAGTTTCCTCAGTCACTAGAGTGTGCAAATGCAGGATAAATAAGGAATACTAGCAGTCGCAGTTGGGAGTATAATGTTTCTAAAATTAATGATAGGGAACATTATGCTAAACAGAAAGTCTGCTAGGATTGAGTTGTCAGATACAAGTCTTCCAGAAAAGGAAAATTAATCTACTGTAAGCTCAGTGAGGTAGCATTTTAATCAGTATGACGTCTAAAAAGTGAGAGTTTCCATTTGAAAAATCACAGCGACTTCAAATTGTGAAACACAGGTACCCCTGATGGAGAAAAGCTGAGAGGCTTAATTTTCAATTCTTCAATTCAGTTTTGTTGACCATGAGCAAGTTTCACTGTGGCATTACAAGATGGTCCTAAATCAGACGTCATTTTTGAAAATGTAGGCTAATTACTTAAAAAATACTTCTCCTTAGAGCTTTTTAAGGAACTCTCGGTACCATTAATTTGTTGTACTTGGAGATACCTTTGATCTCACACAAAGAAACACTACCCAGAAAGGATAAGATGCAGTAGTTTTAATGTATAGTTTATGTGCATATGCAGCCTTCTTGCATGAGCTGCCTTTTCTATAGTATTTTTACATGTATATGGTTCATTTTATTTCATGAATAAAAAGAAACTTGTGCCTTCAGCTCAGAAATTGATTAACGTGGTTTTTTTTTGGTGGTAAGACAGTTGCAATTACTGCTAGGAGCTTCACTTATGAGGTTCGAGCTTAATTGGATAGATAATCTCCTAGTGATGGTCCCTGCTCTAAGGAGACCAAAATGCAAGTATGTTTTCTGTTGCTGATCATTACTTTTTCAGATTCTGAAGTTGTTGAGGGTTTTTATCAAAATGTGCGATGGTTGCAATATTACCTGACGTGCATTGAGAGCATGTACGTTTCTGGTACTAGTTCTTCTTGTTGATATTTGTCCTCATCTCCATTAGAGATAGCCACTACTGATTTTCAGTTTACTGATTTTTTTTTTTTTTTAGATGAAACCACATGTAGGAAATAACATATTTTGTGAAAAAATATTCAGTATCTTTACTGTTTGGAACTTTATTGAAGTGGATAAAAAGTATATTAAATTTATTTACGGAATGTTTTTGTATTTTCTTTGAAGACTCAAAATATGTACAGTGTTTCTATTTTCAAGAGTATTTGTATCAGAGCGTATATACTACCATTTGCACATGGAAATGAAAAACGCAGGTAGGGAGAATCTGTTATGAAAAATGTGGCTGAGCTTACTGTAACTTCTAAAATTCAATGAATAATTCAGTAAAATATTACATGTCACCAGCTGCTCATCAGTAAGAAAAAGGGGCATGGAATAGCCTGTTACCCTATTCTAATTCCCAGCTATGTGCATGTATAATATATTTTGGATGGCCCCTCTTGTTTAGGTATTTTATAATCATTTTTCTTTTGCAAAATTGCAAAAAGTAAATCACAGTTGTGTGTTCCTGTTGAAACAGAAACCTATACTGGGGAAATTTTTGAACTCTGGCATAGTAATTGCATGTCTATTTTAGTAGGTAAGTTCATAATGCAAACATAGGATTTAGGTTTCAAATAAATTGCAAACTGCCTGGAAATTTTTACTGTCCATTGAGTGATTAATAAATGAATAATAAAATCTTTGTTGCTATTTGTGAGTCAATAAGCAGATTTTGCTGTTTGGCTTTGTACTACAATGAAAATGCAATCATGACCCAATAATGTAGGCAACCCTTCTTGTGAAAGCCCAAGTAATGCATTATCAAATTTATTTTTTGTTACAACACTTTGAATCTTAAAACCTACCTTCAGCCTTCCATGGCTGCAGGGCACAAATATAATCTCCTTGGAATCTCTCATTTACAGTACAAATGTATTTCTCTTTTCTTAGGAAACTACACAGAAGCCCCATGCAAGTGGTGCCTATTGTTTTCATGATCAGAGCCTTCTTTCTGTAAGTGCACTGATTTTTGTTGTGTTTATTTTATTTTCCTTGGAGTTTGACTGAAATCTCTGTTGTGCTGTCATAATAAGTAAGGAAATACTTTGGACTTCACAACTTGCCATGCTGGTGCTGGATTGCAAGACTAATAGACCATAAATACAAGATCTGATACCTTTGAGCTTTCAGTGCACGACAACTTGCTAGTGACATGCTTAGAAAATAATCTTCCCTGTTTCTGGCTGTAGGTTAAAGTGCTTTTCTCTTGTATTTCCCTTTCACATATTAGGGTTATGTCACTATCGTATTTATTTTATCGTTGGCTGATTCTGTCAGAAAGAAATTACTTTGTTCATAGATTAGTCACAGACAGTTTTTTCACTTACAACAGCTATGGATAATTCATCATGCTTTCTTTTTTAAATGCACCATAATGTCAGAATAGGGAATATCATGAATTAAGCTCCAAAACTTATAGGACATGTGAAAGAGTATTTGTGCTGATTCGTTTTTTGCTTTTTTCCTTCCTGAGAAGAGGCTTTCACGTCCAAACTATTTGTTGCTCTTTCATACTTGGAATTTATTTCTTCTTGTAAAGTTTTTTGTTTTAACACTTACATAGAAACAATATTGATTAAGCACTTTTTAATCAGGATATAACTTTCTATACTTAATAAATACCAGAAAAACTAAACTAAGTGTATGATTCATGTAGGTGTGTATTTGGTACTTCTCAAACAATGTTTTATAATCCCCTGCTTAAAATAAACTGCAGTGCTCTAACATTTTGTATTGGGTAATAAGCATGGCTTGTTCTGTATTGGGCTGATTGAATATATTTATGGTTTTTATACATTTATAATTATACTCTTCTTTGTTCTATGTGTGCAAAGTAAAGAAGTTGCACATGTGTATTAACAAAATAATAGACTAGATTCACTTTTTTGTTCAAATGTATTAATATTAGTAGTAGAGTTCTGCCCCAACACACTAAGTTTGGTGTCACTGAAAAATTTAGAAGTACAGTCCTTGTTGGAAATAAGAAGAGTTTTATATTTAGTCCTGTACACTGAACACAATCTTCCTCTTAATGTCTTTGAAAAAAGATTTCATTATTTCAAAAAGACTGCCTGGCTTACAGGATAAAAAAAAAAAAAAAAAAAAAAAAAAAA